>QEPC01008937.1:37476-73426 GCA_003113815.1 Sphenodon punctatus
CGCAAACCTCCTGCCCCCAGCCCAGATTTGAAACCCCCCAACCCCGCTCCATTCCCCCAGCCTGGAACTCACACCACCCCAACCCTCGCGCCAACCTCCTGCACTGCTGCTGCATTCCCCCAGCCCCGACCTGACACACACCCCAAACCCTGGTGGTGACGGAGGGCCGGCTCTGGATCCCATGGAGCAGCGGCCATATCACTGGCAGCACGCTCCATGGGGAGGCCGGGGCCACCGCAGCTGTAGCAGCCAAGTACGAGGAGCTGCCCCTGCTGCTGTGCTGCTGCTGCCTGAACCACCACCATTGCTTGGTCTTAAGGTATGCAGGGGCAGGGGGTAGGAAGGGGGGATGGGGCAGGAGCACAGGGGCATGGGTGTAAGAAGAGGGGATGGGGCAGGAATGGGGTAGGAATGGGAGATGGGGTGCATCTGTAGGGGTAGGGGGTAGGAAGAGGTGCTAGGGCAGGAGCAGTGGGTCATGGGTGTAAGGAGAGGGGATGGGGTAGGAATGGAAGATGGGGTTATCAGTGGAGATGGAGTCTCTCATACTGGGTTCCTATGGAGGAATCCAGACAATAAGAGTAATGTTGGGGCAAAATTCATATTACCCCTAGCCAATAGCAGCAGAGGATAGGGCTGCCAGGGGTAGGACTTGCTTTGTGCCAGGCAGCCATTAGTAGAGGGGAGCCCAGAGTCGTCATGTTGCAAGAAGGCAAGTTGCTTGCTTTCCAGTTGGGAAGCTTCCCTGAGGAAATATGGCACAGGACTGTTTGCTGAGATGAGTCAATGGGTTTGTGAGTGAGCATTTAAGAGAGGGCTAAGGGCAGGAGTTAAGAGAGGGGAGGGAGGTGTTCAAATTGTAGTCACATAGCTAGTATTTTTAAAGTGAAATTTTCTTTCTTGAATTTCATTTGCACGAGTTTCCAGGTCTAATCAATGATCTTTAAAACAAATTGAAAGGCCATTCTCTAAGATTTGATAGCTGCTGGATCTTTCCTGCCACTAAGGTGTATGGTCCCTCACGAAGGTCAAACATTACTTTGTGTTTTTCCCTGCCCACCCTGTATCTTTAATAATGGATGGGGAAACCCTTGTGGTTTTGAAAAGATTTATTCTTGTTGCTTATTAAGTCAGGTCTAGTGGCTGCTATGAGATAAAACATCTAGGGTTTTAAATGAAATTTTTTAGAAGAAAGTGCAGATTTTAGATGCAATGTTTGTTGTGTTTGTTGCTGATGGTGTTTGTTGCTTTGATTTTCTTTAGGCTTTGTGGCTCTTGGATTTGCTCATCCTCTTTTAAAGTGCAAAACTTATGTGCCTACATGTGAAAGCTTTCTGCTTGGTTAGTTGTCTATAGACAAATTTTTATTGGCTCTTACTGCTACTTATTCCTTTATGCATTAATGGGTGTTTTCAGACGTGACGGGGCCTCTTGGCCCCGTCATGAAAACAATAAAGTCATCCCCCGCCGGGACGACCCCATCATGCCCTAACAGACGTGCCGGGGGATCCCGGTGGGGAATTGGGGAGGGGGCAGTGCCACGCGGCGCCGTCGCCTCCACGCTCCCCGTCACCCACCCTCTGGGGAGACGGACAGGCGAGGGGCCAATGCCGCTGCAGCGTCTGACCGAATCCGCCATGGCCCAGAATCCCGCTGGTGCTTACGGACTGTGGCGACCGACCAGATATTACTTTTCTTTGATCCCCGCCGGGGATCACTTTCACCACGCTTCCCAGGGAATTGGTGCAGCTAGCCTGGGAAGCATCGTTGAAACTGACCCCATGTGGGGATTGAGCGTGGCGAACATCTGGAGGTCGCCAAACAGACGTGCGAGTCACAGTGACCACAGGTGGGTATTCACCATGGTTCACTGTGATCTCGTAATGTCTGAAAATACCCACTGTGATCCTGTAACATTTCTTCATGATGTGAAGAAATTTTGTATGGAGGAAGATTTTTCTCACTGAGAGTGCTCATCAAAGGAAGCTTCTCTAGTGTACCATAGGTTACTTTCACAGGTTACATGGGAGGCAGGCAAATTTCTGTGAATGCAATTGTGGCTCTATTTTCACAGGAATTAGTGTATGTAGCAATGTACTTTTCTGCTTTTTTCCCCGCAAGAATACATGCACATGTCCAGGTTCCCCAATGTAACTTTTACAGTAACAGGTGTTCTCGCGGGATAAAAGCAGAATAGCACATTCCCACATGTGCTACATTCTGTGAGAATAGAGCCACAATTGCATTCACAGACGTTTCCCTTCCTCCCCAGTTACCTGTGAAAGTGGCCTAAGTCTAAAACATTTCTTGGTAGTTTTATCTCCTTTTCTTTTATGTGTAAAATTGTCAAACCTACTATCAAAAATATAGTTCCTGGGTTTTGGTTTTGGTTTTGGGGAGGGGGAGGAGGAGTGGGGGTTGGTATAAAAAACCCTTTCATTTCACCTCGGGTGCAAGTCTCAGCTCATGTGAAGTCCTACAGAAGTGAATGTGCTTGGGCTTGGGCTAACTTCTAGCATGCATGTGCATTATCCTTCCAAAGGATTGCACTGTTAATGTGCTTGCATTTCTGAAAAAGGCAGACTTTGCTGTAGCCTCCCAGCAGGTAAAATGTGATATATGGTCCAACAGGGCTGTGGTGGTTCTGTGAGGGTTGGTTCTTACTATCTCAGGAAAGTTCAGTCATCGGGCAGGTGGCTCAGCAACTGAGCAAGGTGGAAGAGAGGCTGTTTTGTCAGTTCAGGGCAAACAGCAAAGTGCCTTTCCAAAATGAGGAGTTGAGGAGGAGGGGGGGGGGAAGGCTGTGAGGCAAGAGCAGCATTGTTCTCAGTTATCAAATTTTCACAAAACCATTATTACTGCATTTCTGCCCCTCTTCTTGTTAGCAGAGGGGGTTTAGGGATAGCTTGCAAATTTAGCCTGTGGGTTTGGCTTGTGTCTGATCAGGGACTCTCCTACAGCTGGATCTGAGGAAAAGCATTGCCTTTTTGAACCAAAATGGTCTGGTTGTAAGAGCAAGACACACATCTTAGCAGAAGACAACTTGTCTTACTTTTCTCTCCTGCAGTAATCTATCTTTCTAACCCTCACATTCTAAAATAATTGTATTCCCTGTGTGAGCACTGAGTAAACAGACTGAAAGAAAGACAAAAAATGGTTCTCTTCTGCTTAGTTGTGTGCCTTGCTCCAGCCAGAGGATTTCAAACCCAAAAGGCAACTGTTCATCAGATAAGACTTCAAGGAAAGTCTCTGGATTAGATGCATACCAAACCCAGATGTTGAGCTTGCAACATATCCCCAGAGGCATTCTCTCTGCTGAGAAGGGCAGAAACATATTGTGTTTTTTCTATTCATTGTATATCCTGGGGTGGGAAACGTCAGGCCCCGGGGGCCAAATGAAGCTGCCCAGTAAGTTTTTTTGTGTCCCCATTCCAGTTCCTGGATCTGGCCCCTGGATCCAGTTCCTACTTCCATCCACTGAAAAACTGAGCTATGGGCAAGGGAGCTGAGATGAGGGCATACACACAGTATAGCAGACAGAGCCATTATCTGGGCCCTCCTTTTCTTGAATATACCCCAGGCACCAACTTGTTGAAGGGTTTGAAGGGAGATTGTATTAATTATATGAATTGTCAAAGTGGCCCCTGGGACTGAAAAGATTCCCCATCCCATTCTATAGTAATGTGTTGAATTTGAAGTGACCCTGCCCCCAAGTGGCCCAGTCCACCACCCCACCAGCCAAAAGGTTCACCAGCCACCACAGACTGGTACTCTGCCCCAGCAGTGCACACAGATCTTGACTGGGATTTCAGTTTTTAAAACCTGAAGAGCTACCTGACCCTCTAGTGCCCTGCTGGCTGGCATTGCTAGGGTGGAGTGGAAAGAATCAATTCCCCACCCTGTCTCAAGCCAGACTTCCAGGCACTAGGACTGCTGGACAGCTCTCTGGCAGGCTCTGTCTGCTGCAGTAAAATAAATTGGTTGATTAAGCCGCGGAGCATTGACAGGACTCACAGGAGCGGCCCCAGCCCTGCGTTGTTCCAGGCTGATCTGGACGCTGGGCCCCTCCCCTGCTCTGTTTTAGGAAACCAACGGGGAGTTGGGACGCCCCCCAACCCTCTCTCTGCCGTACAAGCTTCGCTTCTGCGTTTCTCAGTGGCTGGCCAGCAGGGGGCTCCTTCGCTCTGCCTGAAACTCCCGCTTTGGCTCTGATTTTTAATCGGAGCTGGCGGGGACTAGGGAGGGGTCGAACTGTACGAACTAGCAATCTGGAGTGAGCGGGCGGCGTTCCCCACAGCGCTGCCTCTGCGCTGGGCTCAGCTGCTGGGCGGTTTGCAAGGGGAGGCGTGTAGCTATCCGACCGACTGGGTTTTCTCGCCTCACTCCCGAAGCGTCGTTCGCTGCCGTGTCTGTCCAGCCCGGCTGCTTATTGCAGTC
Source organism: Sphenodon punctatus (assembly GCA_003113815.1). Lineage (NCBI taxonomy): Eukaryota > Metazoa > Chordata > Lepidosauria > Sphenodontia > Sphenodontidae > Sphenodon > Sphenodon punctatus. The sequence continues at coordinate 41,914 of QEPC01008937.1, forward strand.
CGCGGCCTTTTGGTGAAGGGAGACTCTCTCCCTCCGCTCAGAGGGCTAGTTAAAGCCAACACCGCTGAGATGGCTAGATTGCAAGGGTGCAATGAAGGCTAGATGAGGCAGGCGGGGTGAGTGTGTATGTGTGGAGGCAGACTAACCCACACAACCCCGGCCCCACAAAACCTCGACCCAAACAGCATGAACCCGGGCTCACCCTCTGCCCTCCTCCCACAGTTGATGGGCCTGCTGCCAGCATTGCAGTGATGCTGGACTTCCCCTCCAGAAAATCTCATCTTGCCCCCTGCTCGGAGATGCGATTTTGCCCTGGACGGCCTGTTCCGAGGAACTCGATGATAGGTCTTAAGAACCGCCCTTTATCAGCTCTCTGAGCTGCATTCCCAGTGGGCAGCAGTTCCTATGTCGCTGGTCCTCACTCTGGGTCCGAAACGTAGGGGGCGGTGGAGTCTCTTCCCCCTGGGGATCTTCTAGGAGGTTAATCCTCCCTGAAGAGTTTTGTCTCTCAGGTTCCCACCCCAGCTGCACGTAGCAGGACCTCCTTTCTCCCAGCTCAAGAAACACTCCCCATTTCCAACCCATCCGCTTTCCTTGGGCTCGTCTCTCCACCGCAAGGCAAGGCGTTGCCACACACACACACCCCACCCCCACCCCCGCCTAGAGAGGCTCTTTCGACAGCTGGGTTTGTCTGGAGCAGCTGTGGGGAGGGGGGGGGGGGCTCACTCGTGGAAAGCAGCTTCTCGCCTTGCGCTTGGCAAACACAAACTCTTGGCAATTGGAAAGGCCGGTGATTAACCGCAGCAACAAACAATCCCCCCAATCAACAAAGGGAAGTTCCTGACTCTAGCGTCGGCAAATGTATCTTGCAAAGCCATTCGGCAGAAGTCGGGTGGGAAACCTATGGCCCTGGGCCGAATCTGGTCCATGGTTGTTGTTTTTTAATTTGCGCCCTTTCCGACTCCTGGATCAGGCCTATGGATCCAGTCCCTAACCCTAAGCACTGAAAAACTGAGCTCAGGGCATGCATTTAGGGTTAGATGCATGGATCCATGGTCTAGATGTGAGCTTCTTTCCCCCATCTGGAGCATCCTCAGCCCCAACTCCTCTCTAGGGAACTTCTCAATAGAATATTATTGGGCGTTGTTGGCATTTGAGGCAAGTTTGCAGACAATGCAAGTCTTCCAGCCTGCTTCCTCTTTAAAAAATATCAAAGGAGAAAAAGAGAAGCTGTTTTCTTAGACATCGATTGTTAGGCGGTTGAGGACATGCTACTACCGATGGCGCATCCACCTAGAATGGAGGGGGGGGTGGGGGGGGGGACTCTTTCAGGGGGCAGATGGTGTGGAGAGGGTCCTAGCTGTTGTTAATTCCACTCCGAGGGAGCCCTGCGTGCCAGCACAGTCTATTTGAAGCCGTGATGGGCCTCCTCCTGCCTGGATCAGAGTAAAATACCAGTCGGTATCTTCAAGACAAAAGGCAACGTCACTTGTCTCCCAAATCTGCAGCCCGGGGAAATTCTCTCTCTGGATAATCTTGTGAAGGGGGACAGATTAGGTCATTTTAGTCGCAGCAAATTTCCCAGCTCTGTTATCACATGGCTCGGCTGCTGCTGAAATAGAAAGGGGAGACTGTAACGTATGCGCAGGTTAATCGTGTGTAATTTGTTAGCCGAGTTGTGGGACACAGTAGGACTCTTTTGAGGCAGTGGACTGCTGAGCTCAGATGCCTGAAATGACATCATTACGCTATGCCTCTCCCTGAATGATATCACTCCGAGCCCAAGGGGTAAAAGTAATTTTCGGGGGAAGAGGGAAAGGGGAGGGCATCTCTAATTCAAAGTCACCTCTTGTATTGATTGTAATGGTCTTGATTAGCAACGATTGTCTGAGGGGAGGCACCCACGAGAAATACGTTTGCTGGGATACCCTAGACTTTTTTTTTCTTTTCTCCCTTAAATCCAGGACAAATGCTCTTAAATTATCTGTAACTGGGCAATTAATAATTAGCCTGCCTTAGAGCGTTTTGCATCTTATTGACGTGTTCTTCCATGGTGATGTTTGAACTTAGGGCCGCGAACCATCACTACGAGAATCATACCTGACAGAGAATCAAAAGTTACAATTATGCTCCCTACAGAAATATAAAACGATCTCTTATCAACAGGTAATTAGTACTCTTTTCTGGGCAACTGAGAGGCGATTTCCTCCATAGGCAGACAGCCCCATCCTGCTTGTTCTGTAAGCAGAATAGTAAGCTGTAACCTCCGCTAGCCCGCTTTACCAAGGAGGGCCTTCCTGCGTGTGGGGCGGTGAGGGGCTTCACTTAGAACTGGCTGTTCCCTGAGGAATTTCACTGCCCTTGGGTCTGATGTCTCTGGGTCACATCCCTCGGGAAATTTTCCAGGGGGTTTCTTGTTGGAGATAGGCCCTTTTGAGGATCCCTGGCCAGACTGGCCTGCAAAGGCATGCCCAGATTGGGTGCTCTGCACAAAGGTGGCTCTTTGAGGAAGTACAGAAAGCCTCTCGCTTTCCAACACAGGCTCCCAGGCCCTTATTAAGTTCGATGGGCGCCCAAGGCTGCTCTAGTCCTGCGGTCACTTCACTTTTGCAACTTTCCAGCCCTGATTTTTCCTCCTCCTTCCTGGATGGAAGTTCTCAGCATCAGCTCCAAGCCCAGCAGGGCGGAGGGAAGAGTGGGGCTGCACTGATCTCTGGGAACCTGTCACATTGCAGCCCCGAAAGACCCTGCATTCATCCCGCAACCCCATAAGGAATACATAAATAGTTTGCGCCCCCAATGACAGCAAACCCCCCAAAGCTAGAGAAAGTTGCCTGTCTCTAAACCCAAGGAGCCCGCCTCTCCCTGAGCCTCACAGGCTGACCTGCAGAGGGCAATCGTTGGACGCAAATGCTAACAAAAGACAGGCAGCCTCTGAGGCTGGAACGCGTGGCTGAGACCCAGGGCTGCTGGGGAGGTAGGCAGAGGTGCTTAATTACTGGAGATTGAAACAAAAGAGTCGAGGGGAGGAGAGGTGGTTTGATTTGTCTGTAGGCTCCGTTTTCGGGGCTAATCTAATTCCTAACCGGTAGGTTTATTCTAAAGAGATTAACCCAAACTTCCAGGAGACACAGCCAGTTAACTCTCGAATTAGTCCAAACACTAATTGTTTATGGGAACAGTTACAGGGGGGATTGGATTTTTTTTTTAATAAAAAATTCTCTGCTAATCAAATAGGCAAGGTGGCAATGTACAGGCGTCTTCCTAATTGTTTCAGAGACTGACAGGAGAAACGTGTGGACTTTCTACAATGAGAATAAAATCACCCAGTCCCGGTAGCTGATAAATCCGCTTCGCATGTGGCCCATTGTCTGTGTTCTTAGGCGCGCTCCGCTCTCCCTTTCAGCACTAAGCATGTGGACAGCGACCTGCTTATTTACATGCTATTTTAAACTCCCCTCTGCAAATTCCAGCTCAAAGAAAAGGCATCCAGAGCTCCAGTGTGCTTTATGGTTTTGTTTGTTGGTTGGTTGGTTGGTTGTTTTAAGGCTCCTTGGATTAATTTTTCTGTGGTTTATTATGGATAGGGCAACCTTTTATTCTCTCCTAGGAATGTATTTATTAGAGAGGGCGGGGAGCGGGGTGTCCCTTCATCGCTAGCTATATATTGAAACAACTAGTCAGGCAAAGCTGAAAGCAAATCGGGGTTTTGGCAGCAGGAGTGATTGCAGAAGTGGACACACACATCAGTTCTCTGCCGCCACCCCGCCTCTGGAAGGGGGGGGTGGAAAAACCCCAACCTATTTAACTCTCAGATTATGTCAGATTTTAATGATCGGAAATGTATTGCCCCAAAAGCCATTCCCCCTGGAAAAAGTCAAAAGGGTTCCTGGCATTAAAACGACCTTGCGTCAGACCCGGTGAAATTAGCAGCGCTGCATTTGGAGAAACGCGCTCTGGGTGGACTTTGATCCCAGCCCTAACTATTCCACCCACCTACCCACCCAACCACACCTGTGCCAGGAGTGTGTCACTCATCTGGCTGGGCAGGATCCTGAAGCAAACCTTTGTGAAAGCCTGTAAGAATCCCAGTCCAATTTCTGACTTGTCTCTAAGTGAACGCGATGGGATTTGCTTAGCCCCCGACGAAGAAAATTAATCCCCCCTCCCCCCATCCTGCTAAACGGTTCTGCTCGACATATGTTTGCGATCAGAGGAGTGCTGCGAACACAGAGCCATTTTCTCCGCAGCTTTTGGACTGTGTGTTACTAGAGTCCCACACGGCATTGGTCCTTGCCCATTTGGAAGTCATGAATAAGAGACTCTGAACCTTGCACGTCAGATCTTCCGCAATTAATCCAGCATTAGCATGTTCGGGATCCGCTACTGGATGGTTAGCAGCAGCTTGGGTAACGGTGTGCTGTCCATACCCAATTATGCTCTGCTAAGAATGAACTCTGCAGACTAGCCTTTGCCGAGCTGTCAGTGCCTCCCGTTTTCCTATTTGAACGTTGGTGTGTAGTGGCAGGCGACAGATGGTGTAGATCAGATCGATTTGATTGCATTAGGCGACCCCCCCCCCCTCCTCTCTCTCTCCTCTCCCTCCCACTCCTCCTCGACTTCTTTTCTGGAAGTCCGCATCATCTGAAAGGCAATCGCCGGGGACTTGGAGAGTACCAGCAGCCGGCGATGTGTGAAGGCAACGGGGCACCAGCCAGCCAGCGGCGCCGAGGTCCCTGCCCAGGGCTTGTTAACACAGTAATCCGGCACCAGGAGGAGAGCAAGCAGCTTTCTGCTGCCCAGAGCCTATTCCCCAGCACACATCAGATGACTCCCTGGCTTTTACACACAGTTGGAGTTCTGCTTGCAACCTGGATTTAAAGGGTAAGCGCTTCAATAGAGGTGGATTTGTGGCAGTTACTCGGGGAGCCAGCTCTCCATGGGTTTAAAGGAGTCAGCGTTTTAAGGTGGATAAATATTGCCTTTTCCTTTATTCCATCCCATCTGCTGCCACCCCCCCATCCATCCCTAGTAGCCGACCGCACAGACGGGTGTAGCGTTTCCCTAGTGAGTCAGACTGGCTCTTCCTGAATTGGCACACACACCTCCCGCTCTTCTTTCAAGCTTTATGCCCCATTGCTCAGGGGGTTCATTTCACCACCACTCCCACTGCCTTTGGAAGCGCTGCCTCCCTTGTCTATTTCAGGGGGGCTCTGGTAGCAAAGGAAAGGCGAATCTAATAAACATGGCTTTCGGGAATTGATGAACAAAGGTGCTCAATGCTGAGGCGAGCCTGGCCAAGGACACCACGGGATGCAGAGGCAAAAGGTAGAATGGGCAGCAAAACGCCAGCGATGGCACTGGGGGTAGGATGGGGGTGGTGGGTCTTTCTGGTTCGGGGTGTGTGAGAGAGTAGAGGGGGTGGGTGGGGAGAGAGAGCCTACAGTTTAAGGAGGTTTGGATTGAATATGCACCAGAGGCAACGGAGTCTCATAGGAAATGCTGTTCTAGCCTGCCCCGCTGTAGCAGCAGCTCCCAGCCTGGCTTAGTGCACTGCTCAGAGCGTTCATTCCAGCTGCTGGGAGCCTCCAAGGACAGACCTGTCCACTCGCTCCAAGTGCTGAAAGCGCTCGACCATTTTGGGTAGCTGCCGAGGATCCGGGGACCCCGAGCAAGGCGAGCGCTGCACTGGTGGGGGAAACTGGAGGTGGGAGCTACAGGATCTTTATTGGTGGGGTGAGGCAATTTTTTTAACCACCAAGATGCTACCAGGACAGACACCATTCGCCCTGCTCCGGTCCTGGCTTTTCTTGGGCAGTGATGCTACTCTCAGAAAAAAAAGTTTGGATGGCGAGGATGGAGGGCAGCGTCTCAGAAATTTTGTTTTCAAATTTGGTCAAGGAGTGGAGGTGCCGCTCTCTCAAAGATGTGTGTTTGCGGCACTTAGTGCATTCTTACTTTCTCTCACAGCTTTCAGTCCTGATCCACAAACGAGTAGGGCTTCAACGGGGCTACTCCGGAGTAAGTGGGGATACGGAGTAAGTGGTTTGTGGATCGCAGCCTTTGTTTCAAGATTTCATGCTGAATGCCTTTTAGCTCTAATATTACAACAGTCTATTGATAGCCTTCAGATTTACAACGGGGAACCTACTTGCATTGTGTCCATTTGTTCTCTGCTGTCTTTTACTAGATAGTCCCACAGCCTGCTTTTAGCCAAGACATACTGGAATTTTCACCGGGAACTGGATCAGCTATAGGACAAGGAGTTGGAAATAGGCTCTTTATTTGAGATTAAATAGTCTGCAGAGTATTTTAACAGTCAGGAGATGGTCAGTGTAAATGAAAAAGAGGTCTCTTTTGTCTTTAGTGATGCCAGGGGAGCCAGGAGTTGAGGTTAAGAAAGAAATCTGCAATAAATGTAAATCTCTTGACTATTTCACTCTGATCCGGAACCTGGTGAGTTCCTGCGCTCCCTGGCTAGTCAGTCTCATACAAGCTACACCATTCCTGGTGGCTGGAGAAGTGTGGAGTAGCCACCCTATGTACAGATCTGAATTGTGCATTGCCATGGCTCCCACCCTTTCCACTCACGTGCACTCTCCCTTGGATTTCTGAGCCAAGGGCGAACCAAAGTGGAAACTTCCTAATTGAAACCCCTACTAAATTGTGCAGTTCTCCCTTTTAGTTAGTCACCGAACAATAAGCCCCAAGGATCCCAGCAACCACAGCAGGATCCTAAGACAAAGCTTTTTCTTTTTTCTTTCTTTCCCCCCACCAGTAAGCAGGGTTGGCAGGGGAGCATTTCTAGCGTGGCTGTGCTTGACAGGCAGAATCGCAGGCACAACTAACTGGATTCTTTAGTTTGTTTTTTGAAGATTGGCCTTTGGAAATCCAAGGAGGATAAGGGCCTGTGCAGGTGGGTGCTGTCTCACCAGCTGCGCAGCAAAGCACAGAGAGTGCCAAGGGAAAAAAGGTGGCGTGTGTTATCAGGCAGTAGGGGACTGCAAGCTGCCTCAGCCACTGAAACGGAACCGGCTGGGAGACTCCAGGAGTCCCCGATAATATTCCCCTGGCTTCCGGCACGTGGGGAATGAAGTGTAAGGATGCCATCCTTGGAAGGATTTTTCACGTTAGGTTTTCTCTCATCGGAGGGGCCTGAAGTAGCTAGCGAGGTGCCGCCTCCCCGAGAGCTCTCGGACTGGATTTGATAGGTGGCACACGGAGAGAGTGTTTCTTTTCCTTGGAGCCAGGACTTGTGCAATGTATTATTTCCAAAGGCACAGCTGAAATACTCTCAGGCGTGGCTCTCGCAGTAGCTGAGCTTTCCCCCAAACCACCGAGGCAAACAGATTTGTAGTATTTGTGTGCTTAACTGTGCATCTCTCTTACAGAAATCTGTTGCTGACAGTAACAGCCAGTCAAAGCGCCCGGGGAGAATTGATCGAGCGCACAGAGGGGAATAGGATGCCAGCAAGCACAGAGGAAGAAAGCAGGAACGCAGCAGGTAAGCTTACCAAAACTCGCGCGCCCGGTGTGTGTGTGTGTGTGCGTGTGCGTGTTTGTGTGTGTGTGTGTGTGTGCCTCCCTGTGTGCGCGCCTGTGTACATATGGGCGTGTGCATGTGTGTGCCTCTCTGTGCCTCTGTGTGTTTTATAAGCGTGTGTGTGTGTGTGCGCGTGTGCGCGCCCGCGCGCCTGTGTGCATAGCCTCTGTGTATGTTTTCACCCCTCTTCCAATATGCCTGCACGGTTCTGCCCGCTCCACTAGGGCGCCAGAGAGCAGAAGGGATGCCTTACGCACCGGTGTAGTAAAGGTTCCCTCTCTCCTTTGCCTTGCCAGGACTGGGAAGTACCGCAGCCTTTGGATATGAGACGGACTCGCTAGGCTCCTCCATGTGGATTCTTCGCCTTCCTCCCTGCAGGGGAAATACAGTTGTGGATTTTATTGCCCCGGAGCAGCAGCAGCAGCAGCAGCAGCAGCACCTTCCTGACTCTCTTCGGTGACGGGTATTCTTGGGTGGATAATACGGATTACGTTGTTATTGCTTAAGAATACGCGTAGTCGAGGAGAGTACCCGCGGCGGGCGGGCAGCGGCCGCCCCAGCCCCGCAGCCGGCTCCATCCTTACTACTGTAGTTACCAAGGTAGCACCTTTTTGATCTTTCCCCCCCTTTCGGTGTGTTTGTCCCCTCACCCCCTGTCTGTGATGGGAGGGAGGGGCTCCCCACAGTTCCGGAATGCTCTGGGGCCTTGTCTGAAGGGGGACTCAGGGGGAGCCTTGGGGGAGCATGGCTTTCTACATCTTAGCTTAGGGGTCATTGTTTCCCCTACCCAAGGAGTAGCAGGCACAACCACCCAAAGCCCTGTCTGTCGATCCTCTGGCTGAGGCTATGACTGAGGCCCCTAGGATAGGCCCGGAGGCGATCGAGAAGCAGAGGAACCCGGGCTAGGGAGAGCAGAATAAAAGCCTCGCTTCGCCTGGTCTCGGCCTTTCGATGCCGGTGGAGCGGTAGAATCGTCCAAGCCCTGCTACAGGATCAGTGGTTTTGTAAAGTGCTGCCTTCTCGGTCTCCTTCAGGGTAGGGCGGAGGGAGCAGGCACTTCATGATACCCGTTCATCCAGCAGCTCATGCACTCCTCATCCTCCCCAAGCTCTCTCTGGGGTGGGACTGCCTGGGTTTGGAGGTGCAGGGTGCTGAGGGCGATCTGGCACGCAGGGACCGTACATCTCAGTCATTCCTGGGGATCAGCCAGACTGAGGGGCCTTTGGATCTGACACTGCCCAAGCTCCAGGTGGGCCGAGTAGGGACTAGTCCCCCTCGTAGAGCAGCAGTGCCAAGCAAACAGGTCTAGACTCCCCCTTTCCTCCCTCCACCTGATCACTAAACCCCTGACAGGAGGATTCCTTAACCAGGGACACAGAGGCTCGAACCTGCTGCTGGATCACTCTTTACACATGATGTTTTGCATCAAGTCTCAGCCTGGAAAACTGTCCCCGTTCTACGCCTTCTCCTCCCCAGCAATGTTCTTCCATCTTCCCCAGCTGCTTCCACGGGTACTGTGCCGGGGATATGGCTTGGGTAGCATAGCATTCTCCGGGACAGGAACTCCAAGCTGCGTAGTTCCATTGTGCTGGAAAAGAGGCGAAAAAACAGCCCCTTCCCTGGGGCTGTTGATGAGAGTGATCGCTAAACAAGGGTTGAGGCCTAGCCACCTGACCCACATCCTCTCCTGGGGCTGCATTTAGTGCCAAGCGAGTTCCAGAGAGGCCTTGGGTGGCTAGAGAGGGAGAGACAAGCTGGCGAGAAAGGAACGCACAGAGGCAATTCACTCCGGGACTTTCGAGTTCAGACTCGCCCCTAAATGGCTGGATTGCTCTTAGGGGCATGCCCCAAGGGGGCCTTTGCCAAGGATTGTCCTTCTTCCATAGCCCCAGCGAACTGGGAACAGCGTTTTCCAAATAGCAAGCTTTCACCGCAGCCCCCCAAAGCGCTCCTTTTGCGAAATAAATAAATAAATAAATCAATCAATAAATAAATAAATGTGCCAATACTCCACATCCATCCCCATTCCCCACCGTGTCCAGTGAGATCGGTTTGGGGATTTGTACTAAACTACTGACCTTGCAGGGCAGGGAATGGGCTGGCTGCTGGCTGACTGCCTTGGGTGCTCTCCCATGATCAATGTTGCCCAGGTCCCTGCACTTTCGCATTATCGGTTAAAGTCGCCTAGTCTAAGGAAATGGTGGCAGGGACACTTCCAGAAGACTTGCGTTATTGCAACGATTATTAGTCATTGTGGCCGCCATCCACAAGCCACTTAGTCCGGAATAGTCCCAGTGAACCCCCAGGGACTACTCCGGAGTAAATGAATTGTGGCTCACGACGAGCCTGCGTTTTTAAACAACTGAGCCCCTGCGCCTCCTAAACAGTAAGTGGGAGAGTAAGGAAAGGTTTTCTGGCAATGGGTGTTAAGCAAAGCTCCCTTTCAGTCACGCTGCACAGTCAGGGATCATCAGAGGGCACGGCGATCAGAACTGCGGACGTGAATCACCTCGCACAGCGCCCTGCATTCTGGGCTACTGAGTGATGGAGAGAGCATGATTATTACTCCGTGCTAGGAGTCCCTTGTGCTATAGGCGCTCGCCAGTTCCCACAGGCTAGGGCGGGACGAGCTCCAGTTTAGGAGCTTCGCACAAGTAATAGGGCAGAGAACAACAACAACAAAAAAGCAAATCGTTTGAAAGCAGGGATGACCAAAAAATGATGACACTGAGCCTGGTTGCTTCTTCTTGGAGGGGTGGGGATGTCCTCCTCTCCCTCTGACTAGGGTGCCTTTCCCTATTGAGATCAGCAATAGTAGAGGAGTGAGTCCGAGCGAGAAGAGGAGACTCGGATCAGGGCAGGTTACAAAGAGGATGCCAGACTTAGACTAGGAGGAGGCTGGGCAACAAGCTAATACTCTGGAACAATGAGCTTGTCAATTGCGCCCAGCCTGCACAGCCTTTGGAGGGAAATGCTGGAGTGCCCCCACTCCCAGCACTGCTTATGTTTTGGGTAGCAGTAAGAATAAAGAGCCTGCTGCTGGCTGCAATTCTTGTCTTTCCCTTGGTCAGTCCCAAAGCCCAGTCTCTCCCAGCCCCTGCATCTTTAGATCGAGTAGTTGCACTCCATTATGGCTGCGACCCACCCACACGTGTTCTGGGGCTACTCCAGAGGAAGCGGTGTGTGGATCGCGGCAGCTATCTGGAGGGCTTGGGACTGCAGCTGGAGCCAATCTGCTCCTCCTCTGTTCGGCAGGGGCAGTGCATGGAGTCTGCTGGAGGCGAAAATCCCCACCTTTGTCCAAACCTTGACCCCAGCTTTGTCAGCGTGAGAAGCCCAGGCACGCTTAGTGCACCGAGCGCATTTTCCCAGCCCAGCTGGAAACCTGCGTGAAGGCTGGCTGGCGACTGGAGAAAGAAAGGCACGGGCAGCAATCCTGAAACCATAATGGGACTACTGTGGAGTAAGTGGTTTCAGGACTAAAGTCTGCCAGTCATACCTCTCACTCTGCCCCCCCCCTCCCCCAGCCTGTCTCCTCTTTTGAATGGAGATCAGTCTTTAGCCTTAAGTGGGTTAGATCAGAAGCCATTTTAAAACAAATCGAGATGTATAGTGATGCCAGCGTGAGCCGTCCCCAGATCAGTTTTTTAAAAAATATTTAAGCTTTTGGTGGCAGTGGGCTTGCGATTGTATGGTGGGGAGCAAGGAGTGGACATGGAGAATATATCTCTCTCTCACACACACACACACGCATCTATGTTGTGCCTAATTATTTCAAACTGCCAAAGGAATCTTGCCCTGTTCCTTTCAATAAGGAGTGTAGCTCTCATTGTTATCCAGACATGTGTAGCCTTGTTATTCTTGAGACAGTTCTTTGATACCGGCACTGTGATCTTCCTGTTTCTCTAATGCCACTTGAAAGCAGATTTTTCTTGTAGTTTCGTATGTGCAGCGGTAGTAGCAATCGTGTTAAACAAGGCTTTTAGAAGAGACATGCAGCAAGCTACCCAGATCAGTTGCTCAGTCACTAAATCAAACAATCTGCTTCAGCCCTGTAACATATTAGCTATAGCGACCTCCATAAGAGACGCAGGAACAGCAATTGGGACAGTATTTTAACTATTCAGGTTTGTATTACAAACCTTCCTCTGATCAGCTTTTAGTTGACATTTTCCCTTGAGTCCTGGCTTAGAGTGTTATCAAAAGCTCCCATTTCATCAGATACGGGATGTGGTTTTGTTTGCTTTTTTTGTTTTGGTTGAGAGTCTTGTGCTGTAAAGATTGGACTTTTACCCCTAAGAATAAGCTTAGCTAAATATCTCTTTAATCTGTGTTCCTTTCAGTTGCTTTCTGCTTAATATGATTAGCTGTTTTTGCTGAATAATGCCTTAATGATAGGGCTGATGCATTTTTAATGCCTATACTCTTTGTCATTGTCTAAATTAACATTTTGATGATTGTAGATTTCTTTCCTCTCCTATCTTTGGGGGATTGCTATGTTTTGTGCCTAATGGCAGGAGAAAGACAAGGACCATCAGAGAAATATTAAGCTTGGCACACACACACACAATAAATACAAAAAACAAACACACCATCAACTGGGAAATGTTGTTGAAATGATTGCTTGCATAAAGATTTCTAGAATTTAAATTTCACAATATTCTTCTTTAAAAAGTACTACTTGAGAGATTCAGTAGAAACTCCTGGGAGCTGACACCTATGTATTTTCACGCACAAAAAATTGGCTTTCATATAACCCAGCTTTAAGAATAAACCCACATACTAAGTGCCTTGTGTACAATGTTATTCATATATTCATACATCTTTTTAGGGTTGGGCACTAAATGACGGAGGGCCCAATTCTGTTCCCATTCAGGTCAATGCTAAAATGGCAGTTATTAGAACAGGCAGAAGATTCAAAGGTAGTGGATTTTTAAAAAGAAGAACTGGTATTCTAGCTTTGTCACGCATCAAACTGAATTCCACATACTGAACATTTAGTCAGAAAAACACATTTTCCTGCAAGCAGTTCATAGACATTTTGCCACTGCTTGAATATTGTTAAAATAAATAATGTGACTTTTTAAAATTAACATCACACAAAAGATGCAGATATATAATTCTAAAATCAAACAGTATCTTCTAATGTGATGAAATTGTAGAACGATTGTGGTAGCACATTCTGTAAGTGCATATCTAATTAATGCTGGCAAAATCAATGCTAAAAAAATCCTTTTCCATTGCAGTTTGATAAAGAATTAAGTACAAAATTAATTGAAAAATACTGATACCCAGTTCTGAGTTACCTACATGGAGTCATCTACATGAGTAACATTACACAAGCAATAATTTCCATTGACTTCAGTGGATCAATTCAATTTTAAAAAGCTATTTAGATATATGAGTCTATGTATTAAAATACACAGAAAGGGGGAATGCTTCCTTCACTTAAGAGTCTGATCCTGCAAAGTGCTGAGCAGCTCTTGTAAGACCCTGAATACCCCCACCTCCACCCATTTGGGTTAACTACTCTCATTCTCCTGCAGGTTTGGGCTCTTCAGTCTTTGCAACCTTATTAAAACTGCCTGGGTGTAATGTAGCTCAAAAGGAGTCATGCATGCCTAACAACAGGACCAGTTTTGCCCATTGTATTAAAAGAAAAAACTCTTCGAGCAACAGTAAGAAAAAAAACCCACTAGCAAGTCTGAGCAGGATTATGTCCCACATCAACTGCTCTGCCCTTCTGTCTGATTTAGTATATTCTTCCACCTAAACAGAGACCTCTCACTTAAGAATATGTAAATATACAATTTCCAGAAGGGAAACGTCTGAAAAATTGGGAAATTGATGTTTGTTTTTTCTGTAGTCTAATAATAAAAAATGGTTCAATTCTTGCAGACCTGGCTTAGGCAAGACTCCCACTGAACTCAGCAAGTGCTGCAAGATTAGCTTGTAATAGGTATTCAATAGCTTCCTCCCTCCGAACACAATTTTGTCATAAGCAAGGCAGTGTATGCTCAGCTCAGCAGTACAGCCTGGCATCAGATCATGGAGGGTGCTTTCCCCCACTCCTTTGGGACTAATGCTGCCTTTCTTGTATATCCAATACTTCAACTGATTTCAAAGGGAGCTTTGGCTTTGCACAGAAGGTAGGGGCAGGTGCTGTAACTATTCACATTTTGTACTCAAGCTATTTCCATAACAACTGCCTTGCATTCAATGCTAACCTAGTCTACTGCTTTTAGGGGGAAAACCAAGCAAAGTGGCCTTTATTTAGTGTTGCATTTTAAATACCGCCTACCTATAAAACTGGCTCCCCTGCCCCCTTTTACATTATTTTAAAATGTTAACATTTTACTGTAAGGCAAAAAGAATTAAAATATTGGATTTCACTATTATGTTAGCATCACTGGTAATTTACTGTTGTGAAAAATTTGACACCAGTTTCTGACCTTCATAAACTTCACAGGACTCAAAACATTTAAATACAAATATACAGACACACAAGAAAATTTTCCTCTGCTCTAACTGTACATGACCACCATCATTCAAATAGAAATGGAGGCATTTCTCTCCAGTGGTCTACTGGTAAGCATCTTGATACAGCGCATTTTCAGACAAGACACTCCCCATCCATCTCCCACCCATTATACATGTTACAGGGTACCCATAGGGCAACACTGCAGTCCTGCAACATATATAGGGGTGGGTGGACAGTATCTTGTCTGAAAAATCCCATATAAATAGCATGCATATAAGACAAGACATCGAAGAATAATACAAAGCATTTAAGGGCCTTTTCACACAGGTGCCTCCCTCCCCCCCACCATACACATGTGAAGTGAGGGGGGGCACCCATGCAAATGCGGCAGCAGGTGTGGGGGAGGATGGGTGGGCACCCATAGGAACAGCGCACGCGGTGGGGTGTGTGTGTGCTCATGACATTGTGCGCTCTTGCGCTCCACTCACCTCCACCCATCACCCACGCATGGAGCAACAGGCTCCAATGCCGGTTGCTGTGTGCATGGAGATGGGTGGAGATGGGTATGCACCCATAGGAATGGGCACACACCCATCCCCTACCCACTGCAGGCGCACACTCATCCCCCACCCACCACAGCCTATTTGAAAGGGGCTCTTGTATTTAGAACCAAGAGGAATTATCTTCCTTTTTATACATTGGGGTGTTGCCTTGCTTGGAATACTAATTCCACAAGGGGATTGCTTTTCCAAAAAGGTAGTGACTAATGTCTTCCTTCTGCTTCGTGCCAAATTCTCTAGGTGGAATCTGAATCATTTAACCATGAGCTTAACTTTAAGCACATACAACGCTTCATCAAAATCAATGAGACTTAAGGCCAATCACATCCTTAAGGCCTTCTCCAGTCTAGAGTGCTCAGCACTCTGCAGGATAAGTCTCCAAATACAGGCAGTTGGTGGGGAGGAAGGAAGAGGAAAATGATACATGGAGTTGGAGACTTGGGTGGGGGGATGGGTGTGCGCCTGCGGTAGTGGGGGGGATGGGTACACACCCATCTACACCCATCACCATGCACAGAGCAACCGGCAGTTGAAATAGCCCTTGGTAAAGACTATTTAGAGTGGACACTGTTATAAATGGAAATTTTAGGCTGACTATTGAGAACACTTCTGAACCAATTTAGATCCTCATGTAATCCATAGGACAATGCATAAGACTGTAGAATACTCTCCCAAAGAAAACTTCTTCACTTGGAAATTTAAAACTAGGCAGAACAATCTACTAGAAAATGTCGGGTAGGAACCATCCTATGTTGGGAGGGAGATTTAATTCTGGGGGCTTTTGTCATCTCTCTCTTCTGCAATATGTTGCTATGAAATAAAATGATGCTGATATTTCTTTGATATTTTGTGCCATTAGAAAGAATGTAGTGAGGTTATTTTTGGCATTTCAAAAGGGTCCCCCCCAGTTAATCTGCTTTAGAGGCACGGTACAAACTTGCTTCCGTCTCCATCTTCTGTTTTAAGATTGTCCCCATAATATTATCCTGTATCAGCTCACCTGAATTTATATTTAATGTATACCCCTTTCAAATTAGGTATGAAATCAATGTTGAAATACTGTAGTTGTATGTCCTTTAATATTTAAAAAAGTCTTGAATCATAACCTCTGTAATATTAGCAGTTCTCTTATTAAGGTAGGAAAATATCACAAAATTCATTAATCTCCGGAGGTCAAACCAGTCTTGTAAATCACTAAAAATCAATGAGAAAATGGTCACTTTGGGATTGGACTTCTCTAATGGGAGATACAGTAAGATCCTGAACTAGAACTGAATAGACTTTAATTGTGCAGTCTCTTACAAAAAATAAATAAAATAAAAGAAGCATCTCACGTGGACATTTACATAGAAAATGCACACCTCCTATGACATATTTCACATTATGGGATAGTAATGTCTTTGTAAGTATTCACATTCTCTTCCCAAGAAATCTCTGGTTGATGGAAAATTCATATTTCAAATATGCATCACTGTCATTATTACATTATAGATTTTTTTTTTAGTCAAATGGCAACAGATAAGAGCAGTGAGATTGTTCGGTGCATTAATACACTATGCCCTTTGGAATCTGAAATTGTAATAATCTTGCTTTAACAAGTAACTCATATAGTTATTTTAAGCATGTGTAAAGCAACATGACCTCTTCAGCCACATAGAACACTCTTTATCTAAAAACTGAAATTGTACAGTTCAACAGCTGCTGTTTTACTCAGGTAATGGTTATTACCTACTGCCTTACCCACAGCTCTGATAGTTAAAGGTGACCTGAAAAGGAAAATGATGTACTGCTGCCTTTTTTATTTTTGGTTAGTTTGTTTTGCAGAAAGCCTGAAAGGGGTTCTGTTTGTTTTTTGCTATAGGAAAATCAGGAACATCCAAGTTCCCTATTTTTCCTTGAAGACATTTTGAAGTATTAGCGAACTGTAGTGGGAGTTCTGAGTCCTCAGTTTGAAGTAAATGAGAATTTCCTTTAAGAAAGAGAGCTTTTTCCCATTATTTTTAAAAGAAGTTTGAATTAGGAAAAAGAAAAGTTTTATAGAGTCTGACTAAAAATCATCGCCTTTCTCTGTTAGTGTGTACAGAGTTGTTGTTGTAATAAGTGTCTTTCTATCTTTTGTGATGCCTTATAACCACTAGTTCTACAATCAGTCATAGAGTACCTCAACAAAACCCAGGAGTTATAGGCTCTAATATTCCTAAGGTAGAAATAGGGAAAATAAAATAAAAAGATTGTAATTATTTTCTCCTTCCAACCATTAGCTCACAAAGAAAGAAGGGACTAGAGAGGGAACAAACACAATTTATGAACACACACATTTATTTATTTTGTACAGATCTTCTAGAAAGTAAGAAGTCCATCTTCATATCAAGCTGAACATTTCGCTACAATTTCAGAGCCTATTCTGCTTATTTAACCCATTCCAGTTGCCTTCCTTCCTGAATTCGTAGAAATTCAATAAAAATCCATAGGAAGAATAGAACACATCTGTTCTGAAATAGTAGAGAAGGGCAGGACTATTTAGCTTGATTTATTGTACTTTACTTTTTACCACATTTGAATTACATTTAGAATACTTCATGTATTTATTTGCTGCTGAACTTAAATACAGGCCCTTCCAAATGGCTCAGAATAATGGCTCTGCTTTATCTACTAAATGCCACTAGTAGATCTGCTTTTTCTACAGATTAACACGAGTGCTGGTGATTGGGTCAGAGTTTTGTTTCACAGAAGTCAACAACTCATGCTGACAAAACTTGTCCTTCTTAGTGATGGGCCATTTGTTGCTCAGAAGTAAGGAATTGGCTTTTTTAAAATACTGGTCACTGCATTACACAGTTTAGTATCAAACTTGGATCTGGTTCAATATAAGTTAATTTACAAGTATTGGTGTGTAATGAGACGTGAGTATAGGATCAAGAGACTAGCTGTTCTCCCTTCACAGATTAGCAGCCCCCTTCTCCCCCCCTCTCCCATTCCACCTTATTTTTAAAAGAATAAGGGGCAAATTGCTTAACTAGTGCAGATCAGTACATGCTCATTGAAATCAAGGTGCCTCTGCCAATTTTGAGAGGTAAGGTCTGGATCCAGCACCTTGCATGGAATAGGGAAATCAGAGAGAGACAAATTGGCATTCTTGTCTAATTTTTTTTAATTGCATAGTGTTTAACCCCATTGTTCCTCCACATGACAGGATAGCTGCAGTAGCCACTTAAGAACTACGCTACAGAATATTCAGTGAGTCACGTGTGGTTTGACTGACATGTATACAATCACTGGGGTCCTTCTTTTCAATGGGAAGCAAGGAAACAAATCTCATCACCAACCAATTTATACAATGCTCATCAATAAAGAGAGCACATCTAGCTGCATCCTGTATACTAGCAATGACTGAGTCACATAACTGCAAAAGGGCCCTACCTGAACCTCAGCACAGTCTGCAACTAATGCATAATGCCATGTCTGGTGCATTGAAAACTGCTGCATCTGATGCCCCTTAATGTTACTGCCACTGTGAAAATGTAAGCAATAAGGAAATGGGGAACAAACTGAACCTTAACATACCAAGAAGAGGACAATCAGCCATGTTGCTCTTAGGATGGATTTATTGGTGAAGATGATCAGTACATGTTACTAATTTTGCTATGACACTGATGTTCTGAAGGGGGAAACCAGTGAAACTAAAAATGCGCATAGGGGGGACAACTTCTCCAGTACATCAGTGCGCTGTGATAAAGGATCCCAGGAAAGAGAACTCCAATCTAAAGAGATGGTGAAATTTTCCTTGTATTTGCCATAAGAAACAATTGTTTGAGAAGGAAAGCAGAACAAGAGAACACACAAGAGTCTGATGTGACGCTCACAAAGAAACACCTTTTTTGCACCTAATACACTGGAGACTTTGGTCAGTAACATTTCATTTTTATCTGCTGCAAAGATTGTTGTTGTAATACAGCCAAGTTCAATGTTAGTTTGTGCTATTGGCTACATATGTCTTTGTCATGGATGCTCAGATGACTACAGTCAGGTGGAGATTAGCCTGTGCTCTGTGGAGACAATGCAAAAATATCAGTTTAGGAATCACTTTTTGCTGGCTTGGCATTCAGAAATAATCTCAGAAAGAAGCTTAGTCAAAGAGGCATTTTTGTAGCACATCCTTTTCTTCTTCCTTCTGTGGAACTGGCATTTCTTGCCCATCTGCTCTGAATCTGATTTGTTTTTACAATCCAGTTTGGATAATGTATGTTTTATGTAAATGGGAAGACTCAAGATCCTCTACTTGTTAAACTTCAAATTGGATGAAAACTGGCCAGGTCCCTTTAGAATCAAGCAATGTGTAGCACCGAATGGCAGAAGTCAAACTTTGCATACTTTGCTATGGACATGAAAGGGAGGAGGGAGAAGCTTGTAGTAATTTGGAGCCATATAGCCCACATGAATCCTTCCACCTACCTACTTAATTGGAGCTAGTGTTTGGATCCTTTCAGATTTCTTTCTTTAAAGTGCTTCTCTGACTCCTTTGTGAATACATTCAGAGATGGAGCCTCTATTGCAGCTCTGTTGCTCATCTGTTTCACACATCGGTTATCTTTTGTATAAATGAACTGCTCTTAAATGCTTTTTTGTACTCTCCTTTTTAACAGCCCAAATCTGCTCTCCCATCAGTGTAAATCTTAACTGACTCTATTGGTATCAATGGACTTATTGCAGAATTTTCACTATTGTAAGTGAGAGTATAATTTGGTTTTCTGGATTCGCGTGTGCCCTACTCTTTTCAGCGTATTACATTCTTGGATATTTTTTTTTGCCTCCGCCTCCTCAGAATTTCACACATCTCAATTTTGTACTGTAATATTTTATTCTAAGTCCCTCACATTGTTCTACTGCAAGCCATATAGCCAATCAAGCCTGTGGTCCAAAGGCACTCTCCTAAGCCATTTTTACATGGACCCCCCCCCCTCCCCACTCGGTGTTCCGGGGGGTGTTGTTGGGGGGGCATCTGTGTAAACAGCTGGAAGTGGGTGGGGGGATGGGTGTGCGCTGGGTGTGCACCCGTGTAAACACCATATGGGCCGTGGGTGTTTGTGCGTGCACGCTCCTGACACACACACACCTAGACCCATCACCCACCCATCTCCACCTACGGGGCCCTTTAGAAAACTGGAGGAGGCCCGTGGGTGGAGATAGCTGGAGGTGTGTGTGTCCGTATAAATGATCACACACCCACCTCCACCCACTGCGGCCAAACACTCATCCCCCCCACTCACCTCCGTCTGTGTAAAAACTGCCCTACTCAGATCAAGACTCATTACACCACCACATGCCATTGTAAGGAAATGGTGGAAGTATAATAGGGTAGATATTCTTTGGACTCCATAAGGAGCATGGAAGAGCCCCTACCACACTACAAAGATATCTGATTTGACCCACTTATTATATATTTAGGCTAAGATTTTAAGAAAGAGGGAAAAGGTTGACAGCTAGGTTCTTAAATCCATACTTTTTTGTCACCTAAAAGTACTGAGCTGCTGAGTGTACAGCACTTTTATAAATCACACTACATAACATATTTTGACATCTAAAACAGAGCCTAATTTGGAAGCCTGGCCTCACATATCTGTTTGTTTTAAAATCTGAACTTTTATTTATTGCATACTTGCAATTAATTTTTAATCTCAGACACAGACATGCCACCTTGATGCACGTCCACAAAGCCATTCCAGATTTGACGTCAGCAGGCTTAATAGTGGGTATGAAAAATAGGCAGCACTGTTCTGATGTATATCTGAGGTTAGACTCAACCCCAGCATAATCTGCTTTACAGACGCAAAAACTGTCGTATTGAGACAAAGGAAATGTTTTCAGATGAAGGGACACAATTGCAATATTGTTCATGATTCATTCTGGACACTTCTCATGGCTTTGTAGCACATCACTTGAAGCAATAAGTCAGTGACTCATTTTCTATGGGTATATTCCTCCAGACCTGTTGCATCAGTCTCTGATTCTGTAAACAAAATAATATGGCTGCTTCTTCCTACACAATTATCACAAAAGAAAAAAAAAGTGTGTGTAAGAACTTAAGGAGAAAAGTAAACATGTCTATAATTTTTTTTCTTCCTTTCATTTTAAAGAGAATGCCACTAATTAATTTTCTTCAAAACAGGAGACTAATAGCAGTCTCCTTAAGAATACATTCACCGTGCCAGCTTCTTGCTCAGTTCTGATTTAAAATCAAAATCCTGAGTTAAAGCCACCTTGCTGTTTCAAAGATTGTCATTTATTGCATATTGAGCCAAATTATGTGGTAGCTTTGTTATGTGAATAATCATCCAGTGGGAACTTTATTTTACTAAGTTCATCATGCTTTCTCCTAAACCGAGTTTCAGTCCAATTCAAACAGCTTAGGTGAGTTTTCTGTTGTGTAATTTGATACCTGTGAATGGTGGCAAACTAACTGCTGAACTGGATTTTGATAGCCCATGCTTTCCCATGGAACAGGTACAGAACGTGAAACAGCAGCACAGGTTTTCCAAAGGGGCAGCCTTAAGCAGAGCCAATAGGGGCTATGGGCTGGGCCCCATGATGAGAGGGGTCCCCACAGGGAAGCCAGTCCTAGCGCCTGATGCCCCAGGATGGCCTGTTTCTGCAGGACCTTCTCTCCACCTTTAGCTTTGAGATGGGGTAGTAGCCTTCTCTGGGGACCTTTCCTCTTCTCCTCTCCTCCTCTCACCTAATGGGGTGAGGGAGAACAAATTGTCAATTGTTAAAGGAGCAGGACTATGAAGGGTGAGGACATAAAGGGCTCAGTGTTTTATTTTCTCACTGGAACCTGCAAATTCTAAGGCTGGCCCTGAGTTTTCCTGTATTTCATAACCAGGTTTCCACTCTGACTACAGGGACCAGGCCTGTGCAAATTCAAACCCTCTTTTAAGATGGCCGTCAAAGGGGCCAACACTGAGATTTGGAGGATGGAGAATTCAGCTTAAGAAACAGTGACTGATGTTAGTGTTGTTAATAATTATTATTTATTTTGTATACATATTTGGCTTATGTCTGTAAATAAATTATATATATATATATATATATATATATATATTGCATTGTGGAACCAGCTTTACAGGAAATGCAGATAAGGCAGAGCATAACTGGAATTTGATGGGTAGTTAAAGACTGGCATTTTTGGCTGTAGCATTCTAATACAATGCACAGATAAAATGTCTTGCAGGCCCAAAATCAGCACAGCACTTAAGCATGTGCTTAAATGTCACTGCCTTCACTAAGACAAAGAATGCACTGAAAGTTAAGCATGTGGTTAAAGGATTTGCTGGACTGTGTCCTCACCAAATACATTCACATAAGAGACTAATATAACCTTTAAAAATACAGGGCTAGATCCTCAGATGGTATAAAGGGGTAGCCAAACGACCATTAGTCTGACCTATAGTCCTATCATTGGCTGCAATTTTTGATGTACCTTTTTTTTTTTTTTTTAAATGCCATTTTTCAAAGCTGCACTGTAAAACAAATGTGTAATACATAAAGTCTGGATAGTCTGATACAGCGATATATTGCAAACAGCTTTATTCCCCCTCCTCCCCCCCCTTCAGTCTAGTCAAGTGTTCAGTGAAAAGTGATAAGCTCAGCAAACCACCTTGTTAGAATTGGCTGTTTTATTTCAAAAGGAAGACAAAGCCCTTAATTTTCTGGTATGGATTTTATGAAATCTGTCCCTATCTTATTTGGCAGCATGGGAAAAAAACAACTTACTACCATTTTTGGCTTTGGGACTAATCTATTAAATACTTGCCAGTGTATAATAAACTATGGAGGGTATGCCTTTAAATTTATAAATGGATTGTTCTAATCCTTATAATAGCTAATTAAGGCTTCCAACCCAATACATAAAAATTAAGTTAACAATAATTAATGTAGCCAGCCTGGAACCTTAGCATACTACTGCCAGCAAGGGTCTTTTGGTGCACTCAGGAGGACGCAGTTTGATTCCTGGCGCCAACAAACAGGTTGGGGATTGTAAACAGTATAATTAGCAGTAAGTTTGTGGAGCTCAACTTGCCAAACTGGTGGGCTGTTTCTTGGAGTAGTTACCCCCTGGGAGAAGAGAAAAACAAAGGAAGGGACAACTCTGCTTTGCTCTGCCATCATATGCCACTGGACCAATGTTTTTTTCTTGGCAAAGAACTATGATCAGGAGTTTAAAAGCGATTTTGCAGTCTTGCTAGAAAATGGGAAACACACCACAGGCACCAGTATAACAATGTTTTTGTCTCTTCCTACTGAAAATATAAATATTAATACATTCAAAATACATGAGCTAGATGGATCTAGTACTTCTCTTCATACTATAGAGGTGCAATGTTGATAAGATTATCAACAATAATGGGATTAAAAGAGTTAAAATCCAGCTTTGCAGTAATCCTGAAATAGTCTATTGTGGAGCTATCAAAGATTAAGGTTAGAGTAACCTTATTAACCCTTGGTGGAGTGTAAATAAAAAGGAAATGTCAGCCTTAATTCCACCATGAAATTAAATCTTCACTCCACTAAATGATAATTTAAACACAGTTTACTCCATCCAAACACATCTTGTGAAAATACTGAACTTGGGTGAGCTTGGAAAATTCTATGTAGAGAAAGTGAGAGGGAAAGAGAGAGAGAGTGACAGAAAACACATTTTTATTTAAAATGATGCTTACCAAGGCTATGAGACTATGGGAAATTTAATTCAGATAGTGGAAATGGTTTTAAGCATGATTAGAAAGGGGGAAATTGATTGTTTTAAGAGTCAGTGGAGGAAGCCCATTTTATGGCAGTTGAAAATTTGGCCCTAGATGTTGAAATCGGTTCTGGCAAAGTCAGAGGAATATTAGCCAATCTTGAGCTGAAGGATACATTAACATCAGGAAATTATATGCTTTGACTCCTTTGACTGCAGAGTCCCCCGGCCATGTGTTAATTTTACATTGACATAGTAAAAATAGCTATTGTGTACTGAACCTGTGTGGAAGAAAGTTAGTTGTCCTCTTCCAACTAAACTAATCAGACTTGTTAAATGTTGTGAAAGGGCAAAGCATTAATTTCTCAAAAACAAGTGTTTGAGATTAGATTAAGTTTTGCCCCCTCAGTATTAACAGAGAGGCAATAAAAAGAAAACAGCTGGAACATAAAAAATGGGTCAGACGGGGTCAGACCAATGGTCCATCGAGCCCAGCACCTATCTCCAACAGCGGCCAATCTCAGTCGCTTGGAAGAAGTACCCAACAGGTCACAATGGGCCAGATCACTCCCAGCTCCTGGCAGTACGAGGTTACATTCCCCCAATCCTACCTGGCTAATAGCTGCTAATACTAGACCTAGCCTCCAGAAAATTGTTCAATCCTTTTTTATACTACCCAGCTAACCTACTGGCCTTGACAACATTCTCTAGCAACAATCCACAACTTAATTGTGCATTGAGTGAAAAAATACTTTCTTTTATTTGTTTAAAATCTGCTACCCGTTAGTTTCATGGAGTGTCCCCTAGTTCTAGTACTATTTGAGAGGGTAAATAATCATTCCCTATTTAATTGTTCCACACCACCCATGATTTATAAACTTTTATAAACTTCTCTAAACCACTGTCTATCACTTTTATAAACTTCTGTAATAACCCCTCTCAGACGTCTCTTCTCCAAGCTGAAGAGCCCCAGCCTATCCAGCTTTTCTTCATAGGGGAGCCATTCCATACCCTTTATCATTTTTGTTGCCATTCTCTGTAACTTTCCTATTTCTACTACATCTTTTTTGAGATGGGGTGACTAGAACTGCACACAATACTCAAGGTGTGTTTGCACCATGGATTTATATAGTGGCATTATGATATTTCCAGTTTTATTATCTGTCAATTTACAAATGATTCCTAATGTTCTGTTTGCTTTATTGACTGCTGCCACACACTTTATTGATTTATGTATTTATTTATTTTTAAAACTTATTACCCCGCCCTTCCTGTCACAGGCACACAGGCAGCTCGGGGCGGCTTACAACAATAAAAAAAAATTAAAACATCATAAAAAGGAGGAACAGGAAGAAAAAAAAATCCCTCCCCCCCCCCCTCCTACCTCCCCCCCATCACCCCTCCCCCCCCCAAACACCTGGCAGAACAGCCAGGTCTTGCAACTTTTCTGAAAAGAAGGGAGGTCTGGGGCCCACACCAGAAGGGAGTTCCATAGGCATGGCGTGACCACCGAGAATGTTCTCTCCTGCGTGGCCACCCAAGAAACTCAGGGGACCTCGAGCAGGGCATCCCGGATGACCACAGGGGCCGGTCCAGGACACGGGGAGTGAGGCAGTTCTTCAGATAGGCAGGGCCCAGACACTGAGCTGAAGATTTCAATGTATTGTCCACAATTATTCCAGGGTCCTTTTCCTGAGTGGTAACTCCTAGTTTAGAACCCAGCATTGTGTACATATAGTTTGGACTGTTTTTCCCTACATGCATCACTTTGCAGTTGTCCACATTAAATTTCATCTGCCATTTAGATGCCCAATCACCCAATCTCTCAAGATCCTCCTGCAATTCTTTACAGTCTGCTCGTGTTTTAACTACCTTGAATAACTTTGTGTCAGCTGCAGATTTGATCACCTCATTCTTTACTCCTTTTTCTAGATCATTAATGAATACATTAAACAACACCAGTTCCAGTACAGATCCCTGGGGCACTCCACGATTTACTTCTCTCCATTGTGAAAACTGACCATTTAGTCCTACAGTGTCATTATTCTCATATGCTCCCCCCCTCCTACTATCTAAGGAAAACAGAAAGAAACAAATATGTCTTTTAATTATTCTGAAGACACTGGGCCAAATACTAAGCAGGTGTATATTGGCATATAGCTACAATGGAGCTACAGTGAATTACATCAGCTGAGCATCTGACCTTTCCTCTTTTATTAAGTGGTTTCTTCCCTTACCCCCTTACAGTCCATGTTAAGTAAAACCAGAACCTGATTTATGGGGGAGCAACTAGGTCAACTGGCTAGGGTCCTAAGCCATGGGAGGTGGGGTGGGGGTGAAAGAAGCATTGGGGTAATTTCAGACATTACGAGATCGCTGTTCACCGCACTGAATCACAGTGGTGGCAGAGATGTCTATTGTGAACGTCTATTTGTTCCCGGCCAGATGTTCACCACAGTGAATGCCCAGCCAGAATTAAATTGACCACAGTTCTGGAGGTGAGGCCATCCGCACCTCCAGAATCATGGTTAGGTTGGCCACGATCCAGGATGGGGCTGACAATGGCCACGATGAATGTCTGTTTGCCAGCCCCGTCCCGGAATTGGGTCCCAACCATGGGATGGGATTGGGCGTAGTGGCCTTATTGGCCGCTGCGCCTGCCTGTGTCCCCAAGGGCAGTGTCTGTGGACGCACGGGGGGGGGGGAATGGGGCTGAGCAACCGCATGTCACGCAGCCACGCCTCCTCCCTGATCCCCCTCTTCGATCAGGCCAGCAAGTCTAAAGGACAGTCAGTCTGATCCCAGGCCGGGATCCCAGATGGATCCCGGTCCAGGGTTCAGCTTGGCAGGCCAAAAGGGTTCAGCGTGGCGGGTCCATCACGTCTGAAATTACCCATTATCTTATATCCACAGAGTAATAAAACACATAAGTGTAAAGCAAAAATCCATGGCCTTTGGGGATAGGGTGGGATATAAAACATTAAACAACAGTAATCAGCACAGCATCGCCATCTTAAAATGGCATAGTCCAGTTCATGATATTGTTTAATTTTATGCCAGTTTTAAATATAAAATATTATCATTTCCTTTGAACAAGTACCTACTCACAATAAGGGCCTTTTAGTTCATAATTCTGATTTGTGCCTCCAGATCAGAAAACTCTGGGACCCGGTATTGACTGCAGCAGCATCACATGTCACATCACGTGTTTATGCAATAACTTGCAGTGGAAATCATCCAATGTATGTGTGCGAGTAGGGAGGGCTCCGTGCCACATTCACTGACACTGCAGCACTGTAAAAATGGCGCGAGGCAAAGACGTGGCAGTGGGGAGTAGCCCGATGCCGGAAGTAGCTCCTGTGCGAATGGGGGGGGGGGGTATGTGTCTGCCACGGGTTTACTCACACATGACAGAGCTGGATTTTGATATAGTATTAATAAGTTGGTCTGACGAGTCTAACGCCAGCTCTGAGTAAGACAACCACCTTGTGGCATGCGCTGCAGCTGGCATAGCTGAGATACACAAAGCGCTGGGCATAGAGAATTTGGTGCTGTATGTAGATTTCTGAGGAGAGAAGAACTCCTATCTGTTGAGAAGGAGAGGTTTTAGTCCTTCTCTGTGAGTCCGTTCCATAGTGCGCTTCATGGATAAGTAAGACCGTGTCATTATTCTCACATGCCACCCTCCTATTATCTAAGGAAAACAGGAATATGAGATTCATTTCTGAAATTAAGGGGCCTGTACAATGTGAGTGAGGGTGGCAGAACTGAGCCTACATTTGAATTAAATAAAATGAGTGGGGGAAAAAATAAAAATAAAATGAGTGTACTGTGAGCGGGCTAAAACTAACATTAGCACAGTATGTACTCATGTACTCATCTCTGTACCATTCCAGGGGATAAAAGCACTGATAATAATGAACATCAAAGGACTGTTCTCCCTTCCTCTGTCTCCGTTTTCCTCTTCATTGTTCAACCGTTGTAGAGATTACATATGTCAAAATCTTACAGCAGGTGTCATGCATGGAGGCACTAACATTTATTGTTCCCCCCGTGCCCAGCTAAATATGATATATAACTGAGGGACCGGCAGAGAATTCCTTCAAGGGCAGAAGGTGCTGCATGAAAACGTTGATTGATTTCATGGAAGCAAGGCAGTAGTCAGCCTATGTACAGCTTTTAAAATTAGGCCCATTGTAATAGGTGTGGGCAGTTCTCCAGCATGCCAATCTGTAAATAATTCTATTCATCCTCGACTACAAGTTGGGAGAATTTTTTCCATGACTTTTGGAGAATCTAAAAATCTGTCCTGCTTCCTCCCCGCATGTAGTGCTGAAACAAATAGCAAGTTCTGAATTCACAAACATGACTTTCATTTTCAGGTAGCACTTTGAATATCCAAACAAGTATTTGCACTGAAGTGAAATTCACGTATTCGTTAAGACACCTGTTTTTCTGCAGTTTTCAGTCATTTATGTTTAGATATTGTTGTTCAACTGAATAGTCAACTAATCAAATAGCAAAAAAAATATAAAAATTTAATAGTGTAAAACCAAGTGTAGGCTTCCCAAAGTGAATATCTAAATGAAGTGGGCGTGAATCATGTTTTGTACCAAAGGGGGTGAATTTGATGAATATGGTATTCACAGCAAATATTCATTTCAGCATTACTCCCGTGGCCAACATCTGGCGCACCTCAGCATCAGTTGTTCAGTTCAAGGCTCTTGTTCTGAGAACCCCCTTGCCAGATTCTGCTTGTGTAATTTGTCAGAACTCTGCGTCTGCAGGCTCCCTGGGCTGCCACCTGGACTGTCGCCACAGCTATTCCTGCCAAGCTAACAACTGCAGTAAATTTGTTAGCTCTTGGCATAGCTCTTTTGGGTTTCTAGGAGCTCACTGAGTGGCTTAGGAGGAGAGAGTGATCCCTGGGGGATCTTCTGGAATATCACTGGCTTCCAATATTGATAGAAATACTACTTTTCAGGTGGTATTCATTTTCTGGACAATTTCCCAGTCAAACAGCAAATTGCAGCACAAAAGAAGTGGCAACAATGGCATATTGGGGTGGATGATGTTCCTGAACCAGCAGAGCTTGTCCAGATTTACCTTACAGAGTGTTCTGAGATGGACCAGTGATTGGGGTGGGGCAAAGATAGCTTGAAGGCACTTTTTCATCTCCTTCATTCCAGCTGAGTCCAGGGGCATGCCTGGCTCCTGGCACAATGTAGAGCAATGATGGCATTGGTCCTTTGCAGGCTGTGTTGCTGACAGAGAATAGCAGATGCATTTTCCTCTGCCTCCCTTCCTGTGGTTCCAAGCTGTCTTTGTCCAGTTTCCTACACTCAGGGCAGGTTGGGGGTTGGCATTAAAGTCATTACAAAACTGCACTGAGGGAGAAATCATGTCTTCATAGTGGGGGCTTTTATTATGAAGGGATGTTCTGCTCTACTGGAGCAGAGTAAATGGTCCCCAGCATGACAGAGATTCAGGGACATAGACATTGGGTATTTTCAGACGTTACGTTGGCCGTTGGCCCCGTACCGGCACCAACGGCTTCGTTCCCCACCGGGGTCACCCCGTAACGGCACAACAGACGTGCCGGGGGGACCCCGGCGGGGAAAGTGGGAGGGGCCGCGCGGCGCAACGTGCGGCCGCGTGGCCCCGCCCCCTCCACGCACCCCGCCGCCCGCCCTCCGAGGAGACGGGCGGGCGGCGGGGCCAATGCGGCCGCCGCGTCCGGCCGATCGTGCCACGGCCCGGGATCCCGCCGGGGATCCCGGGCCGTGGCACGCGGCCAGACGTTACTTTTCCTTGGCCACGGCCCGGGGTCCATTTGACCACGCTTTCCGGGACCTTCCCCCGGCTAGCCCGGGAAGCGTGGTTCAAACGAACCCCATGTGGGTATTGACCGTGGCCAACATCTGGCGCACCGTGAACAGACGTACGGGACACGGTGACCACAGGTGGGTATTCACCGTGGTTCACCGTGTTCGCGTAACGTCTGAAGACACCCATAGTCTCCCTACTGTCAACGGGTTCATAAGGCATCTCTTCACCCCAGCATTTTCCAGCTGTTCTGATGTTCCCATTAACTATTTGGGGAGGCAGAGCTACAGAAGGGGCCATCTACGTTGAACCTAACTGAGATTCTGGTTCTGTGGAGCTCAAACCTTACAGTGGACTATTCTGGCTCTTTTAGAAACCTTGTAAAATGCCCAAGACTGAGCAGCAATGAGGAGAGGAATTTCTTTGATCAGTGTTGTTTACTACTTACTTTGTAGAACTGGCGCCATTATTGCCTTTCACCATCCAGACTCGCAAATCCCTCGTCGTTGCCAGCATTCCCGTCCTGCCAGATATAAAGGGACACAGGTTCTGGCAGCCTCCTTGTCTGCTAGGGGAAGGGATGAAAATGCTTTAGTTGATAATATGGTTGGCATCAAGAGCAAGGTGGGATAAAATGTGGGGAATAGCTCAGAATTGTCAGAGAAGATAATTGAAAACTAAGTGCTGACAAGACTGCAGCTTAATCACAGTGGAGACCTGTAGGCTACGGAACAGCAAGGGAAAGGCAGTTACAAAATGAATAGAGGACAAAATGTTTTCTATATCCTGGTAGGTACAGAGAGATTCCACTCACATAGATTTTATTTGTAGGCTTCTCCCTCATTTACAGAGCTTGCCTTCAAAATTTGTTCCTGTGGAATAATGATTTAACCATTGAAAATAAAACAAACTGGGGGAAACTATAACAGAGATACCATCAGTTTTCACAACAAAGTTAAAACCGTAAAATCCAGACTCTCTATGGGAATAAAGAGGACATTGCATTGA
Organism: Sphenodon punctatus; assembly: GCA_003113815.1. NCBI lineage: Eukaryota > Metazoa > Chordata > Lepidosauria > Sphenodontia > Sphenodontidae > Sphenodon > Sphenodon punctatus. Next base: position 72,069 of record QEPC01008937.1, read on the forward strand.
GTCATATTCCCTTGCCTGTAAGCTCTGTGTACCTCCTCGGGAGGAGTCCCTTAGCTGCAAAGTGTGAAGCAGTAAAATTTTGTTTATTTATTTATTCATATTTATATCCCACCCTTCCCCGAAGGCTCAGGGTGGCTGTAGTGGCTGCAGCAAATATCATATCTGAAAATTCCACCAACTTCAAATTCAGTCGGAAGGACTGGCTACAAAGCATTATTCAGTTCCAGAAATGAATATAATTTTTGGTTTATTTTGGTTTGTTTATTTCAATCACTTTGATATTTTGCTTATTTAATTTTGTAACTGAGTGAACCAAACTGAAATACCAAAATGGGCAAAATAATGGAATCTAAACAACCAAATCTATAATATACATATATCATTTCTGTGGCATATAATTATTTGGATAATTGGAGGCTATCTGAAAATGAGAGTAATATTTCCAAATGTGAAAATAACATATATGTTTCAGCTTTAGCTTTTAGAAAAGCAGAGAGCCAGGGACATTGAGTGTAAAAAAACAGATGGACACAGAGCATGCCCACCCCTAGAGCTGCAGTGGAGGTACACCACCATCCACTTCCAGCTCCACTTTGATCCACTTTAGATGGACCGGTGGGTTTCGCAGGGCTTTGGGCCAACTGCACGGTGCCCCACCACCACCACAACACACACACACACACACACACACAGAGGTGAGGCCACTCACCCAGAACTCTAGACTGGCAGCTGAAACTTCCAGGTGCTGACTGAGGAAAGGGCACCATTAGTCTGCCCAGTAGATGGACAGCAGCTCCTTTGGCCTGGATTGGCACACCACTGGCAGGGCTGCCCTGGTGCAGGCACAGCCTGCTCCACTCTGTACATCTGAAGGGTGCCTCTACATGGACCAGTCAACCCAGATGTGAAGCAGGTTGACATGGGAAGAAGTGGGGCTGCAAGCAACATGTATAGGATGGGCGAACAGATTGCGATTCGGGTTCGGCCGTTCAGTTCGGCTGTTCGGTTCAACCGCTTTCGGTTCAGCCACGTTCGGTTCGGCTGTTCGGTTAGTTCGCCGGGTTCGGGTTCGGCCATTCGGTTCGGCCGTTCGGTTCAGCCGTTCGGCCATTCGGTTCGGCCGTTCGGGAAATGTTATTTATATGGTTTATTGGTTTTTTATTGGGTTTTATATGGTTTTCTTTTGTTTTTTTATTTGGTTTCTTTGTTTTTATATGGGGGGGGGTTATTTTATTTTTTTATCTAATAAATATATCTATCTATCTACACTAAATCTAACTGCTATTAACTATTCTAAATGCTATGAACTAAATGGATTATCTAATAAGTACACAGACCTACTCCTACAAACACTAAAA
>QEPC01008937.1:73574-133118 GCA_003113815.1 Sphenodon punctatus
CTAACCACCCTTTAACCACCCTTGGTGGTTATTTATGCATGTTGCAGGGCTGTATTGGTGCCCTATGAAGCCCTGCAACATGCATAAATAACCACCAAGGGTGGTTAAAGGGTGGTTAGCGTCATGTCTGAAAGTACCAAGTGACTAGCTCAGAAGGTGTTGGGAAGGGGGGAGGCAGATAGTTTCATTTCTTGCAAGCCCCTCCACCCCTGGTGCCTGGAAGTCTGCTTCTCAGTGACTAGTACTACCCCTTCCTGTCACCTTACAGTGAACCTTTTTTTGCCACTCGAACCCACCCGAACGCAATCCAAACTGACCGAACTGTTTGGCCATTTTGCCGTTCAGTGTTTGGTTCTGTTCGGTATGTTCGGGTTCGGGTTCATGTTCGTGTTCAGTCATCCGAACAGGCCGAGTTTGGGCCGAACTCCAAACTTCCGAACTGCGTTCGCCCATCCCTAGAAAGAACAACTCTGACTCTGCTTCCCCCGTGGATTGCTCTTTCTGTGCCTTGGGATCACACACTCCAAAGGCCCTTCTCAATTCTCCACTCATAGACGACCATTCCGTGCTCCACATTTGGAGAGAAAGGAGCACCAGCTGAAGCAGAACCAGCTCTTCAAATAAACTGAACAGGCCTGGGCTCCAATCAGGAGGAAGTGATGCAGGTTGACATGGGACCTGGAAAATGGGCATCATCTTCCATCTGTCTCTATGGGGAATCCATGAGAAGATAATTCAGTCTGGGATCGTATGTTCTTTTCTACATAGCCCTAACTGCAACAGCCATGGGGAGAACCACTAGAAGTAGTTGGAAGGGAGGTGTGGCCAGGCATAGGGCATCTATATAGACAGCCATGGTCTTTTATGTATTCCTGCAAATCCACCAGGATTGGGGGTCATGCTCTATGGCCTTTCCCCAGAAACGAAGAAGGTTTTCTCTTCTACAACTTCCCCTTCGGGTTCTACTACAGGAAGAATGAGTGATTTGCCCCCAGAAATGGAAACATGCCTTCTCCAAGAAGGTAGCCCCACAGACGGTCAAATTCCATAAAAATGAAACTACTGGAATATACCCTCTCTACTCACAAAAACCTGATGCAAGGACTGTGGTGCGCAGCTCAGGCATGTGTGCAGACCAAAACTGGAACTGCGTGCACACATAGTGTGCACATGCAAGGGGCCCGAGGAAGCTCCTCCGCCTCCCGATCATGCCACCACCGCAGCAGCCACTGCAACCCTGCTTCTCCCAGTCACAGCCAGGTCAGAAGGTGGGGGACTTTTCCTGGATCCTGCTACACACATACACTATACACAGTAATTCCAGTTTTGGTCTGCACATGCTCCTGAGGTGCACGCACAGAAGTTAGATCAGGGTAACAGGTTTGCATGAAGAAATAAATAGAATAGGCTTTAGTCACTAGATTTAGCCTAAAATAGGAAGGAAAGAAGGAAGGTTTTTACTTTTAAAAATATTATTTTCAAGAATAGTTTTAAATGTCTCTATTTATGACTAGTGATATTTTACTAGTGGTAGATTTACTGGGGTAAATCATGAGTATAATTATTAATGTCATTGCAGCTGCTTCAGATGAATAACGGTATTGATGATTTCAGAATCTAGCCCATTCTGTGTACAGTGGCGTAATGATCTGATGGGTGAGGAGGCTGTATGGGTTTGATGTGTGCACTCATTGGAATATAATTGCACAGGATAGAATCCTCTTCAGTCTCTCCGATTGTGGCTTTCATCCAAGCCATTATGGGAATAGTAGTGATTCAGGAGAGAGAAAATAATGATAAAAATGCAACTCTAAATTGGGCTAAATTGCATCTCTTCTAGTGGTTTAAATTAAAATTCCTGCAGGAAAAAAGAGAATGATTAGTACAGTTTTCTACCTTTATAGATGAATTTTCTATCATCCCAGCTTTTAGAAAAGCCATTCCTTCCAGCATGTTCAGCTAGGCCTGAGGTAAAGCTGATATTTGCTGTCTGTATCCCACAGACTTAAAGGAAACATGCTAATATTGGGGATAAGAAAATCAAAAGTAAATTGGTTCAAAGCAAGGACCTGATCCTAATTTCACACTGGTATTAATTTAGGAAAAACTACTGAATTTAGTGGACTTACACTGATGTAAAGCCAGTGGAAATCTTGCCTAATTAAGGACTGTGGAACTGAGCCCAGGGTGATTGGCATATGGACCCTAATCTTGTATAAATCATTTCATTTTAGAACCTATTAATATAAATGATCACTTGAGCTGGTCTTCTAAATGCATAAGTGTAATATTAAATATCCCAACTAACAATGATCAGAATCAAAGATGAGAATGTAAGTAATAATACCCAGTCTTTCAATATACCTGTTGGATAGAAAAACAAATCATAGACAGGTAGTAGGGTTTTTGTTTTTTTCTTCGAAGGACTTCTTTGTGGGGCAAATAGGGGTATCGCCATTCCCCTGTTCTTTATAAAAAAAAATTAAAATACTGTTCCTGTAGCCAAGCAATTCCCAAAATGATGAACACAATCCTGCAGTTATTAATGAGGCAATGCTCTCTTAGCTTTCAGTAGGAGATGACTGCTGGATCACGCTGACTGTTCTCATTAAAAATGAATTTCTGTTCACTGGAAAATGCTTTGATGAGTATTCCTCTTCTTAACATAGCTTTGGCTTGAGTCATCTCTCTGATTTTGTTTGCCTTTCGGTGTCAGAGAGAAGAGGTACTGCCCAGGCTTAAGTACGGAAGTTAAATGAAAATAACATTGATTAAACAATTCATGCTCTCTGAGCTTAGATATTGTGATTGACAAAATGATGTGGAATAAGTGAAAAAAAATTCTCAAGCAGAAAAGACGTTTCATTATTATGACAGGTTAACATTTTAATGCTTCTGTGTCACAAGAGGTGGAAATTGGGGAGAAAAACCTGTTTAATTGCAAGCAGACCATCCGTCTGGAGGGGTTAGTTATTAGATTAAACCAAAATCATGGACTATATTATATCGGGATAGGCTGTGGGACAAAAGCTATGATGTAATGAAGTAGTGTTGTCGTTTTTTTGTTTTGTTTTGTTTTGTTTTGCAAATCTCCTATGGCTCAAACAATGATTATACAATCTAGAGTTTCTGATTATTCCCATTTATACATATCCATCCAACTGCTATTACTTTCTCCTTTGGGTTTAATAGGTGCTGGATCAGACCTATGCTTGAAAGAAATACTGGCTTACCCAACCAAAGCCACCTAAGCTTTGGAATACACAGGAGCTGTCTGATCCTCTGTTACAGGAGTAGATATTGACATGGGCTGTATGGAATATGTCTGTGTTGATGATCCACATACTCTGTGCACTGTGGAGCTCTTACTGCCAGAGAACATAGGGTCTTTTCAAACATTACGGGATCACAGTGAACCCCACTGAACCACAGTGAATACTGTGGGGTGGCTGTGATCCCCATAATGTCTGATTGATCCCTGCCAGGTGTTCACCACAGTGAACACCTGGCAGGGATCAATTCTAACCATGGTTCCGGCCCTGCGGTCAACTGCAGACCTGGAATCGTGGTTAGATTGACCATGATCAGGAAAGGGCCAAAAGTAACATTTGTTACCTTGGCCTATTCCTAATCGTGGTCCCAGCTACCTTTAGCAGTCGGGCGCAGTGGCCTCATTGGCCACTGTGCCCGCCCGTCTCCCTGAAGGCGGGTGGCTGTGGGAGCGCAAGTGGTGGGGCCATGCGGCCACATGGCACACTGTTCAGCCTTGCCCTGGCTCCACCCCCTCCCTGATTTCCAGTAGTGATGCAGCTGGCACATCTGAAGGACGGACGACCTCATCACGAACCAGGGTCGGGGATCGATCCCAGTTCGGAGTTCAGTGTGGCGGGCCCAGAGGCCTGTCACATCTGAAAATACCCATAGTAGAGTTGTAGGGAGGCTGGAGTGGATTGAGGGGTTGAGCAGATCAGTGTACTGTGCAGATCAACTGAGGAAGTTTCTTCCTTGTTGGAAAAAAAATAACATGGGAATATGATTAAGTCTTGCATGCTATTACACAAGCAAGGAGACAGAGCTATGTCTGTACCAGTTCATAATTTAATTATTTGGAGTGCTTTGATTTTACAACTTGCTTAACCCTTTCGGGGGCATAATTTTAATATGATGATCACATAGGATCAGATTGTGAAGGCTTCTGAGTAAGAGGGTAAAGGAGAAACATGAAACGCATGAACTTCTTTGTTACCTTCCTTACAGCAAATCACCACAGCTGTAACTCTTGCTCTCCTTGATTTCTATGACTGCTATGGACTAGCATCGCCCTTTGGCATGTATTTGCCAGCCAGGGCAAGGATAATAAGCTAAGACCCTGGGTGCCCTCATGGTCAACAACAGAAGAGAGTATTGCTGAAGCACATAGAAGTTTTTGTATTTGTGGATATTATTCACATTTTCAGATAGTCATCCATTATCAGATGTTATCAGAGTAACTAATTGTCCTCCACCAAAATGATGTTTGCACATCTATTTATTGGACGTTTTGGTTTGGTTAATTTGGTATTTTGGTTACTTTGCTTTGGCACTATTAGTGAATAGCACACTGTACCTAGGCCAGCCATCAATGCCACTGGATCACCTATAGTCTGCCCACCCGGCACAGTTTTCACACAAGCTACTGCAAAGTATTGTTCTGTGGTGTACAAGGCACTGCAGCTTTGCCTGCAGAGCCAAACAGAAATACACTGCATTTCAGGCCTGCAGTAGCTGTGCGGGAGAACAGGATTATTGAGCATGGTTTGTCTTGTATGTTCGGAACAGCTAAATGGCAATTGACAAATGCAGGGTGGCATCTGTTCACCTCCTAAAATTGTAAAAGATTAGATTACATCATTTAAATCTGATCTAGCTAAGAGACTCTGAACTATTTTAAGTAAAAAAAAATACTTAGGGTTTAGCAAATTTAAAATATGTTTGAATAATTGTCTTAAAGGGTAAAAGAGTTGAAAGTCCTTGAAAGGTACAAAAGACAAGGCAAGCTGAAAGAGGTACTGGATCAAAGCACCCATGATTTAGCATTTTTAATTTATGTATCCAATGGCAGCAGTGGTGTTTATTTTATTTTTATTGATTCATTTTCCAGTTACATTTAAAGGGCCAATCTAGTACTCCAGGCATCCGAGTATAATTTGTTAAAGGAGCCTTAAAAATTACATTGGCTCAAGTACCACAAAACCACCCCACCCAAAAGTCTCTCTACTTCACTCCTCTCTGTCAGTCCACCCACCCCTCTAGGAAAAGTCTGAGAACACAGATTGACATGTGGGTGGAGGAGGAGAGGTGCAACTTGCTGTAGAGCCAAGAAATTCATATTTGTCCTCTTTCTTGGCTCCCTCCCCACCCACCCCTCATAATCTGTGCATCCTTCTCCATGTAGCGTCAGGATCACAAGCAAGAGTCGGGCAACATACCAATTTAAGCAATCCCTCCAAATTACAAAAAAACAGAACAGAAAAACATTGTACATTGCATTAAAGGCTTTGGCTGGCTTTTGGGTGGGGGATCAGAATCAATTGCTGTACATTGCAATTTAAACTCCCAATGTTTCAGTAATGATTTATGAAACTACATGACTGACAGCTCACAGAAAAGTATTTTGTGAAATAATGTAAATTAATAAAAAAAATCTTAATTGCACAGCAGCTTTGAATACTGATAAGTCGGAGCACACAAGATTTCAAAACCACTGCTATTATCACCTAAAATGAAGTACCAAAAAAAGCTTAAAATAATGGAATCCTTGAACATCATTTTGGAGACAGCTGAATGAAAATTAGGCATCTCAGGTTTTATTCTGATCTCATTTTTGTTGGTTTCATTATGGTTAGATTCTATTACATTTAGGGGCATTAGTCCTAATTTACACTGGTGTAAATACAAGGAGAATTAGTTTCCTTAAATCTAGCCAGAACAGTGATCATCCGAGATTATATAACAGGCACTGAGTAGGGGAAATGAAGCTACTTAGAATTCTGATGGTTATTACGGGGAGGAAATGATTTCCATGTGATTCTCCATTCCAGTCTTGTTGAGAAACAATTATACAATACAAAGGTTTATAAATTCTGTTCATATTTCATTGTCCTTGATATTAATCTCAAAACAAATTTTAGATTTATTAACGTCACGCCGCTTCTCAGACAAAGGAGTTAGGGGACAAAGAGCATTATCTTCTGTGCTTTAAACAACACTTAAAAACCTGTCAGCGTGCTTGTAATTTCATGCTTTTAAATGCCACTCTCCAAACAACATTGTACTTGAGAGGATGCTTCTTGCATTTAATCTAGAGATAGAAAAGGCAGCCTCGTATTAAACAGGTGAGCTAATATGGAAGTGGACAGTGCCGTCATAAGAGTTCTGAACAGAACAGTGGGATCCTGCCATGATTTCAGTGCCAGTCTGTGACCTAGCACAAATAGCTAGGCTTGATTGTATTATAAAACATTTGGAAGTAGCAAGTAGGTGCATTTATTTATTTATTTCAGTTCCTATAGCACATTTATGCGTATTTGCACCTATGACAGGTCATGCATGACAGATCATTTATATGGGCATAGAATTCACATGAGTAACACACAGATGCTAGATAAATAATATTCCCCAAATGATTTGATTAATTTTGCAGCATTTTCCAAAGAAGTTATTTAAGATGTATTTTCCCCTGTTTTTTAGCAGCTTGAAGATCAAGGTGCATCTTTCACTAATAGACTCCTCAAATAATCCTGTGCCATTTCTCCAATCAAATAATCAAATATAAGACTTTTCATTTAGCCCAGCATTTGGCCAACAGGGATAGAGTTTAGGGAGGTTTGGGGGAAGGGATTTTAACTGGTTTTACTCATGTCTCTATGATTTTATGTATTGTAGCCCACCCTGAGCCTTTAGGATAGTGTAGGATAATAAATTTTTATAAATAAGTATTCAGTAAATCCTCGTTTTTTTTGTTACTCATCCAGATGAAGGTAAATTGCAGAGTCACACAATCAATTGCATTTTTGCTTGTCTCACCCATGGGGGAAAGGAGGCAGAGTTACAGCAGCAGAATAGAGAGGAGAGTTTTTGCAAAAGGGGAGTGGGGAGAGGGAAAGTGTAGATGAGAAGGATGAGAAAAAATGAAAGGAGAAAAGAAAGAAAAAACAGGGAGGCTAGAGTGGAGCTAGAAGAATGTACGGTTGGGATAGGAAAAGAAAAGGAAAGGGAGACTGAGAAATAGAAAAAGAGAGAAATTTGCAGTCAGAAAACTAAAAAATCTGTATTTGCATTTCATTCCTGTCCCGGCATTCCAGTGTGAAATATGGGGATAACTACCCAAAAATAAATGATGAGGATTTTTAGAAAGCTTTATTTCCAACAGATGGGTGTTTTGCTTCTAGGGACTGTGGGAGGGCGGAGTTATTTCAGAGGGTGTTAACAAACTAGACATTAGCCCACATTAGCCCACACTAGGTGGGTGTCCACCTGCCTGTTTATTAAGTGTTCACCCCTGCCGGACACGGTGGTCACCACCCACCAGACCTGCAGCCCCACTCACGGCGTGGTCTCGGAGAATGTGAAGTCTGCCGTGCAGGTGACTGTGGGTGAATGTGAGTCCATGTGTCCACATTCAGTCAGTTAGGCTGTATGCAGTGCCTCTGTGCATGCAGGTCTGCCAGCCCTATGGAGTCTAGAGAATCTGAGGAATGGCTGCTTCCTGCCCTTCTCTCTGCCTTCACTCTCATGGTCACTGCCAGTGGAGGCTGAATGCAAGTGCATGAAAGACACAACAATGGCTTCCTGTTTATTAGGTTGGACATGCAAAACCTGTGAGTGAATGGAGGCTAAGTGGGGGCTGCATAGACTGAACCCGGACTGCAGCAGGCTAACGTCTTATTAGTTAACATCCAAAATCTCTCTGGCACCTCTAAGCCTGACCCTAAGGTGCTATGTTTTTGCATGATCGCATGATGTTCATACACATTTACTTAACCCTTTGTGCCATGCACTACATGAGTAAGGACATCTTTTCTTGTTCAGTTTCAACCGCTTTACAGTTTCTAAAGTCAGCCCGGATGATGAAGCAAGTGAGTTGCCTGGTCACATACTAGATGATACGTATTTCAGATATTCATCGATACAACCCCATTTAGTTAGATTAAACCATCGAAGGCTACCATAATGTGAAATTTGCGGTTACTGTGATTTAGAGGAACTATTCTTTTAGGAAGTGCAAAATGTGTCCTTTTTCTTTTCATACAAACCACTGGTGGGATACAGTCTGCTGAAATCAATACATTTTGACAAAAGGCTGCAGTAGTTGGAATTTCCCCCCAGTGTTTATAGACTATCTTTGCTTTGTTGGGGTTCCTTTGAACTGCCGCTGTAAGTGATGAAACTAGTGTTTCTATAATCTATACCATTCCTTACTACCTTACAAAAGCCTAAACAAAGTTCAGTACAGAATACACTATATAAAGTGCCCTTGTGAAAAACAACAACCCAAAAGCTTTACCGTAAAACAGAAAGTACAAGAAGAGATCAATCAACAGGAATAACTCTGAGTTAAAAAGACAAGATTTAAGCTCAGATTTGAATGTGTTTATTGACTCAGCATTTCTAAACCCAGTGGGAGTGAATTCCAGATTTGGGGTGAACAAGAACTAAAAGCTCATCATGTCTCATAAATCTTTAACTTACCTTTTAGAATAGCCAATTGGATACTTTCTTATAATCTGAAACATCAAATAAGCTCCTACAATGAGTGAAGTTCTGATAAATACACCAATCGCAATTTGTGCTTCACTTTCCAACTCATCAAAACAATTTAAAAATCAATCCTACGTTTAACAGGGTGGTAGCATAATTCCCTCAAGGGCTGGAGTTACATCCCAATCCTGCTTTGTGAGAGATAAAATTCTAGAAGCAGCATTTTGCACAAGTCGGAGCCAGGAAGACCATAAAACAAGATATTACTAAAATCTATGATGGAAGCTAAAAAAGCTAACAAACAAAAAAACAGAAGAAGAAAGCATGATCTGAATTGTGAGACTGAGAAAGTAGTGGCTGAATCCTGGTAATAAAAGGATGCAATACCTGAAGATGTTCTACCAGAGAAAAAATCTAAGGAATTATCCACATTCTTAGCACACACCGAGGCCTTAGAAAAGTTCTGTTCAGTAATAATATTTTAATAATGTGCATGAAGCAAATTCTGTAACCAACCAGGCGGACCCCAATAGCATGTCTGTTAGTCATCCATTATCATGACTGATCCTGGGAACTTGGCCTGATTAACAGGCTGCAGGATTGAGCCATTAGTTTTGAAAGAATTTGGACCATTCTTAAATAACCATCATTAGTTAGGATGGCACCACTGAGTCTGCTTCTGAGTGAGCAGCAGGAAGACAGAAATAAAGTGGAATGTCATCTACAACAGTGATAGTTTAACACAAATTGATTTAAGGCAGACAAAATAGGAAGCTAAAAGAACTCTCATAAGAAATGAAGGCTCTGGATAGGGGGAGATGGAAACAAAGAGAGGAACAAACATTAGTTGGATGAGAACTGAGGAAAGTGAGGCAATGGTTGCTTTTTTTCCATTTTAATCTATAGGATAATGTATCGTAATGGCAGAGAGATTCTGAATGTTCTCCATACATCTAAGTGGACTGGTGCATTGCAAGCCATTTTGTCTAAGTAGTTTTCAGGTAGGGATAGAGGTTGGCATGGGTGGGTTTAAGGGACAGAGTGGGTTTCTAATGGGATTTTAATGTAGTTTGTGGTTTTAATGTTGTAAGCCACTGTGAGCCTTAGGTAAAAAATATCAATTAAATAAATAAATACGTATAATTATGAAATTTAAGTGACACACTTCTCCATGCTCTGTTTAATTTTAAAATCTTTGAATTGGTGTCATTATAGCCCCTAATTTCAGGTATTCTAAATCTTGAGCTGTAAAACAAAACAAGTTGAACAAATTTAGGCTGCTTTCACGTGAAACAGTGTCTCCCATGATTTTCTTGTTCCCATGATCTTCCTGTGATCTTAAAATTGTGTGATTTATTTTCTGAGCACTCTTTTCACTAGTCATGTCTCCTGGAATTCTTTTCTCCGCGCATTTTACATCGTCACAAGGTCTACCATTCGCACAAGCACAAATGTTGTGCAATTTTCGTCCTCCACCTGCTGCCCTGCCCCTGCTGCCTGACTGACCTCAGAGCTGGGTTGAAATTAACAAACCAATGTCAGAACAGGGTGAAATTAACATGCTGACATCAGAGCAAGGTGAAATTAAGAAGTCATCTGAAATTAACTAGCCAAGAATAAACCATGGCTCCATCCTGCTGGTTTGCTGGTTTCCACAACTGTTTTCCCATGATTAAAATACCGACAGGTATTCCAGCATTCCCAATTTTGTGCAACCATAACACGCATCACTGTAAGAGTAGGATTGTAGAATCTGGTACTGCATGAGCACTCAAGGCATAACTCGTGGGACAAATGTGGAATAGTGCACTTAACTTGCAGGAACAAATTACAATCCTGCAATTAGCATCTCATGTGACAGCAGTCTTAGTTAAGTTTTTGTTTCTTTCTTTACGCAGGCTTTTGTGTATTGTGCTTGCCTAATAAAATACATAGCTCTTTAATTTACTAATGATTTATAGGCATATATATTTAATCTGTTGTGATGGAATTTTATTAAAAAAGGATTATCTAAACCAATACTAAAGTAGTTCTAAACACTTACTAGTAGCTAGTACCTACAGTACATATCAGAGCATTAAAATTTGGAATAATTGAGAAATATGGTGTCACACTGGTTGGCTCGCCAGGGTATGGCTTCATCAGATGCAGGCTTTCCCAATCAGCTATGACCACACCACACCAGATCATTTACTTTAGTGTAGCTTTATTGCCTTTTCCCCCAACACCAAACATACACAGTCCTTTGGCACACTAACTAAATGGCCTCTTATGATGACAGACCCTTCAGTGGCCCTCAGCGTACATCAGGATGAGCCTCTGGCCAGCTCCAAGCCCCCCTCCACACTCTCAGCCAGTCCTGCCCTGCTGCAGTTTCTGCTGTTGTCCCTTTCATGGTTTTAGCACCCTGGCCAGCTCCAAGCAGATTCCAAAGCCCAGACCCTCCTGGCTCTGTGACCAAATGCAGACTTCCTAACCTCCAGGCTCTGCAGTTCTTATCGCCTCACAGGGGGCAGAACAACTGTGATGGACAGACCAGCTTTAAAAAGAAAGCACATACTCCATAGAGGTGTGCACCAGGGAACAATTTCATTCTTGTTTTTGTTTTCATAATGTTTGAAATTTCATTTTCTGGTTTTTGTTATGAAATTTCATTTTTTGGTATTTTTGTTTTTTGTAAAATGCATCTCTGGCTATAGATCCTTTGTATTTCATTGAATTTGCATGAAAAATAGCCAGACTTTACCCCTTGTGCATGGCATTATCCCTACCACATTTCAGAAAGTTTGGCTAATGCGTCACAGTTTTATAAATCATTTAACGTTTGTACTTTGTGGACACATTTTCAGCTGTAAAGTCTTTGTTTTCCATCAAATTTGAATGAAACCTCAACTCACTGTACCCCCCCCCTCCCGCCCCCTTTCAAGGGTTCATCTGAGACAAATTTTAGAAAGATTGGATAAAGGGTCCTGATTTTATGCACAATCATTTCATGGTTTGCACACACATTTCCAGCTTTAACATCTTTGTTTTCCATTCCATTTGATGATACTTTGACAGGTTGTTATCTCCACCCAAGGGATCATCCCTGCAAAGTTTCAGAAAGATTGGATAAACTGTCCGAATTTTATAAGCAATTTAATTTTAATTTTCATGATTTTTGCAGAAGTTGCAAATTTCCTTAAATCACTTGCAGGTGTTGCCTCTGCTTAAATTATAGAGGTTTTTCTAGAAGAGGCTGGGAAGGAATGACCACGCAGCGCAATTAGCAAGACAGTTGCTGAAGCTTCTTAGTGACAATGAGTACCTTTAGGAAATGAGACGTGTACCACACACCCTTGTCTCAGTACTTCTGGACTCTCGCTTCAAGCGCCAAGCATTAAAAGCAAGTACAATAGACACTATGAAAACCAGTGTCTTCTGCCTATTGGAAGATAAGTTAAGTCAGCAGATGGAAGAGAAGGACATGGCAGATATGTCACTGACCCATGGACCTGTCCCTGAGGTATCTTCTAATAAAAGCAAGTGTATTACTGCAGTGCAGGAGGACTCGGAGGAACAAAAGGGCCAGTGGGGACCAATGGAGGAATACAGCAACATTATTCCTTCAGACTCTGAGTTGGCATCAACAAACACATCCACATCCCCATCGAACCACCGAGAAGAAGCAAAGAAGCAGGCAGACACCATTTTTACACAGTGTACACAGAATCAGATACGCCTTCGCACCAGAGACCACATGTAAATCCATTGCATTACTGGCAAGGGGTCAAGGATGATTGGCCTGCACTGTACACTCCTGCTGCTTCTCATCTAGGATGCCCTCCAACCTCTGTCCCATCAGAGACTTTTTAGTTGTGCAGGGAACATTGTGGGCAATAAACATACATGCCTTTCCAGTAACAGCCTCAAGAGATTTGCCTTTCTAAGAATGAACAGTAAGTTCATTCCTGATGGCAACGCCTCCTTTGTACCTTGACGTATGCAAGGAGGAGGAACACAAAGGAGATCCCTTAACCACACCTGATCCAGAGGAGGATGCCTGTGAGGGAATCTTTCTGCAATGAATCTCATATGCAGTGGTGTGTGAAAGGTTAAGAGACCGCATATGGCTATAAAGTCTGGAGATCATAAAGTGGCTGGATGTGCTTTTCCCCCTGACTGTAGGCTGAAGTTGGTTACTTACTTTACTACTAGTTACTAGTTCCCAGTTCCTTATAATAAAACACGCCGTTTAAAAAAAATATGCATGGCTATTACATTTATAGTCATAAATGCATATTTTGAATGTGATTGGTGGTGGTGAGTGAATTATTTACTAAACCTTCAATAAACCTGTGGGGACTTTCCCATGATAAAGGAAAATTGGCTATGTCTTCAAGGTCAGCCAGCAGAGGCTTCCATATTCTGGAAAAACAATTTTTTTTGCCTGTTTGAACATTGTATAATAAAAGGGAATCCAGTGCATTACTGGGGAGAGGGGAAGTTCTGTTTTCTTATTACAGGAGAGAACACCATGGTGAAGATAAATGAACAAAGTCGTACGTTGCAGCCGGGTCAATACTGCAAGATGGGGACTATGACCAGTCTGATGATCGTGGACCAAGAGTATCAGCCTCAAGTCAGTGACCTGATAGTGTCTTTTATGCCTCATTAGAAAATCCTTTCCACAGACTTGTACCTGAATGAACTTCAAGAACCTATCTCTCAAATGCGTAATTTCAGTCTATTGGACAGCATTTTAAAAGAACATTGTTCCTTGTGTAAGGGACAATGTAACTAAGAACTTTATCTGTGTACAACACGAAGTTGGTCGTATAACTGACATTGCAAAAGAACTGCAGCAGAAGTCTGAACCCTATTGGTGGGAGAAGCGTGTGCAAGGACATTTTTCAGACACCGATTTGTTGAATTTTGCAATCAACCCAATGTTGTTTATGTTTATTATTCAAGTGGTATTGTTTGTGACAACCTTGTGTACTATCTATAGGATCAGAACTAATAGGTCTGGTAATGGGACTTGGGCATTGGGAAGGCAGGAAAAGTCCTCCCAGAGCCTGATGTTATTTAATAAAACTTCAATAAACCTTTAACGTTGTAAAATGTTATTAAACATTTGAACATTTATTAAACATTTATTAAAGATTTAAAGACTTTTTAAAAAAAGTTTATCAGGAAAAAAATAAACAAATTACTTAACATCTCCCTCTGCTTCAGGATCAGGTGCAGGCACATGAGGAAAGCGGGACAGTGGTGAAAGAGGCATTGGTGGAGGAACCTCTGGAACCTCAATACCAAGCCCCCTTGCAGCCTCGCAAGCCCCACTCATCATCCTCTGCCACTGTAACAGGAATGTGCGGTATGCCTCTAAGGCCTCATATTGTTGCCAGAGGTATCACCCATAGGCATGGGCCTGGCGCTGCCTTCACTCAGCAGCCATCCAACACTGATGGAGATCTTCTCTAAGGGCCCTGGTAGCCCCTCAAGAAGGCCCTTAGCCCCTCAAGAAGGCCCTTAGCTCAGGATCATCGTCACCAGCTTCTTCTCTATGAGGCGCTGGTTGTTGTGGTTGACAAGGAATGGGGGAAGCAGAGGAGGAGGAAGGACATCTGCGTCTGGAGAATCTTTGGTTGACTCCTCCTTCTGCAACGGCTCCAGTTTTCACTCTACATGCCATCACAACCACTAGGCCTACTCTGGCACATCCATGTCATGCATGCACTCAACATGGCTTATGAGCCCTGAGGTGGTTCCTTCTGCCCCTCAGCCCTCACAGGACTGGCCAGTCATATATTTGTCATCAGACGTATCAGTCTTGTGGCTCATCAAAATAGTCCCAGACAGCAGAGAAATAGCATCTCTTGTGTCCCCTGCTCCTGGTGGGCCTTTTCCTCTGCTCATCAGCACCTCTTCTGAAAAGAGAACACATAGTACATTAATTTATTGTGTAGTGCATGGTGCTGCCCACTCCTAGCCCCTACCCTTTCTCCCAACTGCACCATGTACAGCATCTTCCATGCAGACCCCACCTGCATGGGGAGAGGGGCCTGGAGAGAGGGGCAGATTGCAGGAAGGGATGGTGCCAATTGCAGCTGATAAGCAGGTCTGTGCTGAGCTGGTGCTGTACCAGCAGGGACTCCGGGAACTGGAGTGGGAGCCCCTTGCAGCTCTACACTGTTAAAGCCCAAGCTGGGCATCCTGTTTAACTGTAACTGTTTATCAATTCAAGAGTGCATCTAGGCAATTGCAATTCCTCCCTTTCCTGGCAGCCCTAGCAAAAACCTCTTGTTTTATTAACCAAGCATCAGCGTGTTTATTGGAACCCACCAGGGCTAGCTCTGAAACTGCAAGCACTGAGTGCCTTAAGCAGTTGCCTCCAACCTATATTGTACTGACGTGCTCTCAATTAATGAGATTATTATTCTTTGCCCCATTATTCTGTGGCCCTTTACCACAACCACACCATATGCAGGAGTCTCCACGCAGCCTGCACTCCACCACTGCAAGTGTATGGTGCTGCCTTCTAGAGAGTAGAGAGAGATCCTTTCTCCCACCCTCACTGCATGGTACTGCCTCCTTGACCCCCCCCCCCACCACCACATGCAGTATCCTCCATGCTTCCCCCACTTCCACTGCATGGTGCTGCTGCTGTCTAATCTACTTGTCCCTATGATCCCGGTCCATCCCACTAGTTCTGATCCACCCTGGCCCTATAATCAATTTTTTAAAAAATAAAAAATAAATAGACCTGTCCGCTCCTCTGTGCTGCTCTTCGACCACCTCAACCACTTCCTGAGCAGATGCAGGACTCTCGTTTGATGAATCCATCATTTGATTAGATGATTCAAGCAGCAGCAGCAGCCAGAAAACCAAGCCACCAAACAACGAAAAATCTTGTGACAAACGAAAAGTATCACAGCAAACAGAAGTCTTGTGGCAAATGAGAAATTATCACGGGATTTTCATCCAGATCAGATGCAAAAATGGCACAAGATCTTGCGAGATGAAAAAAAAAATCCACTTTCAGCACTAGTAAAGGTGTTGGCATGGGTGGTACCCTCAGACGTGAGAGGGTATACCAACTTACATAGAGTACTCCATGAGAGAGACATTGGAAGGAGCAGAAGCAGCAGTGGGCAGGTGATGGAGGAAGAGCAGTACAGGCAGACATTCATTTTGGCACTGGAGACAGTTTGCATTAGTGGTACCCCAAAGTCTCTCAGGGTATCATCTTGCAGAGAGCACCTTTCTCTCTGGTTTTGGCAGGTGGTAGCTTGGGCAGGATGCATCTCTCTCTCTCTCTCTCTCTCATTCTAGCAGGTGGAAGCCACTGCCACTGCATGTATCTCCCTCATTCAGCTTGTCAGAACCCCAACAATCACAAGGCTAAGGCTTCAACTTGCAGAGAGCACCCCAGAGTGGCCTGCTGGAACTATATGAGGTAGAGTAGTATTTTATTGGGTTAGTCTGTTGCTGCTGCTGCCGTTGCTGCATTGGAAACCCCAATGTGTAGCAGAGAGAGAGTGCACTACTGCTCTCTGTCACCCTTACCCTCTTCACCAGAGCATGCTTCCTCAGGGTGAAGCCCGCCATGCGAGATTCCACACTCGCCTTCACCCTGGGGTTCAGCATGGTGACAAGGATGTAATTCTCCCTGCCTGTCAGTGTGTCAAAACACGCCTTCAGCTCCTCCTGCAACTTTTTTGCCAGGGCCACTATCTCTGGAACAAGCTGCTGCTCCTGTGGGCCCCCCTCCTGGTCCCGCAGGAAGTCTGCCAGATTCCTGGCAGGGTGGCCATTGACATGCTAAGAGTCTCCACCATGACATTCTTAAAGGGATTAAGGACATGCACGGTCTGCGACATCATAATCGACTCTTCCCGCCGTAGTAGTCTTGTCACCCCAATGTCACTCAGGAGGGCTACCTCATGCAGGATGCACTGCTCAGGTGCTCCACCAGCAGCTCCAGCATGAGGTAGGTGGAATTCCACCTTATGTTAACATCCTGCACAAGGCAGTGTTCCTGCACCCCCAGCAGGGCTGGCCTTACCACAGGGCAGTTCAGGGTGACTGCCCTGGGCCCAGCTCCTGGGGGGGGGCGTGCTCAGGGCCCCCAGTTCCCAACCACTGTCTGTCTCAGCCAGGGAGTGAGGGAGAGGCAGAGGCCCCGCTTTTCCCTCACACCCTGGCCCCCTCCACTATCTGTCTTGGCCAGGGAGTGAAGGAGAGACAGAGGCCCCACATTTTGGAAAGGGGCCCCACATTTCTCCCTGGGCCCCGCAATCCTTAAGGCAGCCCTGACCTCCGCTCTGATTGCTTCTACGTCAAGAGATTACTGCCCTCACACTCTTGTTAAAGTATTCTGTGATTTCCTGCCCTTTTTGAACAATGAACTAAGGGGTCCAATGCCAGCTTCCTTCCCCCCAGGCCCAGAGTATCCCTCACCACCAGGTAAAGGGTGTGGGAAGCACAGGGGATGCCCACAAACCCACCATCCCAGACAGGAGAGCCTGTTCTACTGCTAGCAGCCAAAGATGGAGGTATCAATGGGCTGCCGGGGTTGTTCTTATTGGGGGGGGGGACTGTGAGCCCAAAACATTCCTCCCCCCAAATCCTGCCCAACTGAGGTTGCCCCCTTTGAGGGTAGTTTCACAAGGGGAAGTCTGTCAAAAAGGACAGGTGGGTGATGCACTCACATCACACAGCACTCACATCAGCAACATCAGAGCTGACCACATCTGCCCCACATCAGCAACATCAGAGCTGACCACATCTGCCCCACATCAGTGCTGCTGCCAGTGCTAATGGTGGGTTCTTGCAGAAGGGCATGCTGCACCCTCCCTTTGGCACCCTCTCCAGTGTCACTGCTGCTGGAAGCCTGGGACTCCAGTCCCTGCCTTTGCCAGATCCTAAGCCCAATATTGCAGCTGCTTCCTCCCCTGATAAGCACCGTCTGCTGCTTTGAGGGAAAGGATGGTCTTTTAATTTTGGGAGGTGGGCTGCCAGTGGCAGTTCTGCCAACTCTGCCATGTCCACAGCCCCCTCTGCCAGACCGTGAGAGACCACCTGCCCCTGGCTTCGCAGACCAAGAGCCAGCATCCCCTCTCCTTCCCTTTGCCATGTCACAAGTAAATTATATGTACCTACTACCTAACAATATGTACCTATTTATGATATATATGTATATATGGGTAGAAACAGACATGATGCTAACCACCCTTTAACCACCCTTGGTGGTTATTTATGCATGTTGCAGGGCTGTATTAGTGCCCTATGCAGCCCTGAAACATGCATAAATGACCACCAAGGGTGGTAAAAGGGTGGTTAGCATCATGTCTGTTTTCACCCTGTGAAATATCTAACTTATCTATCTGCTATCTATCTCTTTATCTTATGATCTATATCCCTATCGAATCCTATAAACTATAAGAACTACAACTAGCCTATCTATCTAGCTATCTAGCTATCTATCTAGCTATCCTATAACTAACTATAATACCTATAACTACCCTATATAATAAAAAACCTATACCTAGAAGAACGTATAACACACAGAAACTAACTACGAGAGAGAGAGAGAGGATGGAGCATTATAGGGGTGTGCATTTCATTTTCATAATAATAATAATTATAAAAATCAAATTTACCATTTTGTTTTCATAATTACAAACGAATACATATATGTATGTATGTATGTACACAAGGGGAGACAGACAGAAACACAGACAGGGGATTGGGGGTAGAGAAGGGATAGGGACGGATTGCGGGTATTGGAAAGGGAGTAGGTTGGAGACACAAGGGTAGTGTAATGTGTGGGGATGGGTGTTGTGGTGAGATGGTTTGAGAAAGGATGAGGAAACAGCTGAGGAAAAAAATTGCTCAAGAGCACAGCAGTTCTGAAGACATCGCCTGACAAGTCAGAGACTAACCCAGAACAAGAGTAAAAAGCTTGGCTGTGACAATATCAAACTTTGCAGTGCCCTCCCCCAGCCCTTGTGATTTGTTCTGGGAAGCTGGAGCCTTGAGCAATCACAGGGTGCCATGCAAGTGTCTGGAATATGCTTGCGATGCTCATTGGCCAGTGTAGCCATCAAACATGTCTGCTGGATCCATGCTGTCTGCTCCCTCATCCCCTCCCAGGACTTGTTTACCACTTTTCCCCTCCCAAATAGCTGCCTGAGGGCCTCTCCAGGCAATTATGAAATAATTACAAAATCTGAAATTTTGTCATTATTTCATAATTATGAAATTTGTTTTCGTAATTGTAATTATGAAAATGAAATGGTAAATTTAATTTTTGTAATTAAAATTACAAAAACGAGAAGCACACCCCAAGTTCCATCCTCTCTGTTTTCATTTTTTATTTTTTTATCCCATTTGCACTGGGATGAATTCACTGATGTCAATAGAACTGAAGGAAAATGGAAACCCTTTAAATTTGATATGCAAGCCATATGCTTCTCTCATATATTCAAAATTAGAACTCTAGAGAACTACCTGGATCAAATTTAATTAGCTGTGTCTTCCACCTGGCATCTGAAGCAGGGGCAAAGATACCTGAACCACAATCAACATCTCACATAAAACCCAGAACCACCAACCAACTCTTTCAATAAACATTGCCTAATGGTAGTTTGGGGAATGTGGGACCAATGTGACTACTATGGGGTCTTGAATTCCAGTGACCTTATGTCTCACACCCACAAATGCACAAGTCATCAGTCAGAGTAGTGTTCTTATTTCCAGTTGGTGGTCCCAGTAGACTTTAGAACCAATAAGGTGCTGCCAGGATTACATTCCCTTTCTTCTCTAGTGCCATACACTGCTCCAATGTAGGTATTTCTCGCTCCCGCAAAAGCATAACAATAAAGTAATCAATGGAATATTTCAACATCATAAACATTTTTTGTGTGCTGACATTGGTATAACCTGTAGGCAACAGCTTTACCCATAAGGAACTGATCTGAATCAAGGGGTGTTTTCAAATGGATGCAGGGCCGCCTGCCCCAGGAGCTGCTCCAGGGGTGCAGCCCCATGTCTGCCCGCCCCCAGCCTGCCTGTGAGCTCTGTTATAATGAGTCTTCTCTGCATTATAGGCCCTTTTCTAATGGGCGCAGGTGCGTGGGGGGATAGATGGGTGGTGCAGTGCATGTGGGTGCATTCTCATGGACCCCCACCAACCTCCATCCACCTCCACCCATCTCCACGCATGGAATATCCAGCATTGGTGCCCGTTGCTCCATGCGTGGGGGATGGGTGGGGAGCACAGGAGCGCGCATGCACCCCCACCCACTGGCCACGATGTTCAAATGGATGCCCCCCTCCCCACCCGCACACATGGGTGGGGGGAGGGGCGTACATTTGAAAAGGGCCAGAGTCTTCTCTGACTCGTCTCTGTGTTTGTTATTTTGGATGGTAGCAGGATCCGACCTGGTTAGTTTGGAGAAGGAAAATCAGTGATGTGGAGCAGACAGTTTATAACAGTGTTTTTAAAGGCAGATGGCAAGGAAATAAACAGATGCTTACGACTCACCCCTTAGTATATCTGCACTATACAGGCACTGAATACAGAAAATTCATTTCCCTTAATCTAGCACCTGTGTGATACCTTAGAGCAACAGCGCACAGAATAGAAGCTAGGGGAAGATCACGTTAAGAGAGACCAGTGGAGCACTTCAAAGCTTTTCAGGAGGGAGTGATA
The DNA here is from genome assembly GCA_003113815.1 of Sphenodon punctatus. NCBI lineage: Eukaryota > Metazoa > Chordata > Lepidosauria > Sphenodontia > Sphenodontidae > Sphenodon > Sphenodon punctatus. The sequence goes on from QEPC01008937.1 coordinate 94,015, forward strand.
GCTTTCTGCCTCTGGAGTGGAAAGCAAGGATCAAGGTAACAATAATCATGTTCAGGTTGCTTGAAACTAGCTGAGGGTGTCAGTTCTGAGGCTGCATATTGTCTCAAAGAAAGGAAAGCCCCAAAGGCTTGAAGAACAGTCCTCAAACCATCTAGAATGCCCCACCCCAAACCATAACATTAACATAAATCAGTGAATCATATGAGCTGTTAACAGGTATAACAATGATTAAGTCCTGAAGGTGCCTTCTCTTCTGGAAAGTGAGTCATAAAATGAGACATAAACTGATTACAACAAGCAGGTAGAGGAAAAACTAATATTTATTTTAAAAATGCATATTTTAAATAAATAAATGACCAGGGCCCCATGTATTCTGCATTTCCTCCATTGGGATCCCACAGTGGTAGCCTACAACTGGCACCTTAACCCAGGTGCTCTCTGAATAGTCACCCAGAAGGCTAGACCTTCTCCCTGGTTCTGGACTTTATGTACTTCATTTATTTTCACAAATTTCTAGCCCACTCCCTCCTGCTAACAGCAGCTCAGGGCGGCTCACAGCACATTTCAAACATTAAAATACATATATAAATAAATATTAATAAGAATATAAAAGCCTACAGTACAAAAGCAACATAAAAGTGGAGCTAAACCCCCCTCCCAGCCCCCCACTCATCACCCGTCTCCCTCACAAAAGGTCTGGCAGAACAGCCACTGTCTTCAGAAAGGGGGAAGATCCAGAGCCAAGCAGCCCTCTGTCGGGAGGGAGGACCATAGCCATGGTGCGACCACCAAGAATGTCCTCCCCATAGTTGCCACCCAAGAAATTGCAGAAGGCCCAGGGCCTACAGCTGCCCACATGAGAACTATCCTGGGAAGGATGAACTCTCAGCTTTGCCAGCTCCTGAGCCCTGACCTTAACATAGCAGCTATGCAGGAGCAAGAGCAGAGATGTGTTCGGAAGGATCACAGCTGCACTCCCCTAATTCTCAGCTGGCATATGATCTCTTAAGGTTCATGCCCATCTGGCATAAGTAAAAGCAGTCCCTAAATTGATTTAAATTATGTTACAGACAAGGTCAGAAGAGCCGTGGCTTGAGAATTAGGGAGACATAGCTGGGACTCCCAGATGGCCACCATCTCCCAATATGTAGTGAGCAGGTCTCTGTGCAGGCTGAGTTTCTTTTCCAGGTCTGACAGGAGCCAAGAGGGCTAGGGAGGGAGCAGGGTTTGTTTTGATGGAGAAGAAGTGGATATTAGAATAAAAATTCTACAGTATGGGTTGCCATTTGGTCCACCAATTAAAATAATGGCTTTGTGGCTCAAATACTGCCCTTAGATGCCTGCCCTCTGCTCACAGTCAGTCTGAGTCAGTCTGAGAGAGAAGTGTGGACCACGGAACCTTTGTTTTAAAATAGCCTACTGAGCTGGAGGTAGAGTTTGATTCCCTCCTGCATGCTAAGGGGAAATTATCAATTGTCTTTAATGGAGCTTTTGCCTGAGCAGAGCAGCACTGGAATCTTGCTCTCTGCTTTATAGTATTTTAGTCAGTGCCCAGTCAAGGCTACGCAGTTCACAAATGACAATGTTGCCTCAGACTCATTAAGATATATTTTATATTCCTGGAATACTGTGGCTACGATATTACGTACATATAGGAAGATATATGCAAGTAATAATTCACAACAGTGGGCATTTTTACACACACATTAAAGTTCTGGATTTTTCAATCTTCTGGGTTTACAAGTCCACAAATAAGTTCCGGATGCATTTTTCACACACACACTGCCCTGAGGCAGTTCCTGGATGCATTCTTCACACAAACTGCCCGGAGGCAGCCTAAAGGAGCCGCAGCTGTAGATGTGACAGGCTGCCATAGAAACCAAGTGACCACAGCTGCCTGGAGCAAAGCAATTTACCAGGAGAACCTTTTACACACAAAGGTTCTGGGAGACGTTCTACGAAAAAGTTCAAAGATCCGGATGTTTAAGATGTCGGTGAGTGATTTAGACGTACAGAAAGTTCAGGATGTAACAGCAAACATCCAGGAGGAATGTGTGTGTAAAAACACCAAGTGTGTATGTGTGTGGATATGCTCCTTAGATAATATAAACACAACCTGGATCTGCCGATGAGCATATTGCAGTAACACCACTAAATTGGTTGTTTTTTTTAAAAAGAGGGCAAGATGGTTGCCCCTCTTACATGCCTAGTTTAGTGGGGGATAAGGTGTGCTGTATCTCACACCGTGGAGAGAGGGCTGCATTCCCAGGGTAGGTAGGTAGGTGTTTATTGTTAGCCATAGGCCATAACAGTACAAATATAGGTACAAACATAAATATGAAACCTAAATAGGAAAAATATAATAAAACAGAACAAATCAATACAAAAAGCTATGCCAGGATCAAGCTTACAGTAATGCAAACTGCGGAACCTGTTAAATCAAATTTTAACAGATTACCCCCTTTTTTGCTTATAAAAGACAATGCAAGCACAAAAGACTACCACAGCTCTGGTACGCAACGAGTCTCCTGTCCAACAAGAGCTGCAGATGAGAATCATCAGACAACCCAACAGGTAAATTGCTAATAAACACCTTAATATACTTTTCCCTCAGATGGTTATAAGTTGGGCATTTCAAGATTATATGCTTTACGGTCTCAGGGACTGCAGAATCACAAAATAAACACTATCCTCCTTGTTACAATATCTACTGTCCAGGGTCGTGGAGGGGAATACATTCAGGTGCATTAAAGTAAAAGCCCTCCTCTGGGGCCAAGATGACCAACTGATTATTGTGCAGAAACAACTTGTGGGCCACTGTAAACATACCCTGGGACAATCTTCTGAGTAAACAAGGCGTTATTTTCGGCCTGAAGTTCTTGATCCAGTATCCCTTGTTTTATTAACCTCATTGCCCCCTTTTGCCCCAGAGTTAGCAAGAGCTCTCTTGGCAGGCCTACTTTGAGTAACTCAACCCCAATGTAACAGCACCAGCTATCTTCGTTACTTACACTATATATATGTGCCAAAAGAGAGTTCAAGGCAGGTGGAAAAATTACCACTTTCAGTCATAATTTAAAAATAGCCACTAATGCTTGGGACCTGATTGGTCTCAACGCCATTTCAGCTCTTAGAACCACCTGCTGTACACATCTAGGAACCCCCAAAATTGCTCGCAAAAAGGAGTTCTGAGTTCCTTCAAGCCTGTCCAAGACAGCCAGACCCCATACTGCTACTGCATATAGGAGTTGAGATATTACCTTTGCCTTGAAAAGTTGGAGGGCAGGACCCACCAGTCTCCTGCCCTGGGTGTGGAAAAAACTAATGAACGAACTAGAAGTCGTTTGGGCCTGGAGAATAGCTGCATCAACATGCGGTACCAATCCCCCAGAGGCTGAGAAAACAACCCCAAGATACTTAAAGACTCGAACCTGCTTGATCAGAGACTTATTAACTTGCCATCTGTGTTGTTTACGCTTATGACCAACCACCAAGACCTTGGTCTTAGCATGATTAATGACCAGATTGTCTTGGTTGCAGTAGGAAGCAAAACTTTGTATGCTCCGGCGGAGACCCACTTGCATTAATAATAACAAAACTGTGTCATCCACATATAGTAAGGCGAATAGTCTCCGATCTCCCAGCTTGGGAGCATGTGTGTCATGCATAGCCATAAAGGAAATTAAGTCGTTCACATAAAAGTTAAATAGGGACAGACCAAGAATACAGCCCTGCCGTACGCTGTGATCTAACAAAATATCATTTGTGAGAGGTTGATTCAGTGAGGGGTGAACCTGGAGAGTGTTATAATAGTGTAGCTTAACTATTAAATAAAGCAGGTGGCCGTCAATAGAAGAACTGCTAAGTTTTAACCACAGGCGTTCCCTGTCTACAGAATCAAACGCGACTTTTAGATCGATGAAGCAGCAATATCCTTCAGCAATACCCTCAAATGTTCAGCGACATCCAGCTCTGTATTCCAGAAGGGAAGCTGCCAGATAATGGGAGTATCGTGAAGATGACATTCAATGGGAGAGGAGCCAAATTAGAGATGTTGAAGAACCCAACTTCCTGAGAGAAGATGTTATTCACGGCACTAGGCTGAGATTTAGTCATATGCATGGGAGTCAAATTCCCCTGGATCTGGCCCTCTAAAGGTTGTTGAGAAATACTAGAGGGGGTTCCTTCTGAGTGGCCAGAGCCTGGGAGGAATATACCCAAGAGGACAACATCCTTATATCCGAGCTTAAAGTATTAAACTGGTGGAATAAATATTGCTTTGCATTTTCTGGACACTGTCTTGCCCCAAGCGCAGGTGAAGGATCACAGGGGTCTTGAGAAAAATGATCAATAATGGGGGACAAATAATGAGCCAAGTTGGAAACCGCTCTAGATGGGGCTTCAGACAAAGAAGCATGATTATTTGTTCCCAAAGCCTTATGCGTTAAAGGCTCAGGGACTGGAGAGTTATTTACTACAGGAACTAAAAAAAATCTCTATTTTCCGCTGTTTGGGACTGTTAAGTAAAGGAGGAGATAGATTAGTGGCTTCAGCCCTAGACCACTTTAGTTTGGACATTATAAAGAAAAATAAAACTTCAAAAATTACACAAAAGCAATTTTCATCCGTGCTTCCCACCTGGCAACCCAGCAAACACAGCATGTTCTTATTTGGCAATTGGCCAACGGATCAGTTACAGTCCTTTACGAATGCCCTTAAAAAAATCAAATTAGTTCTAACAAAGGCATCAAAGTGCAAGACGGAGATTTGCAATCAGAGGGATTTGCAATTAGAGCAGAGCTGAAATGAATGTTCAGAAAGACAAGCAAACCTGTTGAGTTAACTGCTATTATTGTTATTCAGAAAATGACAAAACAGATAATAACCATGGTCCATTTCCATTCTGTTGGATACCCACTTCAGTTATTTTGGGTCAGGATTTTTATTTTAGTTAGTTTTTCAGTTTTATGGTTCCGTTACTTCCATTTTCAGTCATATTGGTATGTCAGTTACATCGTTTCAGTAAAAATGTGGGGCGTTCCATCTCTCACCTGCCCCGCCCACCCCCCTTCTCCCAATCTTATCCCCATTCCCTGCCTTCCCTCTGATCAGCTCCCATTCTCCTGCTCCCTTTGGAACTGTCACTCCTCTGCAAATAAAGCCCCCTACATCCATGATCTCTTCCTCTCTCACTCCCTCCAGCTCCTTGACCTTACTGAAACTTGGATCTCCCCCTCTGACTCTGTCACCCCTGCTACCCTCTCCTTTGAGGGGGGTCTCTCCTTTTCTCACCAGCCCCGCCCTGAAGGTCGGGGTGGTGGCGTGGGCCTCCTCCTCACTAATTCCGATCAATTCCAACCACTTTCTCCTCTCCCCTCTCTCTCCTCCCCTTCCTTTGAGGCTCACTCTGTGTGCCTATACTCCCCCCTCAATCTCCACATCACTGTCATCTACTGCCTCCCTGGCTCTCTTTCTTTCTCTCTGAATTTGAGTCCTGGATCATATTCTTCCTCTCCGACGATACCCCCACTCTCATCCTCGGTGACTTCAACAGTCACGTTGATATTCCTTCCCGCCCCTCCATCTCTCGCTTCCTCTCACTAGCCTCCTCCTTCATCCTCTACCTTTGGACCAACTCCCCCATCCACGCTAACGGCCATTCTCGTGACATCGTCTTCTCTAGTAACTGTTCTCTCTCTGCTCTCTCCTTTGATCCTCATCCCATCTCTGACCACTTTCTTGCCTCTTCCAATGTCTCCCACTGCCCCTCCTCCTCTTCCCTGTATCCATGCACTTTCCGTGACCTGCAGACCATTAACCCCCTGGACTTTGCCTCCTCTCTCTCCCCCCTTCTCCCCTCAGTCTTCTCCTCCTCTGACTCTGCCATTTCTGCTTTCAATGCCTCTCTCTCCTCCAACCTTGACTCTCTTGCCCCCCTCTCCTCCCGCCCCACCCACTCCAACAACACCTATCCTTGGCTAACCCTCAGTATCCACCGCCTCTGCTCCTGCACCCATGCTGCTGAATGTCTCTGGTGCAAATGTCACTCTCATGCTGACTTCCTTCACTTCAAATTCTGTCTCTCCTCCCTTACTTCTGCTATCTCCCTCATGAGACTGCATTACTATGCCTCCCGCACTGAGTCCTGTTCTCGGGACCCTGGTGGGCTGTTCTCCACCTTTGACTCCCTCCTCAAGCCCTCCTGTCCTACTCCTCCCTCTTCCCTTTCTGCTCAGGACCTTGCCTCCTTCATCACCTCCAAGATAGACAAGCTCCACCTTGACATCGCTTCCCACTCCTTTCCTCTTCCTGCTACCTCCCCTCTCCCTCCTCCCCCTCCTTCTCTCCTGTCCTCCTTCCCTCCCACCTCCCTTAAGGAAATCTCCTCCCTGCTCTCCTCCTCCAACCCTTCCACTTGCCCCCTTGCCCCCATCCCCTCCCACCTCCTGACCTCCATTGCTTCCACTGTTGCCCCTTCTCTCCTGCACATCATCAACCTCTCCCTCTCTAATGGCTCCTTCCCCTCCGCCTTCAAGCATGCCACTGTCTCCCTGATCCTCAAAAAGTCCACTCTTGACCCCTCTGACCCTTCTAGCTACCGTCCTGTCTCACTCCTTCCGTTTGCTTCCAAGCTTCTTCAACGTGTTGCCTACTCCCGCTTCCTCGACTTCCTCTCCGCCAACTCCTCCCTTGACTCCGCCACCTTCACTATACTGAAACTGCTCTCACTAAGATCACCAACAATCTTCTTGTGGCTAAATCTAATCACCTCTACTCCATTCTTGTCCTCCTTGACCTCTCTGTTGCCTTCGATACTGTTGACCACTCATTCTTGCTGGACTCACTTCACTCCCTTGACTTCCGTGGCTCCATCCTCAACTGGTTCTTCTCCTACCTCTCTGACCACTACTTCAGTGTGTCTCTTGCCAACTCCACCTCCTCCTCCCTTCCCCTCTCAGTTGGTGTTCCCCAAGGCTCTGTCCTTGGCCTTCTTCTCTATCTACACCCTGTCCCTAGGCAAACTTATTGCCTCCCAGGCACCTCTACGCTGATGACTCTCAACTCTCTTTTTCTACTCCCTCTCTCTCCATCTATTCAAGTTCGCCTCACCAGCTGTCTCTCTGATATCTCTACCTGGATGTCTCAACGTCAGCTCAAACTCAACATGGCTAAAACTGAACTTCTTATCTTCCCCCATCATCCTTCCTCTTCCGCTTCCCTGTCAATCCTTATCGATGGGGTCACCATCCTTCCTGTCCCCCAAGCCCATAGCTTAGGCTTGATCTTGACTCACCCCTTTCCTTTAAACTCTACATCGACTCTGTTACCAAATCCTGTCACTTCTCCCTCCATAACATTGCTAAGATTCGCCATTTTCTCGCTGTCTCCTCTGCCCAAACCCTTGTTCACGCCCTGGTCATCTCTCACCTCGATTACTGCAACCTCCTCCTCACTGGCCTCCCCCCTCTCACGTTTCTCCCCTTATCTCCATCCAAAACTCTGCTGCCAGGGTCACTCACCTCACCCATTGCTTCGACCACATGCAGCCCCTCCTCTTCTCTCTTCACTGGCTCCCCCTTCCTGAACGAATCCTGCACAAGCTCCTAGTCTTCACCTATAAAGATCTTCACAGCCTTGCTCCCGTCTACCTCTCTGAGCTAATTTCCCTCCGTACCCCAGTCCATGAACTCCGCTCCTCCTGCCCCCTCTCTCACCCTCACATGCCTCCCCTGCTCCCCTAACTGCTTTCATCCCTTCTCCCTAGCCTAGGGCTTACAATCTGAGAGATGGGGGAGCAGGGGGGGCAGGGTGGGAGAGATGAAGAAAGAGGAACAGAGGGAGAGACAAGGAGTGTAACATTCATGAAGATGCGAGGTCCCAGGTGCACGTGGTTGGCTTGGTTACATTGAGAATGATAACTGACTGGTCCGTGTGGTGAGGATATGAGTACACAGATATCAGGTAACAGATTGTATTGGATGGAGGGTATCAGCAGGAGTTAGGTGAGGGGAGCAAGGAGTCAGGGAGGGCAGAGCGGAAGAGGTGGGTCTTGAGGAGGGATTTGAAGGTACGAAGGGAGGGGGTGAGGTGGATGTGGGCCGGGAGGGATTTCCAGGCATGGAGTTCGGGTTCGGTTGTTCGGTTCAACGGAGTTTGAAAATAGCGCTATCAATACTGATACCGAATTCAAAGATTTTTTATCAGTATCGGTATCATTTGTCCCTGAAACAATCCCATGTCTCCACCCCTGGTGCCAGGAAGTCTGCTTCTCAGCTGCCTCCCCCTTCCAGTCACATTTTTCCCGCCTGAAGTCACTGAACACATCCGAACTCACCCGAACATGACCAAACTGTTTGGTCATTTTCAAGTTCGGTTTGGACATTTGGTTCGGATGTCCGAACAGACCGAGTTCAGTCCGAACTCCAAACATCTGAACCGTGTTCGCATATCCCTACAAATTTTCAGATTGGGTATGGGAGAGAGACAGGCCCATGACTCTACCCTTGCCCACTCAAAAAGCTTCTCCCCCAGAGTTCAGGGCCAGGGCTCAACTGAGTCCCCTCGCTCCATGTTAACTGTGCCACTGTCCATGAGAGTCAGTGGTCCCATGTCAGTGTACCCCAATAGAGAACCTGGCCCTATCAATTCATGAAATTTAAATCTGTTCCAAAAAGAGTTCCAGAAGAAAAAGTGTAACTAACCCCCCACCCCCAAACTTCACCATGAAGGAAATATTTAAAATGAAAACATAGAGCCAGGAGAGTGATAACTGCAGTAATAGCTGTAATGTCTGCAAAGCACAAAAACAAACAAAAGTCTCCAAATTACTATTTTCTTCTTTCTCCATTCTTAATATTTTCTCTTCTTTTTCCACCTTGTTTTGTTCCCTCTTTCCTCCCTTCTTCTCACCTCTCTGCATCATTTCACCTCCCCTTCATCAGCAGTGACTGAGAATTTCCAGGTTTAAGAATGGAAGCTACAACTTATCCCACTGGCCTCAGCTGAGCAGCGGGAGGAGCTGATTCTTTCTTTTTAGACAGATGGAGTAGCCACCCTACTACCAGTTCTACTTGGGTCCAACTGCAGCAGAGAGACCAGTAGTGTCTTCAGGCCACAGTCAGCCCATGCGGCAAACCCCCCCACACCATACAGTTGGGCGCTTATCTGATGGTCTGGGCTGGTGCCTGCAACTCCATAGTGCTGAATGGGGCAACAGGAGGATGGGCATGAAGCTGCACCATGGGCCCACCCAACAGATGGGCAGCAGCACCATGTTTGGCTGTTTCCCTGGGTTTGGCCAGACCATCGGTAGGGCTGCCTCATAGCAGCCACAGCCTGATCCAGGTTGACCTTCTGGTGGGCGCCTTTAGATGGACTAGTCAACCCATGGGTGACAGGGGCACCCCTGGAGCTGCCATCCATCTGTTTACACCCTTTGAAGCATGCTGCGGAAGGAGGGAGGCAGCAAAAGGAAGAGAGATAAAAGAGATGTCAAAATAGTAGTAGCAAAAGTAATTATCTCAAAGGGATACTTCTGGAAACATTAATTCTTGGACCCAATGATTACAAAGGCAAGATCCAAAACCCAGTAATACCAGTGGGAACCTTTCACCTGAGTTTAGTGGGCTTAGATTCAGGCTGTTAAGCACTACCTCAGGAGCAAATGCTTCAGGACTGAGTCCGTGATTCCCAAACCACTTACTCTGGAACAAAGGCACTACTCTGTGGTTTATAGTTCTTGGCCTTAATCCTTACTTAGGCCATTTTTACACAAATGCCCCCTCCCCCACTGGGTGTGCAGGAAGGCGTTCCACCGGTGGGGGCATCCGTTGAAATGGCACAGTGATGGGTGGGGGGGATGGGTGTTCTGCCGGTGTTAACCCATTTGAACACCACAGGCGGTGGGTGAAGGTGTGTGCGCACTCCCGACACACACCCATCTCCACCCATCACCCACCCATCTCCACCCATGGAGCCATCCGGAAAAACAGATGAGACTCCATGGGTGGAGTTGGGTGGAGGTGAGTGGAGATGGGTGTGTGTCTATGGGAAAGGACACCCATCCATCTCCACCCACCATGCCAGCACACCCAGAGGTGCTATTTTGATGTTTCATAGTTTTATCACACATGCAGACCTATATCTCTACTGTGGCCCTTTTTACACAGGCGCCCCTGCCCCTGTCACCCATGGGTTGACTAGTCCATCTAAAGGCACCCACCAGAAGGTCAACCTGGGTGGGGCGATGGGTGTGCTGCTGCAGTGGGTGGAAGTGAGTGTGCACCTGTGGGAACAGGCGCACACCCACCTCCATCTACAGGGCGTCCTCCGGTTTGTTGGATGGCTCTGTGCATGAGTGATGGGTATAAATGGGTGGAGGTGAGTGTGTGTTGGGAGCGAACCCACTGCCTGTGTTGTTCACATGGACAAACACTCATCACCCCACCCACCACCACAGCATTTACGTGGATGCCCCCTGCATCAAATACCCTCTCGCACACCCAGTGGGAGGGGGGTGTCGTCCATGTAAAAATGGCCTATCTCTAGGAACTTGTTCCAAATAAGATAATATTTTCATTTCTTGGTGTCTTAAAATGTGAATCCCTTTGTCATACTTTCCCCCCCTGCCACTAGGATCCCTTTTTCTAGGTGTCTTGTTATTTTTGCATAATCTACATTTAAGATGATCTTAAACAATTGGTCAGTCTAACTACTGCTTCTCTTGCAATGCCTAATTTATTAATTTTACTGTGGGTAATGTTAATTAGTGGAGTGTGGTCTGGGTTTTTTTAATAGTGCACAGTACATTTTTTTGTAGTATATAAAGGTTATAATTCAAACATCAGTTTTATTTCAGATGGGCAAGAATAGCTTCATAGACATTGTGCAAGCAATAGTTAAATGCCTGAAGTCTCTAAAAGCGCTAGAAATCACAACCACAGTAACTTGAGGGTTTTATGTTTGAGAGAATTAGCGCATCTTTGCATTACTGAGCAGGCAAACATTGAACAGTGCTTGATCAATAACAGGCATTGCCAGAGGACTCTGATAGTCTACAACTGCTAACAGTAAGTGTTGCTATAGGCTATAGAACTAGGAATATAAAATGTCGAATGACAGAAATAATTCATGTATCCTGGGACATATAAAACCAACAGTATGTCAATAGCTATGGCACACACTGCAGAAAATATGCAGGATTTGCTGCAGGAGCTGATGTTTTACTTTAAAGCAGACATTTCTTGGTGAAATATATCCTTTTTCTCTTCATTGAGAAGATTTCCTTTTTCTGTGGCATATTGGTACTTTTCCATTATGATGCATAGCTCAAAACTGGGCACAGAGGGTTAGTATTTAAAAGGGGAAATGTATGCATTTATTGAAGAAAAACACATAAAACATTTATAAAACAGAAGGTGCAGATGGTAAGGCTGGTCAAATCTAATTTGAAATATTTCAGATTCATGGAGCATTTCAGCATAGAACTTTAGTAGTATCTAATGTCAGTGATGTCCTTCTATTGACTTCAATGGGAGCCAAACCCCAGGTTATATAGGTTACCTTTGTGATAACTGGAATAAGCAAAACTCATCAGAATCACCTCTTATTTTTACTAAAAAGGAAAGTATACTTTTTAGTAGTTTTTTTCCCTTGCATTTATTAATAATTTTTAAGCATTCTACATCTCTAGCATTTTCCTCTTGTCTGCTGCTATAAAACAGTTATACATTTAAGTACATTATTGGATCAGGATGCCAAAGGAATGAGTGATCTGGTGTGCTTTCTCTTCTGTGCCTCCATTTTATTGCTACTTTGGGAAACAAAAAGTGATTCATGCAACTTTACTGAATAAGGCACCCCAAAAAATTCTTCAGACAAATCTTTAATGCAAGGAACAAAAAGATCTCCAAGCAAGTCCATTCTTATGCATGCAGCCATGTTTTCACACACACCTCACCAATGTATGTTCTCGGTTCTCAGTTTTCTGCCTAAATCAGTTGACTTGACAGTGATCCCTGACTGACACCAAAAAGGATATACAAATGAACTAGACAGTAGACACCACATTCTTGATTTGTTAAAAATGATTTTTTAAAATAAAATAGGGCCATAGTCATTAATGTGCAGGTATTACTTCTAAAAAACTGTAAAATACTAGATAAAAAAGGAAATACATCACAAAGAAATCCACCATGCATTATTTAAATCTTTCTCTGTGAGAGACAGAGGGCCAGAATGCATATTGAATTGCCTGTTCTTCAATATGAAAATGATCCCTCCCTTTCAGGTTTTGAGGTCCTGACTCCTGACCAAGCACTCTGGAATGAAGGATGCATATTCAAATAAAAATTAGAATTGCTTAAATATCCATTCTATTTTTAAAAGGCCAGGGAACGATTTTTATAGGCAGCATATTGCATCTAAGAAAATGACAGCTAACAGGAGATTTCAAGTTTTCTCACAGTAATAGGGATACAGAGATGATAAAAAGAACCAAAAAGAAATTAACCCACCTCCCCCAGCTTCCTGAGACATATTAGGAGTCTCCATTTCCAGCAAAATGTCTTAGCTCATTTGGTCTTTCAGCATGGTTTAGAAAGAATACTTATGCAGTTTTCCCATTGATATTCAACAGATTTAAAGCTGTCACTGCCACTGATCCTGCTTATCTTTGCATTTTAAATGTCTATAGTATTTACACAGAGTTGAAAAATTACTATTTCAATTTATTGTCTTTCCATTGTCCCCTTCTTCTGACTGGTACAGCTTACCTGCAGCTGAGAGACCTCTTTGATGCTTAATTTGATGCCACAATTTATTGTACTGCTCAATGACACCAAACTGTTTTCCATTCTAATCAGAGATGGGGTGAAAAAATAAAGCTTTTTATGCCTTTCTTTAATATTCACTCTCTCATAATACACTTTGTATTTGCTGCAGCTAGTTGGATGCGCAAAACCAGTGTTTGCAAACATTTGCTTATATTCCAAACTGTTAATAGAATCATAGTGTCACAGGGGTAGGGGGAAGAGGGCCAAGAAGGGGGAAAGGAGGACGCACACGCAGGGGGGACAACCACACGCAGCTGGGTGCTTCCCAACCCGGCTCTGTATGGACACTCTGGGAAAACAAGCCTGTTAGGATAGTGTGGTGGCCACCAGATCCCAAAGAGATCAGGCCTCTATCATCATTGGGCACAGAGCGGGACTCTATGGGAGCGTACCCCCAACACTCAGTGAGGCCACAACCACACCGCAGTCCACAGGGCAAGGACCAATCCATGAAGGGAGGGGGGAAGTGCAGGGCCAGGGAGCCGGGTCCAGGGGGGAGAAAGGACAGGGCTTTCACTCTGGAAGGGGAAGGAATGAGACCCAGGGAAAAGGGGGGGCTGCCACGCCACACTCTTATCACACGTTCACACAAGCACTTCTGGGGAGACACACAAGGTTTCCAACACTCATAGCACAATAACACTCAGGGTCAAATTCAAAGACAGCAAACAAAACTTAGACTTAGCTTTCACTGGGGCCAGCCTCTCAGTGCTCTGATTACCAACACTGAGTGCCTCACAGTGCTGGTGTTTTATGTGTCTAGCCCTGCCCCCTTGCGGACTTGCAGGCGTGCAGAGCACCATACTGCTGTCTCCGCTGAGGTGGAGGATAGGAACTCCATGGGGCTGCACTGCACTCAGGTTGCTCTAGCAACCCGATGCAGTGCTAGGTCTTCTAGTGCTACCACACCTGCATTGGTGGCGGGCCGTGTCCTGGGTTGAGCGTGCATGGAGGGGGTGCAGGTGTGCCCCAGAGGCCCCCTTCCCCCATGCCCACAGCTCGAGATTGTGATGGTACCCCCCTGTCGAGCCCCACCACCAAAGGACCGAAACGGCCCGGGTTTCTCGGGGTGGCAGCGATGAAAGAGGCAAAGAAGGTGGGCAGCCAGGACACTCGATGCGGGCTCCCAGGACCGTTCGTCTGGACCATAGCCTGCCCAATCAACAAGGAGATGGCCATGCTGCCATTTGGAGTTCAGGATCGCCTGTACCTCATACTCGGGTCCGAGGTCCGATAGGATCACTGGGTCTGGTGTGGTAGGAGACTGCATGGGTGGTGTAGTCTGTTTTTTTTTCAAAAGGGAGACATGGAACGTAGGGTGGATCCGGAGTCGGGGTGGTAACTGTACTTTATAGGTCACGTCATTGATTTGTTGTACTATAGGAAAAGGTCCTATGTATTTATCACCCAATTTAGAGGATGGATGGGCAGAGGTGTAATGGTGGCAGTCAATCCACACAAAATCACCTGGTTGTAGATTGGGAGCTGGTCTTTGGTGTTGAGCCACCTGTTCCTTGTAACATTGGCTAGAACAGATAAGAAAGTTCTTGGTGGCCGCTTGCGTGTCTTGAATATGTTTTGCCAGCATCCCTGCTGCAGGAACTTGTATTGATGGTATATCAGGTACTCCGATCTGCGGATGAAATCCATACATCACGTAAAAGGGGAAATCCCCTATGGAGACGTTGGGGGTATTGTTATGAGCGAATTCGGCCATAGGAAGCCAGGTATACCAATCATCTTGCAGATAATTGGTGTAGCAGCGGAGGTACTGCTCCAAGCCTTGATTCATTCTCTCGACTTGTCCATTGGCCGGGGGATGGTAGGCAGTAGTTGGTTGTAGTTTCACTTGGAGGGCAGAAAACAAGGCCCTCCAGAAACGAGAAATGAATTGTGACCCTCGGTCCCTTACTAATACTATTGACCAGTCATGTAATTTTACTATGTGGCGTATAAACAATAGGGCTGTTCAGTGAGCTGTGGGTAGTCCCTTGCATTGTATGAAGTGGGCCATTTTTTTAAAGTGGTCCACTGCCACACATATCATATGATGTCCATGGAACGTGGGCAATTTCACTATGAAGTCTATTCCTACTCGCTGCCAGGGGCCTTGCAGCGGAGGGGTGAGTTGCAAAAAGCCCGTTGGCGCTGCTCTGGGAGTTTTGGTGCGTGTACAGGTGGCACAACTCTTTACATACTGTCGTACATCAGCGGCGATGGTGGGCCACCAAAAGGATCTGCGGATTATATTATAGGTGCGATCTTGCCCAGGGTGACCTGCGAGGGGAGCATCGTGATGGGACCACAAGATGTGTGGTTGACAGGAGGGAGGGATGACAATGAGGTTGTCTTTTTTGAGAAGGCCATTGTCTTCCTGGTAGGAAGGGTCGCTCGCTAAGTCGAGTTCCTGTGCGGTAGCTGTCTTAATGTTGTCCAAGTGGAGGTAGGTTGTAGCAAAGATCTTGGGTGATAAAATAGGCCCTCGCAGGTGCCGGTCCACATTCCGACTTTCATGGTATTGAGATAGGCTTGGACATTGGCCAGGATGTTCAATTTCCCAGGTCGATAAAGAATTCTAAACAAAAAGTGGGTGAAGAAGAGGCCCATCGGGCATGTCGGACATATGTTATTTGCACTGTTTGGAGACAGGTAAGGTTTTTATGGTCAGTTAGGATGGTTACAGAGTGCTCCGCACCCTCTAGATAGTGTTGCCAGGTTTCAAAGGCTGCTTTAATGGCCAACAGTTCTCAATCGAAAATGGTATAGTTGCGTTCTGCTGAGGTGAGTTGTCTGGAGTAGTACGTACAGGGTAGCATCTTCTTCTCAGTTTCCACTTCTTGGGATAATACTGCCCCTATAGCTTTGCTAGATGTGTCTGCTTCCACATGAAACGGCCTATGAAAGTCAGGATGCTGTAGTATCGGCGCTGTTGTGAAGGCTTCTTTTAGGTACTCAAAACTATGTTGTTGTTCTGGCCCCCAGGTATATTCTTGATTTTTCTTGTGTAATTGAGTCAATGGGGTTTTAATGTCTGCATACTCTGGGATATAATGATGATAGTAATTCGTGCTTCCTAGAAACAGTTGTAAGGGCTTTATCACCTTAGGCCAGCGCTGAATAGTGTCGACTTTTCACATGTCCATTTCAATTCCAGAAGGGCTAATTACAAACCTTAAAAATTCCACTGTGATGCGGAAAGCACATTTCTCAAGTTTACAGTACAGTTTGTGGATGTGTAGTCATTGGAGTACTTGCCGTACATGGGTTACGTGTTGACGCAGTGCGGTAGAATAAATTAAGATATCATCAAGATACGCAATTACGAAAACATCTAGGGTATCCCTAAGGATCTCATTAATGAAATGTTGAAATATAGCCGGTTCACTGGCCAAGCCAAATGGCATTACCAAATATTTGAAATGTCCGTAGGCGGTCTTCCATTCATCGCCTTCCCAGACCCTTACTAAATTGTATGCTCCTCTCAGGTCTATTTTTGTAAAAATGCTTGCCCCTTGAAGGCGATTTAGGAGTTCAGGAATAAGTGGCAATGGGTAGCGGTTCTTAGTGGTGATCGCGTTTAGTCCTCGGTAGTCAATGTAGGGTCTGAGCCCCCCATCCTTATTGAGTATGAAAAAGATGGGGGCTCCTGCAGGGGAACAAGAGTGGTGGATAAATCCATTTACAAAATTTATCCACCACTTAGGCTTTCGTCTAAGTAGAGACGAAGTGCTTCCAGTTCCGGGGTGGATAAGGCATAGATTCGCCCAAAGGGGGGTTCTTGCCCTGGTTGTAGGTCAATGGGACAGTCATACGACCGGTGGGGTGGTAGTTCCGTGTCTTGCATCTTGCTGAACACATTGATATAATCCCTGTATTCTATAGGGATCTGCAGGGTGTTGCCACTGGAACTGCCACAGAGTGTCAAGGCCATCTTCTGCCCCGGTTTCGGTAGCTTGCATGTCTAAGCTCAATACTGGGAAGTGAAGTGGAGCCACTTTTGTTTCCATGATATTTTTGGATCGTGTTGGCAGAGCCATGGCACCCCCAATACTACAAGAGTGGCGTGCCCACTACATCAAATGTTAGTAGTTTCCGATGAGCTCCTATCATCGACTCTGAGGGCACCATTTGAAGTGTGATGGGTCCTGAAATTAAAGGGGAGCCGTCTATGGAGTGGACTGGTTCTGGGCATTTTTTGGGTTCAGTCTGTATGCCATGCACTCGGATTAGCCTAGCATCCATAAAATTCCCGGACGCCCTGGAATCTGTAAGGGCCCATACTGTGAGGGACCTATTGTGTGTAAGGGTCAGGGTTATAGGAACCTGAAGGTGAGTCTGGGGGTTAGCAAGTACTAAGGGGATGTGTTTTATGTCTGTGGCAGTCCCTGTCCATCCCGGACTTTGACATTTCCCTGCCCCTTCCATTGGGTTGATAGGAGGGGGCATTCATAAACAAAGTGGGAAATGGTGACAGGTAGATTTATGGCCATTCAGTGGAACTTTCATAAAAAAGAGGGAAGATATTTGATACCAGCCCTCAGAGCACTGAATGCCAAACCCAGAGCCTAACTTTTCTATGGTGCAGTCATCTGGGCCATTCAACGTCTCTTTAATTTAAATATTTTACAATCTAAGTCTATGAGACTACTGCTTAATGTTCCTAGGGGAGTGCCAACAGTGGCAGTGCGCCTGGATCTGGGACAGACTTCATGGAATCATGAAGTCAGGAAGCTGGCTGCGCATGACCTTATATCAGGAATCAGGCCTTGGGTTATTTCCTTATATGAAGGAAGATTCTCATCTAAGTCTATGGAGTAAGCAGGTAGAGTCTAAGATCTGTTTAATGGGATTTGAGATACCAACCCTGTTGTCTAAGGGTCAGAAAGCTGCTAAAGCAGAGATATCTGTAAGGCTTGATGACTTTAGTAGACAAGAGGACTGCGCAGCAATTTCCTCCTATGAGTCACTTGCTTGTTACAGAGAACTGGTCCCCGATTTGGGTTGTATTGCTAACTACCTGAACACCCAATGCTCTTTTAGAAAGTTATACCTTTTTATGTGCGCCAGGTTTAACGCATTACCTACAAGAGTGTTGGAGGGTAGAAGTACTGGGCTCTCATCATCTGAGATTATGTCCATTTGACAATTTAGAGGTAGAATCTGCTGGGCACATTTTATGTTATTGTCATTTGTACGATAAACCAAGGGCTAGATGGTTGGCTGGAATTTTGGATCACTTACCTGGCAGAGCCGCCACTGAGGCTATCGAGTTATCTTTTGTTAGATAAAAAGCCAGCGGTAACGCAAGCAGTTATGTTATTCCTATATCTAGCATTTCAGGATAGGGAGAAGTTTTTGAAATTCCAATGTGTTTAATTGGCTTTAGGATACTTGAATTCTTTTATTCTGAATATATGTTTGATTGTGTATATATGTTAGAGGAATTTGTAATTTGTATTGTTTTAAGTTTCAATTTTACAATGGCCTCAGGCTACATTAATAAATGAAATGAAATGAAGTGGGAAATGTCCCCACAGTAGTAGCAGGCCCTTTGGTCCTGTTTCTCTACAGTCAAAGGGCCTCAAGAGGCCCCCAGCTGCATTGGTTCAGGGTCTGTACCCCTTGGACCCTCCACTAAATGGGGAGAAACCAAGGGGGCTCTCGGAGGGTATGTTTGTCTTTTTTCCCTACGCCTCTCCGCTAAGCGGTCCTCTATTTGGAGAGCAAGGGTGGCCACGTTTTCCCAGATATCAGGTAACACTGTGTAGGTGAGCTGGTCTTTGATTTCCTCACTCAATCCCTTTCTGAACAGTAGCTTCAGCACATCACTGGGCCAGTGAAAGTCCAAGACCAGCTGCTGAACACGTGTGAGGTATTCCAGCAACCCTCCTTTTCCCTGTCTCAGAGACATGATAGCGACATCCACATCCCTCATTCAATGCGGGTGGTCAAATAGAAATGTAAATTTGCTTGTTAATAAGTTAGTGTCCCAATCTAGGGCAATTCCCCCCAGGTTCCCAATAATGAAAGCCACCTTCAGTGTATCTGTTGGGTAAGTGGCTGGTTGCATGGAAAAGGTTAACTTACACAATGCCAAAAATCCCTGAAACATTTGCTGATTCCCTGAAAATTTCTCAATCTTGGGGCCTTTGGGTTCCCAAGCAGCCCCAAGCCCACCTGGTGGGGGGGCTGGTGGTACCTTGGGAGCTATAGCAGAGACTGGCCCCACCGGACCTCCCCCCCCCCCAGCTAAAGCTAATTCAGTATGTTTGGATTGTAGATCTTTCATTTCCATGGCTAACGTTTGTACTGCCCTTACTAACTCGCCTCAAAGGCAACAAACAAAACTTAGACTTAGCTTTCGCTGGGGCCAGCCTCTCAGTGCTCTGATTACCGGCGCTGTGTGCCTCACAGCGCTGGTGTTTTATGTGTCTAGCCACACCCACTTGCGGGCTTGCAGGCATGCAGAGCGCCGCGCTGCTGTCTCCGCTGAGGTGGAAGGGAGGGCCTCCGTGGGGCCGTACTTCACTCGGGTTGCCCTAGCAACCCAATGAGCACTAGGTCTTCTACTGTCACCGTGCCTACATCGACTGTGGGTGGGCCGTGTCCCCGATTGAGTGTGCATTGGGGGGGGGCAGCATGCCGCGGAGGTCAGAGGCCCCCTTCCCCCATGCCCGTGGCCTGAGATTCTGACACATAGGGCATTTCACACAAAACACTCTCAACCACCCCCTACCCACTATATATGTTTCAGGGCTGTAGTATTTATTTTTTTATTTTTTTATTTATTCTAAACATTTATTAGTCGCCCCATATGCCTACAGCATCCCAGGGTGACGTACAATCAAATAAAAACATTCATAAAAATAAAAAAAATTAAAACCAACACACAGTTTAAAACCTCAAAACAGGGTTAGGAAAAAATAAATAAAAATAGAAATAAGAGTAGGGTAGAGCTAAAAACCTTAACCCCTCCTCCCCCCCCCTCAAAGGCCTGGGCTAACAGCCAGGTTTTACAAGCCCGCTGGAATGTTAAAAGGCTTGGGGCCAGGCAAGCTTCCTCTGGGAGGGAATTCCAAAGATGAGGCCCGGCCACTGAGAATGTCCTTTCCATTGTGGCCCCCTGCTTAACCCGGGGGACCTCCAAGAAGACACCCCCCGCAGACCGAAGGAGCTACTCTGGGACACAGAGGGTGAGGCGGTCCCTGAGGTACAAGGGGCCGAGACCGTGAAGGGCCTTATAGATCATTACCAATACCTTGAACCTGGCTCAGCACAGTATTGGCAACCAGTGCAGAGTCCGGAGCACAGGTGTTATATGCTCCCGACGACCCATCCCCATCAGGAGCCGGGCCGCCGCACTCTGCATTAGCTGCAGCCTCTGGACCAGGAACAAGGGCAGCCCCACATAGAGCGCACTACAGTAGTCCAGCATCGACGTGACGAAGGCATGGATGAGGGAGGCCAGGGTCAGCCCAGAGATGTACGGACACAGCCTCCGCACCAGATACAACTGTCAGAAGGCGGCCTTTGCCGCCACCACCTCCACCTGTTGATCCAGGCGGAGATCTGAGTCCAATATCACCCCCAGACTCCGAACCTGCTGAGCTATTGGAGGGCGAACCCCCCCAATCAGGGGGGCCAGCACCTCCCTCGCTCTCCCCACCACCATCACCTCCGTCTTATCAGGGTTGAGCTTCAGTCTGCTCTGCCACATCCACTTCACCATGGCCTCCAAACACTGGGATAGCAACGAGACGACAGGATCTGAGTCAGTGTTGCCCTATGGGTGCACTGTAACATGTATAGTGTGGGGGAGGTAGGTGGGTAGTGGTTGGGGAGTGTCTTCTCTGAAAATGACATAGAACTGAAAGCTTGGAAGGTACATTCATGGTCATCTAGTCCAACCCCCTGCTCCAAAGCAGGATCCCCTATATCTACAGCTTCACAGGAGAGTGCTTGTCCAACTGGTTGATTGCACTGCTGCCCCTTTTAAAATTTCTTGTGCATGTATATTCACACAAACAGGCTTTTGTACACATAAATGTTTGTGGGGCAGCTGTTATATGCAAGGGTACCCATACTCACGTGTGAACAGAGTTATGCATGCTCAAAGACTACTTGTTAGTTGTTTTTTGTCTTTTGATAAACACATTCTTGCCTTGCTCAGAAAAATCCAACGAGGAAACAAAATCATATGACTCAGGAGAAAAATCAAGCACTTGAATAACCATAGTGTACATTATACCAGAAAAGGAAGGCATATCCAGGAAGTCAGGGGCATAGTTAGAGCAGAGGCAGGTGGTGCAGATGCACAGGTGCCCACAAACCTGTGGGAATCGCACTCTCTGGTGCAACTGCCTCCCCTGACTCTGAGGGAGAAGTTTGGGGGGGAAGACATTCCATCTTTTGCACAGGGGGCCCAGTTTATCCTAGTTATGTCCTTGCAGGAAGTAGAATTCTATGTAAAGGCACCAGCACTTTGTTTATGCTCTGTGAATTGGAAATCCTGCCCCCCCCAACCTGCCCAGAGATAATGGGACATTTCTGAGGTTGAAAGACCATATGCCCTATATCTATTCTGCAAGGTTCCAACACTACTGGCTGTGGGATTCCTTGGGAACTCTAATATTTAGCTATTGAATAGATCCTAAAGGCCTTTACAAAGATGGAGAATCACTTTGATCCCCATTAGGCAAATGGAGAGTGAGGAAAGAATCACCAAAAGTCAATGGCAGTGCAAAGAATAGAATCCAGATCTTCTGACTTCCAGCTTTTCACACTGCCTCCAGCTCAGGATTTTTTTAAACTTACCAATAGCTGTTTTTTCCCTTCCAATAAGAAGCCAGGCTGTAGTCTCAAAAGAGATCATTTCCATAAAAAATGTTCCTCCATTATTTCTTTCAGCTTAATGTGACTAACAGTAGAGGAAGATAAAATGTATTATTCATCTCTCCTGCACATAAAATCAATACCCATCAAAATACAAATACAATTCAGAGCAAATGGCACATGTTGAGCACAGATCCTAATAATTAGGTACGATTTCCCAACAATTTCTTAAATTATTTATCCAGGAAATGGGTACCGGGCACTTAATATGCCCCAGAGTGAATACTATAAGCCTCCTGTCATGATGCAGCAAAATTGAAATGCTAAGCAATGCACCATGAGGTATAATCTTGATGAACTAATGCAAATCAATACACATCAACCGCTACAAAAATTCCATTGTGTTGCAACTCCTAATGAGACATGTTGAAAGCCAATAACCTTGTAAAGTGGCTGTATCTCCATGAAGTATACAGATTGTGTTGCTAGAAATCAATTAAAAATGTAATACCCACCTGTGATGGAAGTGGCTAAACCACCACCATCAGAAACAAGGTGTACGTCATATGCCTTTTTTACACGGATGCTGCTGCAGGCCCGGTGGGTGGAGATGGGTGGGGGAGCACACCTGGTGAACACCCAGCGGCGCAGAGCTGGGTGACGTTTACACGGATGGTGCAGCAGCAGGTTGTGGGATGGAAGGGGAGGGGCCAGCACACACCCCACAGCCAAATACCCATCCTGGGAAACACCGAGCAAACACCCATGACATTTACACGGACACCCAAGACACCGAATGGTGGGGAAGCCCCGCCCAGCACAGCGACAGCACAACATGGCCAACCAAGGACAAATAAAGCCACGGCACGCAGCCCTGCCCATGAACCACCAGGCCCTGCATGGGTGGGGTAGGAGGGAGCAGGGATGACAGGAGACACACTGTAGCAGACCCCAGCCAGCCCTGTGATGGGGCCAGACAGCCGGGTGCCACGGACCCCCCTCCAACCAGAAACCACACACACACAACTGGGAACACAGCCACACAGGGAAGGGCTACAAGGCCATGGAGGTGGGGGCCCCCAGCGGGGGGCAGAGTGGGAAGGGAAACAGAGGAGGGAGGCAGAGGCCCGATGCAGCAGGGGACCCCAACACACACGCACACATCGGCACAGGCCCTGCACACACAATCCCAATGCCCCTGGACAAGGAGCCGGGAACCAGCCACATGCAGGCACGCTGGCAGGACCGGAAGCCCACAGCACAGCCAGGCTGGCAGGGAATGGGGGTGGGGGGAGAGACCCAGACCACACCAACCGGCAGCAAACCCACTGCCAGCATCCCCACACCAAGGGACCCATGCGGCCAATGGGGGAGGAGCATCGCAAATGCAGGGAGGGGTCAGGGCAGCAGCCAAGGGGACAGACCCCTGGCCCAAGGGACCAGGGGGAATGGGGTGGAATGAGACTGGGCCAGTGGACTGGCCACAAATACGCCAAGCGAGGGAAACCATGGGGATACCCAAAGGGCACAGCAGAGCAGCTGCACAAATGCTGGGGGGGATGCAGCACAGAGAGCGGGTCCATGGGGCAGGGTCCCAGCCTCAATAGGGACACCAGCACCATACTCAGCTCCATCGATCCACCTGGGCACAGTCCAGGCAGTGCAACCACTCCAGGAAGTGCAGTAGAAGCTGCACGACCTCCTCCTGCTCCCTTCACCGCTTAGCAATCATCGCCTGCACTACGGGATAGAGAGAAGGGGCCATCAGGATGGGACGGTGGACCCCAACAAAGCGGAACCCTGACCAGATACCCAGGGAGAGTGCACCGCACACACGCAGCACACTCACAGATATCATCATACAGGTGGGCCTCAATGCGGAGATCTGAGGCCACACGCTGCAGCTGCCCGGCCATCTGTGCCAGGTGGAGAATGGCCAGGAAGACAACCAGTGTAGCTAGAAGGGAGAGGGAGATGGGGAGAGGGTGCACGGAAAGGGTGTGGGTCAGCAGGGGTCAGAACCACACAGCAAGCACAACCCATGCAGTGGGCAGGGACACCCAATCTACACCCCATCTGCTCACACCAAGGGGGAACACGGGCAGCCAACAACAGGCCTGTACACTGCCCGCGCTCACAGTCAGCTGCCTGTCTCGCCTGCTGCCCATCCAANGGGGAGAGGGTGCACGGAAAGGGTGTGGGTCAGCAGGGGTCAGAACCACACAGCAAGTACAACCCATGCAGTGGGCAGGGACACCCAATCCAGCACCCCACCTGCTCACACCAAGGGGGAACACGGGCAGCCAACAACAGGCCTGTACACTGCCCGCGCTCACAGTCAGCTGCCTGTCTCGCCTGCTGCCCATCCAACCAACAGGGGGCGCCAGGAGCGATGGAAGATGGGGCAGTCTAGGCAGGGCAGCCAACCAATGGGTATCCCCCACCAGACAGGTCAAAATGTCAGTGCAAAGGCCCCCAGGGCAGCACTGGTCTCTAGGGAGGGGTTGGGGCCCTCAGCCTGCCCCCCCCCGCATGTTCTGGGGGTACAACAGAGAGCACCACCATGGGACATCACCAACACACATGTTGCACATGCACACCACAACTGCCCAACCAGTCCAGCCAGGCAGTACACCACATCTCCACAGGTAGATACAGGGGGTAGCCCTGAGGAAGGGTGCCTGCAAATGGAAGACAGAAACCAGGCAGCCACTGGTACATGAAGGACAGGGATGCAGTGGGACAACACCACGCACCGGGCCGAACCAACGATCCATCCTGGAGCTCAGAGGGGAATCCAGCATGTACCGCTGTATGCCACACGACAGCCCCAGTCATCCCGAGCAGGAACGCCAGTGACCCCCATCACAGTAACCAACACACAAGGACAGGTCAACAGCCAGGGGAGGGGTGACCGGCGTCGCACAAGGACACGAATGCACCCAAGGTGGTACAGGCAAAGGCACAGACTTTATTCATGATGGGGTGATGGGGGGAATGGCCAAACCGAGGCTGGCGACAGGGCGATGAGGGGCTCATGTCCGTTCCCCACAAGCCACACACAGGTGCACTGTTGCAGTCACTCCAAGAGGTAAGGAGACACTTGGTAATGCTTCAGGGTGATGGGGGCCAGAGTGAAGGGAAGCAGCGATGGGGTCCAGCTGACAGGCCAGCCTACTCCTGGGTTACACAGTACCGTGGGCTGGAGCAGGGGGCAAAAGGTTGAGGCAGCCCACAGCACAGGCACAGCAATGGCACTGCAATGGAGGAGCCGTTTGGGAAGCCCTGCTCATGGAGCGGCCAGAGGATGCCCCTTGAACCGCTGCCCCAGGACAAGCCCCTCCCAGGTGAAGAGGCCCCTGCAGAATCCCCAGGAATGCATATGCATATTTATCCACCATGAAACAGAGTAGGAGGTGGTTCCCCATGGCGGCAGCAGCCTTCACAGCCCGTAGGCTCATTACCGATCGGAGAGTGCCAAGTTCACATGTCGTAGGTGTCCCGGTCAGCAGGGGTCCTCCAACATTGGCAGGTAGCAGGCCCAGCTCCCCAAGAAGTGCCTGGCAGTCCGATCATGGATGGGAGATGCCACGGGCATGCAGTATGATGCCGGTGTAGTCGGTAGCAACATGGGGACCCCCGGCCTGGAGGGCCAGTCCATACTCCAGATGTGCAGCTACCAGGAAAACAGCTGTGATCTCCAGTGCAGTCCAGGGCACTGCAACAGCGGCTGGTTGGTCCCACAGAGGTTGTTGAAGGAGGGTAAAGCCAAGCTCTCCAGCATGCCTCCGGCAAGCCAGACCCCCCAATGGATGGCCCATCACTCACATGTACCCCGACAGGAGATCAAAGCCATCCACCACCAACAGGGGGTTGCCCATCAGCAGCTGGACATCGCGGCTCTGCCACAGTGTTCCCAAAAGCATGTTGGCACATGGCAACTACTTCTCCCCTGCACCACCGGCGGCCTTGGGGCCTGTTCCACACCCTGCCATGGCCATTCCAAGGCCTGCACAACTGCTTGCACTGGGATCCTATGGAGAGCGGCCGTGACTGGGAGCTGCATGAGATGCTGTGCAACACTAGCCGGGCTGAGGCCATACACAGCTGATAGTGGGACGCTAGCAAGGCCCTGTGAATCCCTGCCCCATGCACCTGGTGGGTGCATTCCAGTGTTAGCGATGACAGATCAGCAAGGCCACGGGTGCCTGTAGCAGGGAGATAATGAGCCCTTCCAAGTAGCGTATCATGCCGGAACACAGCTGCACAGGGCCGTGGCCTTCAAGCACTGTGACCGAAGCAAGGCCGGTGCGGATGCGCCCTGGCATGGGATCGCATGGGGTCATGGCAGGGGCACAGGGGGTGGGGTGGCCCCAGGGCCACAGAGGAGCCTTGGAGTGCCACTAGTCCCATGGGTGCCAGGCAATCCATGAGGTGGGGGACATGCCGGCGGCCCGGCAAGAGGGGATCACTATCAGGTGCATGGAACACACCCACGGTATTGCACCAATTGCAGGGCACACAGCATGGGCTGCCACGGTACATATTTGTGCCAGTTGCTGTGGCCAGGTGTGGGGTGTAGAGCGAGAGGTGGTGTGAGCGTGGTGAATGAGAGGCGATAGTGATTTAACTGAGCAATAGAAAGGTGGTGCTGGTGTCCAGAACAGGGTGTAGGTGCTGAGGCGGGGGTAGGCAGGTGTGCACAGCATGTCTCCCCATGCAGCCATCCCCGGTACTCTTGGACAGGCTTGGGGTTGCAGGGGAGGTGGGAGGAATGGTGCAGGTGTGCAGGGCACACAGGGCTCGGGGCCTAGAGGAAGGAATCGCAGGGGGGTGATAGCGAGGTGCTGCGGTCGCCGACAGGCCAGGTGGGTGATGGGGACACAGGCACAGCTGCGTGGGCCTGGGTCAGGTCCGCCGGCTACGTAACAGCTAGGTGGGTAGTTTTTAGGGTATCCAGCACTGGTACCGGTGGTGGGTTCCCCCTGAGTGTGCGTGTTGTTGTTGGTACCATGCTGCCTGGTGATGAGCACCCTGAGGAGCGGGCCATCCTGTTAATGGTCCTGTCCTCCTGCTTCATGATCCTGGTGCTGGTGTTCGAGCAATGGGCCAAGCTACTACTGCCGGGTCACCATTTCTACAACCATGGAGTACAGCGCAGGAGAGCGGCCAACATGTGCCGAGCTGCATCAGTGTGATGGGCACGCAGGGTAGCTGTCCGCCGACAGCCCATGTTCGGAACAGCAGTGTCCCAGGACATGCGCCTGATCCTGTCCCGGGGGCCACTTTATGTCTATGGGCGCTGTGTCACTGTCCCAACACGGAGGCTGCATTGGATGCACTCTCGCACCAATGAATGGTGAGAGAACATACTGGCCACCTGGACAGACAATGCATGGACGGAGCACTTCTGCATGAATCACTCCCTGTTGGCCTGGCTCGGGGAGCTCCTCGACCCACATCTCCGGAGGCGTGAAACCAACATGCGGTATCCGCTGCCGCCAGGGATGCGCTTGGCCATGGTCGTGTGGAGACTGGTCACCCCTGATTCCTGTTGGAGCGTTGGGGAGCAGTTCGGGGTGGGGACTGTGACCATGAACAGGGCAGTCCATGACATGTGTGACCTGCTGGTGGAGCTACTGCTCGAGCGGGTCATACAGCTCCAGGATCCCGAGGTCATCATTTGCAGCTTTGAGGATGTAGGCTTCCCCAATTGCATAGGGGTGATAGACAGCACCCACATCCCCATAATCCGCCCCACACACACACACACACACACCAAGACGGACTACCTGAATCAGAAGCAGACCTTCTCCATCAATCTCCAGGCCATGGTGGATCACAGGGCCTTGTTTACTGATGTCTACACCAGTCACTCAGGGAGGAGCCGTGCACGCATACTGCAGGCCTCCCCCTTCTATGCATGCATGTTTGATGGGGAGATAGCCCCCAACCTGTACCGAGTCATTGAGGGGGTCTCCATGGCCCCAGTTGTGATTGGGGACCCCACCTACCTGTTGAACCCATGGCTCATGAGGGTCTATCCGGTGGCCCACACAGGGAGGAGCCGTGCACGCATACTGCGGGCCTCCCCCTTCTATGCATGCATGTTTGATGGGGAGATAGCCCCCAACCTGTACCGAGTCATTGAGGGGGTCTCCATGGCCCCAGTTGTGATAGGGGACCCCGCCTACCCACTAAGCCCGTGACTTATGAGGACTTATCCCATGGTGCGCACAGTGGACCGCCGCCTCTTCAATGAATGCCTCTCGTTGGCTCGGAGCATGGCAGAGCGGGCATTTGGGCTGCTCAAGGGGCGTTGGTGCCTGCTCATGAACAGGAGCCAGTTAGATCTGCAGCATACCCCCATCCTTGTACTCACGGCCTGCATCCTGCACAATATCTGCAAGATCAGGGGAGCTGCCCTTGACCAGGGCCCCGATTCTTCCGCGGAATTTTTTTTAAAATTCCGCGGGAGTCAGGGCCCAATTCTGCGCCTCGGCGCGATTTACCATGCGGGGGCGGCTTGGCTTGCCTCCTCCTCCCCCCGCACTGGTAAAATCCTCAGGGCTTCCCCTCCCCAGCTGCCTGGGCTTGCCCTCCCCAGCTGCTGGGGCTTGCTTGACTCTTCCCCCCCCCTGAAAAACAAAAGGAATTGCCTTACCAGAGACGGCAGCAGCAGCTGCTCCGTCCAGCGCGCTCGTACTTCCTGCTCGTACTTCCTGGCCCCTCCCGACGGGGCCTCTCAGGGCGACGCAGCCGGATGACATCATCTGGCTGCGTCGCCCTGAGAGGCCCCGTCGGGAGGAGCCAGGAAGTACGAGCAGGAAGTACGAGCGCGCTGGACGGAGCAGCTGCTGCTGCCGTCCCTGGTAAGTTAATTAATTATCTAAAGGGGGTGCCTCCCCCCCTGGCAACTGGGGAGGCTGGGGAGGGGAAGCCCCGAGGGTTTTTTCATTCCCCTCCCCTCATGGAATCTCCTGCCCCGCGTCCCCGCAGCGCAGGCTGGAAATTCTGCGCTGGGGTAAGCGGGGCAGGAGATTCCGCGGGGGGAGGGGAATTCCGTGGGAAATCTGCGAATCGCAGACCCGCGTTTCCCTCGGGGCCCTGCCCTTGACTACCCCTAACCAGTGCAGAGAGAGGGTTCTGTGCCCCTCTATCAACATGTCTAGGGAGGCGCATTCTGACATATAGGAGAAGAACTGGAATGTTCTGTGTAGGCGCATTGTCGTCCAGATGGCAGGCAACTGAGTAGTGATGTTGACAGGCCCCACCCTTCACAGAACCCTGTAATGGGTAACAATAAAGTCTGCTATCTCTGTTCCCTGATCCGCTTCAGCCCTGGTGTTTGGGTTGTAGGGTTTCCCCGCTCCTGTGAGGTCTGTGGCCCATGCCACTGGGTCACCCACTGCCTTCTAGCCATGGCAGGTTAACCGCTCCAGGCCTCGGCCCTTCACCAGCTGTCCAGTGGCATCACCGGTACTCCACTGAGATACCTGTGCAGACCTGTACCCTGCCATGGGAGCTGTGTTGTTGCCTACCCAGCTGCCTGCAGGCCGTGGATGTATGGTTCCAGCATCGGACCTGTGCATGTCGTGCCTCCGTATACATGTAGAGCAACCCCTGCACACCATGGTGCCCCCATTGACACACCGAACAACAGAGTGCTAATGTACAACACAGTTTATTTGGGGTTATGTACAAGAGGGGGGATGGTTTGCGGAGCCTTCCCCGTGTCCGCTTTGGTGCGCCACCGGGGCTTGCTCCCTTGCGGGCCCTTGCAGCCACCGTCCTTCGGGAGCAGCGGCCGGACAGCCTGGACTCTCTGTTGTCCACAGGCTGCTCCATGCTGGGCTGGGGTGCTGGACCCTGCAGTGATGAAACAGAAGGTCAGTGTTTCACCCTGCCTTGCACTGTTACCCTAGCACCACGGCCCTTTCCGTGGCCCTTGGTCTTCCCATTGCTCCCAACACTGCATCCCCTCCGCCCATCCCTCTGCTGTTAGCTATGCCTTCCCCCCTCCCCCCCTTTCCTGATGGCCCAGTGGTCCTAGCTGGTGGGGCAGCCGTCATGGGTGGTTGGTCGCCTGGAGGTTCCGGGTTGGACAGGGGAGACTGTGGTTCCTGGAGGGGGGATCTTGGAGGCAGCTGTGGCGGAACCGGGAGGAGTGCGGGGTTAAAGAGCAGCCCCATGGACTGTTGTTGTGGGGCTATGTGGGGGAGAGGGACCCAGTCAATGAGACCAGTGAAGGGGTGCTGCTGGGGAAACCAGGGTTGGTTGAAGTTCAGGGGGGGCACCTGCGCCTGTGGGGGGGCACCCCAGTGGTACTCGGCTGCCATCCCTCCACCCGGGCCTGAAGGAGGCACGTCCCACTGGGTTTCTCTCTGCAGGAGCCCCACTGCCTCCCCAATGAGGTCAAGGGCCCATGCGGAGGTCCTCTCAAGCGCGACACATCCCTTCGCCCTCTTGGCTCTGTCGAGCCGCATCTCATGGTGGAGGGTGGCAGTCTGGTGCCTGTCCCACAGGTGCTTGTTGCAGGACCGGGTTAGCATGGCTTCCGGTATGTCCTGGTCCCTCTCCCCCTCCCCTCTTTGGACCTCCCTCGTGAGGGCGAGCTCCTCAGCGTGCATCTCAGCTAACCTTCTGGTTTCCTCCAGAAGTTCCCTGCTGAGGTCATCTCTCCTCTGCCTGTTCCAGGCCCGCATCTCCCAATTCCTCTTGGTGCTGCTGGCGGCAGCTCCCCTCACCAGACCTGGGTGCTCATCTGTGGGAGGGATGGTAACAGGTTGGAATGCAAGGCCTTCCAAGTCCATACTTAATGCCCTTAGCCATGCATCCCTGTCGCCCTGGGGGGTGCCCCCCTGTCTGTCCCTATTGCGTGTGTTACTGGTCGGGCGGGGTGCTGGGGACCATGTCCCCTCTGTCTGGCAATGGAGCTAGCACCATCAGGGGGCGCATTCACCCGGGACCATGCTGCTACAAAGCCTCCTGGGTGCCTGTCGCTCAGTCCAACTCCCCTAGTGACCTCCCTCCTCTGAATACCCCTCAGTGACTGTTTAGCTGTGTGGCTCGGTAACCCACCAGTGATGGTCACTGGTCTGTCCCTGTCACGCATGGGGGGTGGTTGGTTTTAGGGGCTGCCCCTGTGGCCAGCCTGTTAGCCCATCACCTTGGTTCTGGCCAGGGTGGCGGGCTATCAGGCCCGTCCCCCCAGCCTGTAACCCATCCCTTGTGCGTTGTGGCCTACCATCGTTGTTCTGGCGTCCGGCTCTCGGGGGTGTCTCCGGTTCCTCCTCGACCACCTCCTCCTCCATGACCTCCTCCTCGTGAACCTCAAGGGCACCTTGAGCTGCAATGGGAATGTGGATCCATCAGTCAATCCCTGGTGCCCGGCTTCAGCCCCGGTCACTGTGGTTGGGGCCTATTCCCCCCCCTCCGACCCAGTCCCCCCCAGGGGCCCTGGTTGCATTCCGACCTGGATCGTCTTCCTCCGTGTCCTGGGAGGTGTCCTGGGTCTCCATCCACTCCCCTTACCCATGGCCCAGCACCTTGTGGGTTTGGTGGGTGCTCGCAGAGGGCGATGTTTGTGTGAGCGGGTTCCTGGGGTGCCTCCTCCCCTGTGTGATGGGGCCGTCCCTTCCCGCATCCAGGCTTGCCTCTCCAGGGGCAGTGGTCTCCCCCTGCTCCAGGGGGTTGGGCAGGGGGGAGGATGTTGTGTGCACCCGCCGCCTGCCCCTGGCAAAAACGGTGCCATGTAGGCAGGAGGCGACTATATCCCCATCCATGCAGAGGAACCGGTCCAGCTCCTCCTGGAATTCCATTGTCCACATGGCACAGCCGGACTTGAGCTTGTTCTCCTTGATATGTTTATAACCGGACCTCAAGTCCTTTGCCTGCTGCATGCACTGTGTGACATGCCTATTGTACCCCTGCTGCTGCATCTCCTGGGAGATGGCTTCATAGACCTGTTTGGTCTTGTAGCTGCGCACCAGGTTGTGCTGGACCTTTTTGCCCCGCCCCCCCGCCATGCGTATGAAAGCCCTGGTCTCCTGCCTTGTCCAGGGCTCCCTCTTTTGGGTACCACTTGTGGGGGGCCTACCAGCTTCATGGCTTGGGGCCCGCCTGGTAGATGTGGTGGCAGCAGAGTTGGTTGTCTCCTGTTGGGGGCATTGCAGAGGGGTTAGAATCTTCCCCACAGCCCCCCTGTGCTGCCTTGTGGGGGGGGGAATCCCTCCCCGCTCCCCCTTGGGGGCACAGACGCCTGGCCTGGCTGTCATGGAGGCCCTCCTTGGCCATCTCCCCAGTGGTGCATTCCTCCTGTGTCTGGGTGCTGTCCTGGCGGTGGGGATTGCAACCGTTAGCTGTCAGCTGCCCGCCCTGTGCCCCCTCGGGTTGTTAGTAGTATAGGTTAGGTACCATATGTCCAATTTTATTTGAGAGTGATTGATGGGTCATATCAAATGATATCAAATTTAATTAATCTGTCAAATTTTAATTAATCTGTCAAAATTTAATTAATCTGTCATATTTTAATTAATCTGTCAACATTTTATTTGATATGTCAAATTTTAATTGATCTGTCAAAATTTAATTAATCTGTCAAATTTTAATTAATGTCAAAATTTTATTTTATATGTCAAATTTTAAATGATATGTCAAAATTTATTTGATATGTCAAAATTTAATTGATATGTCAACATTTAATTAATGACACTTATCAAATGATAGCAGCCATTTTGAAAGAGCAGCCATTTTGTTGAGCAAATTTAAGCAGCTTTTATAATGTAAAAAAAAGCTTATACACTAACTGTAACATCTTTAAAAGCAGTATTTTAATCATGCTTAAACTTTAATGTAAAAAAGTTTTATTCACTTAAAACAAGATATATTTTAAGCAAGAAAATCCAGTAAAAAAAGAGTGTAGACTTTATTTGAAAGAGTATTCAGATTAAACATGCAATCAAGACACAAGCAATGGGCAATAGTATGAAAAGTTTTAAACTTTATATGAAATTTTTATGAAAAGTATCGCTTACCCCCGTACAAGGAGAAGTAAAAAAAATACAAGGGGGTCAAGAGCTGTTGCTCCTTCAAAGGCTGTTGGTGGAATGGCTCCTCTTCCCCTGTCTTTGGGGCCGGTTGTAACGACGGACCAATCCAGCCCCTAGGGGATGGATAGCAAACAGAGGCTTGTGAGCTGCCACAATAGGGAGAAGGTTCAACAGAGAGACAAAAATACGGAGGATATTCGGGAGGACACTAATGTGGTTAAGTCGGTGATGACATGTTTGGTTAGGGACTATGCAAGAAGGGAATTGAAGAATCTTTTTAAATATGACTCTATAGTTTATAAATGTGACCCCCAGGGGCAGGGACAATGCTACATCTACAAGGGGGACCCACCGGATCAAACAGATCCATAATGATATACGTGAGACGGCTAAGAATAATGTGTTTTTTTCTACAGGTCTAACGACAGAGGAGAGCGGCGATACTATGTCCCCTATTATTAAAGCAGCTATTGTATATTCCCTTTGTAAATGTGTACAAAATCAGTTGTCAGAACATTTTTTTAAGGAACACGACCAATGCCGTTGGTATAGGATGGTTCACGAATGCTTGTATTATGATGATTTTGAAAAAAATGATCAGCTTCATTACGCAGTCATTCATTTGGGTTTCGACAGGGTTCTATGCATAATTATGGCAGTGGCTTATAAACTAAAGGCGCTTAGGCTGGACAACGAGACCATGCTCGAAACGACCCGGATGCTGAGAACAATAGAAAAATGTGAAAACCCCTGGATGTTGATGCACACGCTAATGCAATTGGTACCATTACATGTGGCTAGAGAAGCTTATAGGCGGCTCCGGACATTTTTTCACGATCATTTATACCGCGAGGACATGCATGTTATCAACCGTAGTGAGAGACCAAAAATATTATGCCTGGCTTTTTATTAGACTTATACGTTATTTTCAAGAAGCGTCGCAAGCGGGGGACTAGGAAAGCTAAGAATTTCAAGTACCTGGGGTTATTATTTCAGCCTTTGCCTCTTAGAAAGGCCATTTTGACCAGGTTAGGATTCAGGCAAGGAAGTCTGCTGCGGCGATTCTGAAATTCTACTATGGTCAGGGTGGCCAAGCGGTTTCCTTAGCGCTTTCTCTGTTTAGGGCTAAGGTTCTTGCCCAGGCTTTATTGAAATTTACAGCTCGCAATCACTGGACTCTAGTTATCTCTCTGCTTGGCAGAATCCAGAAAGGCGTATGGCCTTCTCTAGGCTCCAGAGTAACTCTTGCCCTTCAGCCCTGGTGGCTGGAAGATTTAGGGTATCCCCAAAGCCCAGAGAGTATGCCAGCTGTGTGACACCAGAGAAATTGACACAGTATCTCATTTTCTATGGAGATGCCCAACTTTGGAGGGAATGCGCTTAAAATATCTGGGGGGAACCCTGGCAGAACTTAACACCAGAACCAATGCCAGGCCGTTGCGTAGATTGTTGACTCCAAATGATAATGCTACAACAAGAGCAGTGGCAAAATTTTGCCCTTGCGGTCTTGGCTGTAAGAGAATCCATTCTGAAACAGCGAGGGTTCTCTTCCTCACCTTTACATCTTCGATCTGGCCAGGGCTGATGCCAGGAGAACATACAGAGCCAGCGGTCGATATGGAGGGAAGTATAGTCCTGGGCAGGAGATGGTCTAAACAAGGACGCCTGGGTGGATGGGATTAGTAGAAGTCATTATAGGGGTTGAGAGAGAGATAATTTATTCTAGCGTAGTCATAGGCCATTGCTTTTGACAAATATACATAAGTTACACACAAACAATCAATCGCAAGTATTCATACAACAACAGAAATTAAAAAAGTAAAACCACATGGCCAAATACCTAACAAAAAAGGAACAATAAAATTTTACCCTCTGATAATTATTGGGTCAATAATCAAAACCCACTGGTCAAAAGTACCCCAAGAACAGGTAGGAAGAAACCCAATAATCTGAATGGACTAATAAATTCCAAACTGGACAACTTGCAAACATAGTATTGTAAATTGTAATAGCCTATTAGGCTTCACAATAAAGAAATATATTAAAGAACTATAATAAATATATATATATATATATATATATATATATCTGAAACTGAGGCACGAGTGTAAAAGTGTTAAATTTAATAAAAGAAACAGGGTTTAAGGTACATTTAGTGACAAACACACCACGTCAAGTAACAAGCAGCCATTTAAACGCACATAAAAAGGAAAAAGTGTGTTTTTACTTTTAAAGGGAAACCATTTTTAAATTTGTCCCCAAAATTTAGGGACACCCTTATTATTATACAAGCGGTAGTTAGTGGTATTTTAAACAATTTAGACCCCCCCCCTTAAAAGAAACTCGCTTTTAAATTATGATAATGACATTTTTAATTTTGGGGGGGAAACTGAGGCACGAATGTAAAAGTGTTAAATTTAATAAAAGAAACAGGGTTTAAGGTACATTTAGTGACAAACACACAACGTCAAGTAACAAACAGCCATTTAAACACATAAAAAGGAAAAAGTTTGTTTTTACTTTTAAAGGGAAACCTTTTTAAAATTGTCCCCAAAATTTAGGGATTCTCTTATTATTATACAAGGGGTAATTAGTGGTATTTTAAACAATTTAGACCCCCCCCCCTTAAAAGAAACTAGCTTTTAAATTATGATAATGACATTTTTAATTTTGGGGGGAAACTGAGGCACGCATGTAAAAGTGTTGAAATTAATAAAAGAAACAGGGTTTAAGGTACATTTAGCGACAAACAAACCACATCAAGTAACAAACACCTATTTAAAGACCCATAAACATCCATAAATCGTATATGTTTTTTATGACAATCTTATTTACTAAACATATCTAGATTTTTTCCCACTGTTTCCTAATTACTTTGCCACACACTAGCCTACATTCCCTATATTTCCCCTATATACACAGGTCTGTATGCCTGTTAATAACGTTTGCTTCTGCTCCTAAATCTAGCAAAGTTCTTATAAGTTTCCCGTATATTAGCATATATACATAAAGTCTCCCTCAGGTGTGTCTTAATAATTTCCCCCCTGTGTTGCCAATTAATTGTCCCTCACTAACTCCTCTTTCTCGTTTACCAGAAGCGGCAGATCTATACGGCATTTTTCCTCTGAAATTAGCACCTCTTAATAAGATATCCATTAAAATTACTCTCATGCATTGTCTATCCTTCTTGGTGTACTACAAAAAGACCCCCCTCTTATTTCAGCGTCTTAATTGGGACTGGGTCCCGGCATATTTTGATTGTCTTTCTCCCACACGAGAGGGGTGACTTGATTGTGTTAGCTTTTAACGAAATATTCAAACTATAGGAGAAGGCAATGGGTACCCTTATCTCTAGGCACATGTGATAGAGATGTCCCTTACGGGGACGGGCCATCGGGAGCATATTGCACCTGTGCTCCGAGCTCTGCACTGGTTGCCGATAATGTGCCGAGTCAGGTTCAAGGTTTTGGTGTTGATATATAAAGCCCTCTACGGTCTGGACCCCTCATACCTCAGGGACTGCCTCGACCTCCGCGCCCCGGAGCGGCACCTTCAGTCTGCCGGGGGTGCCTTCTTGGATGTCCCCCGTGTTAAGCGGGGAGCCACAATGGAGAGGGCATTCTCAGTGGCCGGGCCGCGCCTTTGGAACTCCCTTCCGGAGGAAGCTCGCCTGGCCCCCAGCCTTTTGACATTTCGGCGAAATTGCAAAACCTGGCTGTTCGCCCAGGCCTTTGGGGGGGGTGGGGGGGGAGGGGGAGGGTTTTTTAGCTCCCACACCTGATGTATTATTTATAATGTTGTAGCCCTGCTTTAATAATTTATATTTATTGTTATGGATTATTTTAGATTGTATTTTATGATGTTTTTATTGTTGGAAACCGCCCTGGGCTGCTTTTGCAGGAGGGTTGGGGTATAAATCTATAAAATAAATAAATAAATAAATTCTTTCAGGTTGTGCTATTTAGCTATATATAACATACTATTTGTTTGAGCTCAAACTCAAGACATGAGACTATGGCCCTTTTTACACAGACACTCTAACACCGATAAAATGGGTGTTACATTTTATCATACATGGTACAGGGCAACACTGCAGTTCTGCAACATGGGCCCTTTTCACACGAGATGCCTCCACCAGTTTTGCTGGGTGGAGATGGGTGTAGGTGTCTGTGTAAACACCACTTGCAGTGGGTGTAGGTGCATGCATGCTCCCACGCAGCACCCATCTCCACCCGCCACCCACCCATGTAGCAACGAACTCCACAACGAACTCCCCTGGGTTGAGGCATCTCATGTAAAAAGGGCCCATGTTGCAGGGCTGCAGTGTTGCCCTGTATTATGTATAATAAAATGTAACACCCATTTTATCAGGGTTAAAGTGTCTGTGTAAAAAGCCTAAGGGCCTATGAACACATTTTCCTCCTGCAATTGAATTTAATTATACTTAACCTTTTGAAAAGTATAGACAAAGGCGATTATGTGATTTCAGAGATGTGGGTTTTTGTTTGTTTTGTTTTTTGGACCTTAGACTTAAAAAGCAGCTTTCCTTTTAAAAAAAAAAAGGAAGAAAGAAAAAAAAATATGCACAATAATGTAAACCAGTGTCTGACTACTTCATCATGGGAATTTTTCACACGCAAATTTCCTTCAATATGGGGCAAAGTTTTAATTAACAAGATTTAGAGCTAATTCCTACAATCATGCCAATAACTGATGTATTATTTTGCTGTGCATTGATATTACAGATAGTCATTAAAATATATGTTCATGGGATCGAATCAATATCTCCCCTGCATACTCAAGTCAATGACAGTTCTGCATGAAGCAGACAGAGAAGCAGACAAAATGATATGTAAAGATGAAGAAACATGATGAAAAATCTTTGAATTCACAGATGTTCAGATTTAAGGTTTCTCACTCTGCACCTTGTCTTGTAATCTTGATTGAGGCCAGATTTCCAGTAAAGCCAATTGGAGCTTGGCTTGAGTCAACACTGCAGGACTAAGTTCTTAGTTTTATTATGACAAGTTGCCTGCGTATTTCAGGTGCTAGAAAAGTCTGCAGTGATCAGGCACAATTGTATGATTAACAATGCAAAGAGTGTCCTTAGCTCTGAATGTCATGGCTTTTTAAAGTTCAACTTGGAATTTTAGAGGTATTTTAACCTTATTTTTATTAGCACAGTAGGGACTCTCAAAGCGTGTAGAGTCCTTCCTCCTGGTCTGCAGAATGGAAATTTTTGTGAACCAAGCAGTTAGTGTTGGACAGGGATGGTGCGGAGCAGCTTGTTTCTTATCTCAGTAGAATGAGCAATCTAGAGAACTAGTGTAAAAAAAAAAGAGTTACTCATTAGGGACAAAAGCATACAGCATGTAATGGATGAAATGTATTAATTCTTCATTATTATCCCTTAACTATTAATTAACTTTCATATTATTTTTAAATAGCACCGACCAGGATCTTATCAGACATATACGAAGACAAATTCCCTAACTCAAAGTGCTAACTATCTAATCCCAAACTGTATGAAACTAAGAACACTCGCTTTAGTGATTACATTTTTGCTCCATTGCACATTTTGACACCTCTATTTATAAAGCAAAAATTTTAAACAAAAATCAAGCATTGTAACCATTCTTCAAATTACTTGTATACTGTTCTGTGTGATTCTTTCCCAAGGCTTTAAATGCATCTTGATGTTTATGACTGGGTGCAGACTCTCCCTCCATAGGAAGTTTTGGCCAAGTTTTTTAAATGGACTTTTGTGTGAAAACAGACATGCACATAACTCCGCTTTAAGACTGCTTTAACGCCACTTTAACATTTCTTATTGTTAGGAAAGGGGACCCAGGAAGGGGGAAATATGGACCTATTCTTAGGAGAGGGGACTTTTTCTAGCACCCCGGGGGCTGCACTCACGAAGTGAGGGAAAACAACCCCTCAGAATCTTGGGTGGTCCTAAGCCCCTATTTGTGGTGATGGCCAGATCATCATTGAGGGGGGAGGTAGAACGCCCTGAGGCAGCCCCCGCACAACCACACCCACAGTCGTGCCCCCAAGTACTAGGGATTGGCGAACAGATCACGGTTCGGGTTCGGCCGTTCGGTTCGGCTGTGTTCAGTTCGTCCATTTGGTTCGGCAGTTCGGTTCGACTGCGTTCGGTTTGTCCGTTCGGTTCGGCAGTTTGGCTGTTCGCTGAGTTCGGGTTCGGCTGTTCGGTTTGGTCGTCTGAACAGGCCGTTCGGTTAGGCTGTTCGGTTCGGCCATTCGGCCGTTCAGGAAATGTTGTTATGGGTTAGGGTTAGGGTTAGGGTTAGGGTTAGGGTTAGGGTTAGGGTTAGGGTTAGGGTTAGGGTTAGGGTTAGGGTTAGGGTTAGGGTTAGGGTTA
>QEPC01008937.1:135202-155662 GCA_003113815.1 Sphenodon punctatus
CCTGCTGTTCAGGAACAGTGACTAGCTCAGAAGGTGTTGGGAAGGGGGGAGGCAGATAATTAGTTTCGTTTCTTGCAAGCCTCTCCACCCCTGGTGCCTGGAAGTCTGCTCCTCAGTGACTGACATCTCCCTGTCATGTTTGACCTTCCAGTGAACCTTTTTTTGCCACCCGAACTCACCCAACGTGATCCAAACTGACCGAACTGTTCGGCCATTTCGCCGTTCGGTGTTCGGTTTGTTCGCGTTTGGGTTCGTGTTCGAGTTTGGTCATCTGAACAGGTCGAGTTTGGGCCGAACTCCGAACTGCCGAACTGCATTCGCCCATCCCTACCAAGCACCCAATTATCTTCACCGTGCTTAAGGGATGGGAGGAGAGGTGTAGTCTTGTGAGGGAAAGGAGGGAGTCTGCCCAGGAACGGAAGGAGAAGGAGAACTGCGCAACACTCAAGGAACGGAGGGAAGGGGAGACCCCAACACAAGAGGAAGACCAGTGCCCTGACTCACACACCCCGCACCCCCAACAGTCACCACACCCACACCGTCAGTTAATCACACACTCACCGTTCACTCACACTTTCACTCTCTCCCAGTCATTCTGATCCAAACCACGTGTCAATAGTAAGCAAGACCCTAAGCAGTATAAGCAACACGTATCCAAGCAGCAAGGGGGCCGGTCTCACAGTGAACTGATCTCCGGCAACGCTGTGCCGATCTCTCACCCTCTTAACTGCGTGGCTCCGCCCCCTTCAGTGCATGCAGGTGCACAGAGCACCATGGTCCCGTTGTGGGCCCGGCCCCTCCACTACCTAACTGCGCTTAGGAAGGCCCTTCTACACCGGCCGGCGCGAGGGGCTGTCCCCGGGCCTCTGACGTGTGCAACGTGCTCTGGGGTTGTCCCAGCCCCTGCGGTGATGGCCGCGGGGTGCCCCCCGCACAGCCACTGAGACGTCGATGATAGCACACTCTAGCAGCACCCTCAAGGCCCCCTCATCCCCCAAGGACCGTGTCCTGGTTTAAGGGGGAAACAGGTGTGGAAGGAATGAAGGCGGTGAGGAGCATGAATATTAGTTGCTGGCTCCCAAGAACGTTCAGATTTATCATATCCTTTACAGTCTACTAGGTAGTGTAAGGTTCCCCGCACCCTCTTAGAGTCGAGGATGCGCTGGACCTCATATTCAGGGACATCGGAGATGACTGGGATGGGTGGGGGTGGCGTACCATCTGAATAAAGAGGGGGGTGATATGGTTTTAATAAAGAGACATGAAATACAGGATGGCAGTGCAGGTGAGGAGGCAGAGTAAGTTGCCCGGAAGGCCTAGTATGCGTCACTAGCATGCTGAAGCCGGCAGCCACAGCAGAGCTGAAGCCAGCCGCCGGATCACCGCCACCGCTGCCACCCGGAGCTGAAGCCAAGGTACTGGGTGATCCCTGGGTGGGTGAGGTAGGGTGATCCCTGTGGCGGGGGGGGTGTTAAACCACCCCACCCCACCCCAGGGATCAATGGGACCGGTACACTTACCTGCCGGTGCGGGCTCTGGGTCGCCGGCGGCGGCCTGGAGCCCAGGGACTTAGGGAAAAAAAATTTTTTTAAAAAAATTCCAGACTGGGCAGGGTGGGTGGGGGGTGTCCCCCCTTCCACCCGCACAGCCTGGATGGGGGAGGGAAAGTGTTTGGGATTTTTTCTGTGTTTTTTTTTACATTGCGGCCATTCATTTGAATGGCCGCAATGTAAAAAAAATCTGGCACAGGGGGAATCCGGTAATTCCCCCGGATTACCGGGGTAATCCGATACTGCTGGTACACAAAAAAACTGGCAGTATCGGATACCAGATCATCCGGTAGTCCCACCCCTAGAGATATAGGTCTGAAATAAAAATGAAAAGCAAAGGTCAAAGACTGATGTACAAGGCAAAAGTGAATCTTCCCCTCCCCCCCCACCCCCCACCCCAATTTTTAATCCACAAACAGGGGTTTATGCACTCTGCAAATATCTGCATTAACCAAACTGATCTGAAACCAGAGGCTTATTGGAACCAAAGGAGGCATGCTTTTTAGACTACACAGTTAATACAAATTACTTAAAGTATACAATAAATATGGGCATATCTTGCAGAGAAGATCTTGCATTTCAAATAGAAGGGCAATGGGGCTTAGGGAACTTCTTATAACCTTATGGTCTTATGGTAAGAAAAGAAGTTGCGGAGTCAGGGGACCTGGCTTCTAATTTCAACACTGATTACTATAATGTAAAACCACTGGATGGTAGGATCAGCAGCAGTAGGGTCTGAGTTTATGATTGCCAAATCCAAAATTATGAGCTTCTCTCTAATACTTGAGCTAAATCCCACAGCTTCTGTGAGCCAAAGGCCACAGCAGACTCAACTTTCTGTATGTGAACTTATCAGCAGAGGGGTTCAGGGAACGGGACTGTGTTATCATGCAACCTCTCCGGTCACGTAGACTCCATGTACCTCATGTTCCCTACCTCACTGTGAAGCTAAATTCTTTAATGTTTGTGAAATCCTTTGTAGTGTCTTGGTGGGAAGTACACAAAACGATGAAATATTTTTTCTAATTAATTTGTTGCTATTGCTATTGTATTGTTATTTTTAATTAGATGGATTTATTCCTGCTTAACAAACTCCACAAAGACAGAGACACTAGGCATCTGAGTGGCCACAAGATATAAATCTGTCAGTGTTAAAGTCTGGGCGGAAAAACTGAGGCGCCAAGGCTATCATGCTAATTGCATATTGTACCTTGAGGACACAGCCCCCAAGAACCCGTGCTTGTGAAATAAGGAATCCATTTTCCATGAGCACTATTGATATTCCAGGCAAATGTGCCCACACCTATGTTCTTCATGGCACCACCCAATAATAGTTAACCAGCAGGAAGATAGTGAGACAAAAACAATTGATTCAGCAACAAAAATAAGAAGCCAGTTAAGCAGTGTGACCTATGAACTGTTTTAATATGCAATGTTCATAATCTCCTAATTATCACAAATAATATGTGCATAAAATCTGCATTTGGGGGTTTGTGGAATCGACACCAGTAAATGGGAAAAGAATATGATGCACCTAAATGTGGTTGTCTATGGCATCTTGTTAAGTGTGCCAGTCTAGAACTATACCCTTGGAAGATAATATCAGAAACAACAGTAATCTTTATTACTGAACAAGCCAGCAGGCCATGTCAGGTACCAAAATAAATAAAACATACCATACATAAATATCACATAAAACAGACACACACAAAACCATATAAACACAATTGGTGCAATCCTTCACCCCTTGATAAACTGCGCTGATGTGAGGCACAGTTTGAGTACGCCAGTACTGAGGAATGCGCGCGAACCGCTGGCGCAGCAAGCTGTGCGAGGCATTGGTGCACCCCTTCCAAGACGGCCTGTTGCACATGCGGTGCACCTACACATCTGAGCTCATGCCACCCAGCTTGGTACTGTGCCTACCGTCGGCGTAAGTCAGGTGTTGGATTTCAACCAATGATTATAGTCATCCTGAAAGATCTCAAAAAAGGGTTTAGACAATCCCCTGTCCACCAGGGCCAGTCCCAGCAAAACGAGATAAAAGTTTAGCCACAGAGATCATATATGAGGCTACAATTTTAGTAGTAATGTCTCTAGAATCTTTCAGTAAAATAAGCAGCATCTGCCTAGAAGGGGCTGGCAACTCCAAATTTAAAGCCCTAAACATCTTAAAGCGTGCTTGGGCATAAAGTGGACACTCTAACAGATAGTGAGACAGATGCTCAATCTGTCCACTGCCAGATACAGAAAGCCTATTGACATAATCCACACCCAGAAACCATCCTGGCACGACCACTGATTTGAACCACTGCATACAAAGAGCTGTAAAATCTCTCCTTTGACCTGGACTTGTCATAATTTGCAGATACCGGGTCCCTGACAGACCGGGGATCCAATATTTGTAGAATGGGGAAACCCTAGAGACAGAGGCGGTAGCTCTAGATGATTGAATATCAATGTCCCATATCCTTTGTTTCACAAGGCAAACCACCTCCCCCCATGGAATGGCCAGAAAAAAATCAGCCAAAAAACCCAGTTGTCTGATGTTATCCAAAACACCTGTTCACCAGTTGTTGCTATGCCAGCCCATAAGTGCCACTCTTTCCAACAAACAGAGCTTAGGGAGGGACCCAGCAGGTGAATAGACAACTTTCAGCCAATACATCAATGTGACAGAAACCATTCTTGATGCAACTGATCTAGCCCCCACCTCCAGCTGCAAAAATGCTGAGGATGAGGCTGGGGGAGCTCCCAGTAGAGCTCTCAAACAAACATTTTGTATTGATTCCAAAGAAGCCACTGGGGAACACTCTGCAGCTGAGACACATAGCTAATCAGTGGAATTACCTTCCTTTCAAAAATGTTCAAAACTGGAATAGCCAGAGACCACCACCACCACCACCACCCTTTGTCCTAAAACACACACAAGGGCCTTAGTGGATGAAACGGCTACCTGCCTAATATATTTCATATGAGGACCCCAGCACCCAGAGGAAGAAAAACAATCCCCAGATATTTGAAATTCAAGACCCGTTCCTTTACTTTAGTTTTGTTATAATTGACCATAAGCCCTTCCTCCCTACAAAGCACCTCAAAGGCCCACATCAGACGGCACAGCCCAGTTCTGGATAATGAAAGTAGGATGGTGTCATCTACATACTACATGAGTATGGGAACGCGCAAGCTACCATTTTTAAGTGCCATAATGTCATTTCTCCCCTGCAGGCTATGGATTAGATTATTGACATATAGGCTGAACAATTTGGGGGCCAATAGACAACCTTATCTATCTCCCCTGTACAGAAACAACAATAAGATGCCATTCAATATATTTCTAATCAATAACTTGCATGTCACATACTCACATACCCCAGATATGCTATATACACCAATATTGCACTTTTA
Organism: Sphenodon punctatus; assembly: GCA_003113815.1. Taxonomy (NCBI): domain Eukaryota; kingdom Metazoa; phylum Chordata; class Lepidosauria; order Sphenodontia; family Sphenodontidae; genus Sphenodon; species Sphenodon punctatus. Next base: position 140,161 of record QEPC01008937.1, read on the forward strand.
AAAGGAGAGTCACAGTGCTATACCTTTCTTCAGTGGTGCTAAAAATGTACCATTGTTTGGAAACCTTGCAATCCTATAAGTCAAGCATCCATTTTCTGTCCCTGGGACTGATCAATACCCAATATGCTGGATCCCAATTATAAGAGATCAATGTATAGGGATTTTTAAAAAAATAATAATGTTGCCACATGCATACTTGGTTTCATTTCTGATACAGATTGATTTCCAGGGGAATTTGGAGTGGTTCTAACCAACATTGTGACAAAGCTAACTATAATATTTTTGTAAGGTTTATTGTCATAGTTTTGTACAGTGATATATGGAGTAAATGTTGCTGTACATTATGCTACTGTATATGAATACAGTGTTATTTTGTTTATGATATGTATAATATCTTCTACTCTGATTGTCCGACTCCCATGAGATTTTCTGACTCCCATTTTTATTTTAATAAAGTTGGCTATTAATTATATTTTCCCTGTCTATGTTGTTTTTATCAGTAGACGTAAACTGTTGGTGCCACAGAACTTAACTTAACTTGCAGCGTGTACTGTTTTATTAAATTTACCTCCTTAAGTATATAGCCAGTTGGGTCTTCCATGAAATTAGGTACTCTACCATGGCACCATGAACTGGAATATTGTTTTGAAACCTGTTATTTAACCACATACACATGCCAATGGTAAGGATTCTGCTTCAATCTATCTGCTAGTGGTGGGGGGAAGTGAGCTTTGTGTTTTCAGCGCACAAATTCCCACCATTAGCGTTAATGACAAAATTCTCATTGATATTAATGGTGGATAACTGTCCTGCCCATGTGCACCAGAGAAGACAATCAGCATAGCCCCTAATACAAGCTAAGTTATAAAACACCTGACCATAAGTAGGGGTAGTACAGATAAGGAAAACCTTCCTATAGCACAAAGGTCAGGCTTGCAAAGGCTTGCTGAGGAGTGCTATTCTACAGTTCCGCTTTTCCTCTTATGTGTCACACAGGTTGACAGGAGAAGGGAGGCCAAAGTATAGGACACTCTTATTCACATTAACAAATCTGATCCCAAGAGATTAGTTTGCAATAATGCTGTACTCCTGAATTCACACACTCTTTGAAGCCACAATGCCACTACACAGCAATGAGATTGTTGATTTTATTTATTAATGGTTAATTCAGGGCACTGGATCTTTTACAGTATAAGCACATTAAGCTTGTGGTTTTCCCTCCTACACACAAAACTACTGATTGAAAGCAGTTTATATTTCTATTAAGTTCATTCTGAATATGCACATTGAAAACAAATACGAAATGCAAAGCAGATTTTCATCCCAAATGCTGAAGATAATGTTCCTGAGTCCATCTAACCTAAGATTAAAAAGAGAAAAACAAAATGAAGGTCATTGTAATGAAAAAAAAAGACATGTATTTCTCAAAGCTCTCTCTGATTTTTAAGAGAATAATGAAGATTCTGTATATCAAGAACTTCCATATATATAAAGACATAGGGTAATTTCAGACGTTACGAGACCACCGGCGTCAACCACAGTGAATCCCCTGTGGTGGCTGTTTGTCCCGTAATGTCTAAAAGATTCCCGCCAGATGTTCACCATGGTGAATACCTGGCGGGAATCAAAATAACCACGACTCTGGAGATGAGGCCGGCCTCACCTCCGGAATCGTGGTTAGATTGGCCACAATCCGGGACAGGGCTGGCAATGGCCACACTGAACGCCTGACTGCCAGCCCCATCTGGGAATCTGGCCCCAACTACGGGACGGGATCGGACGCAGCGGCTGTATTGGTCGCTGTGCCCACCCATCTCCTGGAGGGCGGGCAACCGGCGGGGGGGCGGGGCTGTGCAACTGCAAGTCACACCGTGCAGCCCTGCCCCCTCCCTGATCCCCAGTGAGAATCAGGCTAGCACATCTAAAGGATGGACGGCCTGATTCCTGACCGGGATCCGAAATGGATCCCGGTGCGTGATTCAGTGTTGCGGTCCTCCGGACCCGTCACGTCTGAAATTACCCATAGTTTTGAGAGTATTGAGCAGATCATTCAAAGGAACAAGAGCAACTATAAAGCCATCGAAAAGATACAGATGAGGACTGGGTGGTATTTTTTTATTGTTTAGAAATGTTGCTTGAATTTCACTCTGGATTTCAGGAGAGAAAAAAACTCAAAAGGAGCTGGTAGTGTTGCTCTCTCATACAGATGAGATCAACCACTTATGAGTGCATGTTGTGATGAGACAGTTCTGAAAACCAGAATGATTATTATTATGGAAGGACAAGGGTGATAAGGAGCATGGAATAGATGAACAAGTGCAACAGCTAGTGCAACAAAATGGCTAGTGCAACAGAAAAAGAGGTCATGGTCTATTGTTCCAATATCATAAATGTCATCAGAACTGACATCAGGATGGTGCATTATGACCATTATAAACCTTTTTATAAAAGGAAAAATAGGGAAACAATGTGATTCTTAATATAAACCCACTGAAAAAAGACAAATACATATTAAGGTTGTTGATTTTTTTCCCCCCTAGTAAACAAAATGGGTTTTTTTAGGGAAATAATTTCAAGAAGTTCATTATAATTAAAAAATAAAATAAAATAAAATCTGGAAAGAGAAATTTGCATCTAGTGAGTCTCATGCCTCCGAACAACAATAAGGTCTTATGCCTCGGAAGAACAAGGAGAGATTGCCAGGGGAATTACAGCTGGCGTACCTTAATATAATCAAGGATATTTGTATTTAAAAACAGTTTATCATATAAGACAACTGCATTTCTTTGTGGAAGAGTGTTGTACCAAAAGGAGTTCAGTCAAAAAGCTATTCCACAAGCTGGGTGGTTTTATGGCATTATGTGTATTTGAGTACACATTACACATGTGTATGTATATGTGTAATGCCACGATTGCATTCATTGTTTATTTATTTTATTTATATTGACATTTATACCCCGCCCCCCCATCAACAGATGGCTCGAGGCGGCTTACAAACTAGTTGTTTTAAAACCATAAAAAACAATAAATACAATAAAAATAAAAACAGAGAGGGAAATTAAAACCAAAATAAATAAAGGTAAAACAGTCGGACTAGACACACCACCACCACCACCCCTCCCACCATACCCACTCCACCCACTCCCTTCCCCAAAGGCCTGGGCGAACAGCCAGGTTTTACAGGCCCGGTGGAAGACCAGCAGTCATGGGGCCAGGCAAGCTTCCTATTTATTTATATTAATTATAGTGCAATTATTTCTCCATGCAACATTCTAAGGAGAAGACATAATAAAGTTCTTAACACCATAGGGCAGTTGTAACAGTAATAATGGGCCAGATTTACTACAGGGGTCTGTGCTTCCTGCCTCTTCAGCCCACTTCTCATCTGGGTTCAGCAGAGGCTTCCCAAGTGTGTGAGGAACCTCATACCAGATTCTCATCTGGCATAAAGTGGCAGAACTCTATCGGATTCAATAATTATATCAAACAAATTAAAAATATCTCACAGAATTACTTTATAGGTGCTTTCAAACATAGCAGTGGCCTGCTTTGGCATGGGGGGCACTATCATGTTAGAAAGCAGCTACATCCCAGGCACTAGATATTGGTATGGGATAAATCCCAACTGTGGTGTCGGCTACTCCAGGCTGTGACTTGGGGAAATCTCTGAGTCACAGCTCGCGCTAGCTGCCACCACAACCAGGATCTGGTTGCCCAACTGGGAGTAAAATGAACTTTCATGTCAGAAAGCCTGCTTGACCTAACCCAGTTGGAATTCCAGCTGGTGCCAGATGCCATGGTGGCTGTCATTGGCCACCATGGCTGCCTGTTGGGGAAGGGGTGGGCCACTGCACTCAGTGTGGGGGTGAGGGTGGGTGGGCAGCCACACATCCACCCAGCTCCTCTCCCTCCCTGGTGGCCAGGCCTCCGTCACATCAATTCAGGGGACTGGCTGGATCCGGACTGCAGTGGCAGTCCAACCCTGGAGGAGGTAGGTTCGTGGAGGCGATTCAAACCATCACGTCTGAAGACACCCTCTGACCATTTTGGCAGGTCAGCTTTACACCCTGGTTTGGATTCAGGTCTTGTGTGTCATCTCCCTGTGGTCTCAAATAACACAGAACCTTAAAGACACTCCAAAGGTGGAGTTCCCTAATGTCTTTTATGGTATACTGATAGTCTATGACACAATCCCTCTTGAGAATTACATTCTTTGGCTGTTTTTACATGAGTGAAGTAACACTGGTATTATCTGTAATGCTGGCATTACATTCCGGTGTTGTTATTCCGGAATAAGTGTTCAGATGATGATCAGACTTGATCCATCATAAAACCTTAATCCAGTATGAACAGTTATGCTGGTACAGCGATCGCAAGGAGGACTGCATCAATCCCATGGTACAGCGCAGTTGAATTATAGCACCTAGGAGAACTTAAAACGAGAGAATGCCTCTGCTAGCACATCGGTCTTGTCATTAATTGACTAGGATATAAATTTCCAGAGGAGATTGTATTGGTGTAGAGAGCTGGAGACAAACAGGGGATTCAGCCACATAGATAGAGCAGTTGAATTTCAGAGCCTTCTTCCGCTCTGATTTCTGGATGTTGTGTGGGCAGGTGTCCCAATGTCCTTGCTGTGCCTATGTTCTTTGCTGTCATAGGTCCTGGATAGGGTGAGCGTGATGGATTCCCTCCGCTGCAGAGTCATAGTGGATTAGGAGGCAGATGAGTAGCATTTTGTCACAGACTTCTCTGTTATAAATCCCTACCCATGACATTTTGTCACTCAAGACTGCAGAATACCAGAGACATTGAAGAGAGGGGATGTAAACTCTAACTTTAGTTCTTTATGGTAGGGGGGCTCTAGTCTGGAATAAGCATTTACAGTTTCCCTATTCCAGACTTACTTTATTCCAGAGTAAATAAATCCTTGAAAATCGTACTGGACTAATCTGGAATAAAATCAGGAAACAGGAGTTAAAAAACAGGAAGCAGAAATAAATTAATCAGGCATGGCAGTTCAGATGATCACATGCAATCTGGATTTGGAGGGTATACCGATTTGTAAAAACAGCCTCTGATTTGACTAATGGGATTGACTTCCTTTTTTTGCTTCTCCATTTTTAAGAGTATAGGATATTTTCTGATGTGATGGTGCCAAAGCACCACCACAGACTCACCTAGTTCAAAGTGGGACTGGCACCATGCCCAAAAGCCAGCCAGGCCCATGAGGGGGCCTGGCTGCTGGTAAGGGCAAGGAGCCAGAAAGATGTGTGTCCATATGGCCCTGTCCCCATTCTTTGCTCAAACATGAAAGCCCACTATACTCCCAGTTGGGCTGTGGGATTCCGAACATGGGGGTGGCTAACCTGGGATATGACCTGGGGACTTTCCCAGGTCACAGCCCAGGCTAGTCATCACCATGGTCAGAATTCATTCCTAGGTAACATCTGGTCAGTGTTTTTTAACGTGACGGTGGCCCGCGGAGTAAAGCGCAAAAACTATCCACTGTTACATCAGAAAACCCCCATAAATAGCAAAATTACTTCAAAGGTTTATCCACAGAATACTATCTGCTCAACATTGAACCCAAACAGAGCAAAATGTGCCGAGTACACGAAAGCCAGCCACCGTCACATCAGAAAATACCCATAAGTAGCAAAATTACTTCAAAGGTTTATCCACAGAATACTATCTGCTCATCTTTGAACCTAAACAGCCATTTTCCTATCACCATATGATGGACTATCTCCCTTTGTTCTGTTGTAACAACACAGCTTTTCCATGTTAATTTCCCCATCACCCTGAGTCTTCTCTATTACATAGAGGACCCTGGCTGGCCCATGGTTGAAGGACAATAAAAGTGGCTTTCTCCCATGCTGTCCACCAAATGTAAACCTGGAAGAGTTCAGAATTCAGTCCTTGCACAGTGCTTAAAATTCACTCTTCAATATTAATTCTCTCTGTGGCTACTATGGGTAATTTCAGACAAAATGAGACCACGGTCAACCACAGTGAATCCCCTGTGGTGGCCGTTTGTCCCGTAACGTCTGTTTTCTCCCCACCAGATGTTCACCACAGTGAACAGGCAGGGATCAAAATGACCATGGTTCTGGACCTCTGGCCGCCCGAAGGTCCAGAATCATGGGGTATTTTCAGATGTTACGAGATCACAGTGAACCACAGTCAATTCCCTGTGGTGGCTGTGACCGCATAACGTCTGATGGGAGGAACGGATGTTCCCCCCCAGATGTTACCACGGCGGGGAATCACTTTCGCCACGCGAGTGGCTGAAGCGGCGGGACTGGCAGTCATCTCGTGGTGAAGGTGATTCCCCGCCGTGATGAACCCCGCCGTCACTTCTGGACGGAGGCCATGGGCCGGAATCCCCGCAGGGATTCCGGCCTGTGGCCAAATCGAGCGAGCGCTGTGGCCGCATTGGCTGCAGTGGCCACCCGTCTCCACGTGGGGAGCGTGGAGGGGACAGGGCCGTGCGACCACATGTTTCACCGCGCGGCCCTGCCCCCTCCCTGATTCCCCTCTGGGATCCCCCAGCACGTCTGTTAGGGCGTGACAGGGTCATCCCAGTGGGGGATGAATGTATTGATTTCGTGACGAGGCCAATTGGCCCCGTCACATCTGAAAATACCCATGGTTAGATTGGCCACGATCCGGGATGGGCCAAATGTTACATCTGTTGTGTTTGGCCCATCCCGGATCATTGTCCTGACCAGATTGGCTGCCGCGCCCACCCATCTCTTGGAGGGTGGGCGGCTGGGGGAGCGCAGGGGAACGGGGCTGTGTGGCCGCACATCGTGCTGCACAGTCCCGTCTCCTCCCCATTCCCTGAACGTCTGTTCGGCAGCCTCCAGATGTTCACCACAGTCAATACCCACATGGGGTCAATATTAACCATGCTTCCGGACCTCCGGTCCGGACCATCTCCGAAAGCGTGGTCAAAGAGATTCCCAGCAGGAAACAAAAAAAAAGTAACGTCTGGACAGCAATCACCGACTGGAATCAAGCACAACGATTCCCAGCTGGGGACAAAGCACGCAGCGTCACTGCCAGGTAACCAGCCACAACATAGGCCATGGAGGTAGATTTAAAGGGCACACAGCAGCAGGAGAATGTGGTGGGATGGAGCGAGGCAGGAGGCAGAGGAGAGCAGAGGGTGAGAGAGCGAGGGAGGAGGAGGAGGAGGTGGAAGTCTTGCTGAACATCCAGGAGGCAGAGGGACAGCAGCAGCAGCTGTAGCAGTAACAGCTGGGACAGGCCGCCCCAGGGACATTGACTGGACCAGGGGAGGAGGCGCCCCAGAAACGGGTAAGGGGAATGAAGGGGAGCAGACCCGGCAGCACAGGGGCACCAAGGGGGGAGTGGAGTGGCCGGGCGGGCGGCTGGCAGGTGGGGGGGAAGGGGCAGGGACGTGGGACGGGGGAAGACCAGCAACCAACATCCCCCCCTTGTGTCCCGCAGACATGCAAACGGGCCCGGGAGTCCAAGCCCCTGGAGGACACGGACCCTGCCCAGGCAGAGGAGGAGGAGCAGGAGGAAGAGGAGGAGGAGGAAATGAAGGGGAGAAGGGGGAGAAGGCCCTACCACCAAGTGGGGCAGTGGGAGCTCTGGGAGACCCAGAACTTCATCCGCATCTGGGGAACCCACATGGGGTCAATATTAACCACGCTTCCGGACCTCCATCCCGGACCATCTCTGAAAGCGTGGTCAAAGAGATTCCCAGCAGGAAACAAAAAAAAGTAACGTCTGGAGCATCAGCTGGAGCTCACGCTCAATCAGAGAAATAAGCATGTGTTCTGGGAGATAGTGCAGGAAATTGAGGCGGTGGGGCATCACCGGACTGTTGCACAGTGCCCCTCCAAGGCCAAAGGGCTGAAGTGGGGGTACAAGGCAATACGGGACAACAACCAGCAGTCCGGATACGGACCCCAGACCACCCCCTTCGATGATGCCCTGGACCGCATACTCCATATGAAGGGATCAATAGTCACCCCACACCTTGTGGGGAGCGCCGTGGTCCAGGGCAGGGAACGGGCCAAGGTACCCCCACCCCTCGCCACCCCACAAGAAGGCACCTTCACCGGGGCCCCAGGAGGAATGCCCCAGGACCTCGGAGACTGGCAGCCCCCTCCGGATAGCAGCCCAGAGAGCCCCCACCCCCTAGAGACAGACATTGGGGGTAAGCATGCAGATGGGATGGGGGGACGGACCTGGGGGGTTGGGGATGGCTCAGCGAGGGGGCAGGCCCCCTCCAGCCCTGACACCCCATGACATGGGGGGGCCACCCAGCTGACCCAAGAGCCTTCCAACAACCACCCACACATACCCCCACAGGGCATGGCATGCCCCGGCACCAGAGGCAGGCGACTGAGGAGGCCGGCACAGAGTAGCCCAGGCAGCAGCCAGAGGACCCAGGTGAGGCACACAGGCAGGCGTACTACCTGATCGCCCACAACATGTCCGTGCTGGGGTACCACCGGGGCATGCTTCATTGGCCCCACTTCGTTCACCAGACAGGGCACCCGACCCCATGGCCCTTCATGGCCCCCTGAAGCTAGTTGTTAGTCCCCCAGTGCCTCCCAGTCCCTGGTTCCTGGACCCCGTGTGGACTCCTGGCTCCTCCATGCTGCCGTGGCCTGCTGCCTACCCCCTCCATGATGCCCTGGCCGTGCTGCTGTGCTGGCTGCTTCCGGGGTTGTTGCTGCCCCTGCCTGTGGCCCCGGGCCCCCTCCCCCCCCGTCTGCCTCTGCACCAGGTGTTCATCCCCATGTCTGCCTTCTCCATTGTCTGCCTCCGGATTCCTGCCTGGCCACCTCAGCACCCCTGGGTGCTGCTGACCATCCTCCTCCTCCTGTGGCCCCGTCATCGCCCCAGGGCCCCCCCATGAGTGCCCATGTGAACCCGAGGTTCTGGGTCCCCGTACTTCCCCCCCTGGCTTTGTCTCGAGGGGTATGTGACTTTGGACCTGCTGCACTGCTCCGGATCTCCTGCCTCCCCTCCTTCGCCAGCGCTTGGGGTCCGAGTGTGCCTCCTGGACTGTTCCTGGCCCGTGCCCTGTTCCATGTGTGCTCCTGCTGTGCCTGTGGCCAGATCTACTGGGGACCCCTGTTCCGGGACTGCCTGTGTTGCTGCGGGGGTGCCCATGCAGACTGCTCTATATTGGGGGGTCCTGTTTGCCATTGCCTGTGTCCAGCTGTGCCCCTGTGCCATTTACCCCTTCTTCCTTGTCCCTCGCCCCCCCGTGCCCATTGTGCCGTGTGTGTTATCTATCCCACTGTGTCTCCCCCCCTTCCCTTCCTTCCCCATATGGGTGTGTGTGTGCCCAGGCGTGTGTTTGTGCTGTGTGTTCCACTGTGCCCTTGCTGTCTCTGTGCCTGTTGTGTGTGGTACCTCAGTGGCTCTTCTCCCTCCCCCCCCTTTCCCGTTTCCCTTGTGTGGGCATTCCCTTTTGTCCCTTGTGGCATTGGGTGATTTCAGACGTTACGGGCTGGTGGTTGACCACAGTAGATTCCCGGTGGGGGTGAACAAAACAACCACCCCCCCAGGGTGAATAAAAGCCCCAAACAGATGTGACAGGACCTGGACCATGACCAAGAATCGGGCTGACAGATCACAGATCGGGGCAGTGCAACAGACATGACACCGATCCCCAGCCGTGGTCAAAACTCCCAGAAGCCACCGGGCAGAGGCAGGACACAGACATGGCCGCCTGAGGTCAAATGAAGCCAAAAGGCACAAAAGGGAATGCCCACACAAGGGAAACGGGAAGGGAGGGGGGAGAGGGAGAAGAGGCTGACAGGTACCACTCACAGCAGGCACACAGGCAGCGGAGGCACAGCAGAACACACAGCACTCGCACATGCCCGGGCACACACACACACACACACACACACAAGTGAAAGGTCAGGAAGGGGGTCACGGGTGCCCGGAAAACACACAAGGCACACCGGGAGCAAGGGGGAGGACATGGAAGGGGGGCCACAAAGGGGCAGGGCAGGACACAGGCAACAGCAACCACAACCCCCACAGCAGCACAATCCACACGGGTGCCCCCACAGCAACACAGGCAGTCTCAAAAAGGGGGGGGCAGCACCATGGGACCAAGGCACGATGGGGGCCCACAATGCACAGCGAGCCGGGCGGAGACGATCCAGGAGGCACACTGATACCCCACAGTCACGGAGGGGCAGATGGAGGCCAACCAGGACAGGCGGTGCAGTGCTGCAGGTCCAAGGATGCACACACCCCCCCAGAGGAAGCACTGAGGGCCAGTCCAGGGGCCCCTGAACCCCCAGGTCACACAACCACCCAAGGGGGGGGCGTGCAGCAGGTGGCAGCACTGGTGGATGGGGACAGGTAGCTGGACACAGGTGGGTCGGAGAGGCCATGCAGAGCACCGCACCCAGGCGCCAGGGAGGGCAACCATGGAGGGGAACCCCAGGTGTGCAGTCAGATCAGGGGGTGGGGCCCTGAGGGGCTCTAGGACCAGAGGCAGGGGCAGAAGCACCCCGCAAAGCAGGCATCACCACAGCACGGCAGAGGCATCTGGGAGGGAGCAGACAGCGAGGCCCGGCTCCCCCGGACAAGGGCGGGGGCCCACACAGGGGCAGGACACCAGGGGGCTGGGAGGAACGCAAGGACTCACAGGCAGCTGCTGGGGGCCACTGGGGGCCCAGGGCCCAGGTGACCCGCCCGTTGAACCAGGTGGGGCCAATGGATCAAGCCCCGGTGGTACCCCAGCAAGAACATGTGGTGGGCAATCAGGTAGCAGGCCTCGAAGGGATCATGGTGGTGGAGATGGCTGATGGAATGCAGATGTCCAGGGAGCAAGCAGACCCGCATGCCTGTGCAGGGGTGAGGGCCGGGGTGCTGTCTGAAGGTGTGCCCAATTGCACGCACCCATACCCAGCCCCTCCCATTGGGGGGGGAACGCCTGGCTAGGGACCCACCCCTCGGGCAGCCCAGCCATCAGAGACCCTGTATAACAGTTCCCCTCCCATCCTCCCGGGGCCTCACCAACATGGAGCGGGACAGGGCAGCCGCCTATTGGATGCACCTCACGGTTGCAGCCGAGTGGCTCCACGACTACACCGAGCAGCTGCGCCTCCTTACCGTGGAGGTGCACCTGGCTGTCCGGCTGCAGGTTTCCCTGGCCTGGATAGCTGCCAGGGGTCGCAGGGCCCACCACGGGCACCAGAGAGCCCTTGCTCACCTCAGGGCACAGAGGATCTCCAGGGCAGATTGTCAGGTTGTGAGCTGGAGCCGGACCTAGCCCGCAGCACTCCGCAAGGCTGCCAGGCACCTCCTGTGGGCAAGGAAGACCATGCGCTGGGAAGCCCTGCTCGGTATGCCCATTGACAGATGCCTATGGGTCACTGAGCGCCCACAGATGTGGTGGGCTAGGATGCTGGCCCAGTGGGAAGAGCCAGACTGGAGGGCCCACTTTAGGATGAACAAGAGCACCCTGCTCTGCCTAGCAGAGCTCCTTACACCCTGGCTGGAGAGGCAGCACACCTCCATGCGGGACCCCATCCCCATGGCCCAACGGGTGGCAATAGCGGTCTGGGCCCTAGCGACGCCCGACTCCTGCCGGTCCATGTCCCAGCACATTGGAGTAGGGCTCAGCACTGTCGCCTGTATCCTCCGGGATGTGTGCGAGGCAGTGGAGGGCGTGCTCCTGGAAAGAATGATCCAGCTGGTGGACCAGGGGACCATGATGGCAGGATTCACGGTTGGAGGCTTCCCCAACTGCATGGGAACCGTGGACGGCACCCACATAGAGATACTCCACCCCTCCTCCGGGGAGGCACTAGAGTATGTGAACAGGCACGGGTATTACTCCCTGCAGCTGCAGGGGGTGGTGGATCACGAGGGCCGGTTCATAGACATCTACACGGGCAACTCCGGCCGCAGTCACGACACCAGGATCATGATCATCTCCCCCTTCTATGCCCGGATGTTCCGGGGGGACTTAGCTGACATGGGCATGAGATGGATCGAGGGGGTCCCGATGCCCCCTGTATCCTGGGGGACCCTGCCTACCCCCTGACCCGCTGGTTGATGAAGGTCTACCCTGTACTGTGGACCCCCGAGGAGCTGCTATACAATACCCACCTGTGTTCCAGCCGGACCGTGGTGGAGCATGCCTTCGGGGCCCTCAAGCAGCGCTGGAGGAGTGTTGCTGGCCGGCTTGATTACACCATGGCGACCTCGGCCCTGGTGATCGGTGCCTGTTGTGTGCTCCACAATGTATGCAAGACTGAGGGGGCAGCCCTGGAGTTCCCCGAGCCCCACCGGGGCCCCGGACCGGGGCCCCTGTACGTGAACGCAGAGAACCCCAGGGAGTTCTGTTACACAAAGCTGATCCGGGATGCCCTGGTGAGGCATATCGCCCGGGGGGCCCAGGTGTGAGGCCCTCCACCCCCAGCCCACCCCCTGCGGTGACCTGGACATGCCCCTGCATGGGTGGGCACCCCCCCTGTCACCCACAAATGGGTCCAGCATCCATACTAGTGCAAGCACTGTTTATTGCACCCAAGTGCATACATCCACCCTGTCCCTCCAGCCCGTTTGTGCCCTGTCCCCTACAGTGCCCCCATCACATCGCCCTCCCTCTCCCACCCCATCCCCCAACTCCCCCTCATTTCCTTGGTCATCCCCGTGGGCGCCCAGTGGGGGCCAAGGAGCCCTGTGAGCTCTCCTCCCCCCGCTGTCCATGTTCCCTGCAGTGTCCTGTGCTGCCTCCTNGAACCCCAGGGAGTTCTGTTACACAAAGCGGATCTGGCAGGGGGTCTTCCAGTGTGGGGGATGGGTGGTCCGGGGCCCGGGGTGGCCCCCTGGGAGGCTGCACCCTCTGGAGTGCAGGGGGCACTGGGAGGTGGATGCGCGGCCCCTGAGGGCATGGGGCTGGCTGGGGGCACCTGGGCAGAGGGCGGGGCCCCCGAGGGTCCCGGCATTGGGACCTGGGTGGGCAGGGTGCCCGGGGGTGTGCCTGCCATCACATAGGCGCACATCGTGCTGGCGTGCAGGAGCAGGGAGGTCCCAATATCGTGGGACCTATCCATTTTCGCTGAGTGCTCCTGCACCATGCCTGTGATGGCCTGCTCCAGCCTCCTGAGTGCCTTCACCTGCCTGCTGTGTTCCCAGTGCTCCTGTCTCTGCTCCAGTCACACCTCGGCCTGGAGCCTCCTGTCCCTCACCTCCGCCCGCTCCAGGGACTGCTCGATGGCCGCCTCCATCTGGTCCACGGCCTCTATCATCCTCTCCCCATGTTCCGCTGAGGTCTGGACGATCTCCTCCACCTGTTCCTCCCTCCACCTGCGGACCCATGCCCAGTACTCCCTCATGCGCTGCGCTGGGGACACGGGCCCTGGGGACGCTGGCTGCCAGTGTTGCCCTGTGGGTGTGAGAGGGTGAGTCTGATCCTGTCCCAGGCCCCTGCCCCCTGGCCAGGCTGGGGCAGTGGCCCCTTGGGCCCCTGGGCATCTCTCCCAGCCCCTCCCCACCCCTGACCACAGTCCCTCTCACCCCCTCCGACTGCCCGTGAACCCCCTCCCTGCACCTCGGAGTGCCCTCCCTACTGGACCGCATGCCTCACCTTGTTCCTGCACCTGCTGGTTGGGCTCCTCAGCAGCCACCTGCTCGGTCACCTGGGTCCAGTCCCGGGGTGTCCCGTGGCCTGCAGGTGAGGAGGGGGGGTTGTGGATGTTTGGGTGTGTGGTTGGGGGACCTTGGGATGGGCCCCCTCCCGTCTTGCCAGTGGGGGGCTGGGGCTGGGGCTCGGGTTGGGATGGCCCCTGCCCCATCCACCCCCCCTTGGCCCTTGCCCCCGTGGGCCCGGTCGCTCCCCCCTCCTGGTCGCCCACTTACCCTCTATCTCTGTCTCGGATCCCTCCGAGGCCGGCCCTTCGGTGTGGGAGTGCTCCCACATGGACCACTGGCTGAGGGTGATGAGGGTGCCAACCTCGCACTCCGCGTGGCCGGCCTGGGGGTGGGTGCTCTCTGGGCTGCTGTCAGGGGGGGGGGCTGCAGGTGTCAGAAGTCCCAGGGCCTTCCTCCTGGGTGTTCGGGGCCCTGGAGCTTGTGTCTACCAGGAGCGCGGCGAGGGGAGGGGGTACCTCAGCCCGTTCCCTGCCCTGGACCACAGCGCTCCCCACCAGCCATGGGGCAACTATGGACCCCTTCATATGGAGGATGCGGTCCAGGGCATTGTAGAAGGGGGTGGTCTGGGCTCCGTGTCCAGACCACATATTGTTGTCCCGGATGGCCTTGTACCCCCTCTTCAGCTCCTTGGCCTTTGAGCAGCACTGTGCGCTGGTGCCCCACCACCTCCATGTCCCGCACTATCTCCCAGTAGACATGTTCGTTGCGCTGGTTGAGGACAAGTTCCAGATGGTACTCCAGGGTCCCCCAGATCCTGATGAAGTTCCGGGTCTCCTGGAGGCCCCACTGGCCCCCTCTGTGGTATGCTGTGGGAGTCGGGGAGAGGAGCAGCCAGCCGTAAGGGAGGACGGAACATGGAGCGGCAACTGGGACCCCGCCCCTTGCGCTGCGAACGCCGTGGCCATCAGCTGGAGCGGGGAGGCGGGGCCAGAGAGAGGAGGAGGCGGGGCCAGTGACGCAGGTAAAGGGCGGCGAGAGGGGGAAGGATGGGCGTGCCCTCGCCAGCATGAGACCCGACCCACGGGGCAAGGCACCAGAGAAAACCCCCGGGCTCCGTCCGCTAACCCTTCCACATCGCCATCCCAACACGACCGGCCGCACCAGCTCCAGGATCCACATCCGGGCCTGGCAACAGGGAAGTGACTGGGGTAGGGGGGACTGTGGAAGGGGGGTTGGGTAGGCTTTCAGCTAGGTCCTCAGACCCCGTGAAGCAACGTGGGTCCGGGCACTAAGACCCCAAAGGGGGCGTGGGGAGTCGGGGGAGGGCAAGGGTAGGCTCGGGCAGAAGCCCGCGGATAAGGGGCCAGGCTTGGAGGGGGTGCCACCTCCCCCCCTTCAGAGGCCCCTGCCGGAGAGCATGGGGGGCAAAACACCCCGGGGAGCCCCCTCGGGGCCCTCCCCGGGGCACAAGCCTAGCAGGCAGAGGACATATGCCTTCCTCCTTCTTCTCCACTGTGGGTCATCCTCCTCCGCCTCCACCCGGGCAGGGCCGGTGTCCTCCGGGGGCTCGTCTGCCTGGGTGCTCTTCTGTGTCTGTGGGGACGGGGTTGAGGGGTATAGGGTTGAGTGCAGGTCGGGCCCCCTCGCTGGACGCCCCCTTCCCCCTCATCCCTGCTGGTTGCCCGGGCATGCCCCGTGCCCCCCCAGGTGCCCCTGTGCCCCCTGTTCCCCTCCCCTTCATTCCCCTTACCCATTTCCTGGGTGCCTCCGCCTCCCCTGGTCCGGCTGTTGTCCCCGGGGCATCGTGTCCCGGATGCTGCGGGTGTTGTCCCTGCACCTCCTCCATGGTCAGCACGACCCCCGGCTCCCTCTCCTCCGCCTG
>QEPC01008937.1:156048-184486 GCA_003113815.1 Sphenodon punctatus
TGGACCCCCGAGGAGCTGCTATACAATACCCACCTGTGTTCCAGCCGGACCGTGGTGGAGCATGCCTTCGGGGCCCTCAAGCAGCGCTGGAGGAGTGTTGCTGGCCGGCTTGATTACACCATGGCGACCTCGGCCCTGGTGATCGGTGCCTGTTGTGTGCTCCACAATGTATGCAAGACTGAGGGGGCAGCCCTGGAGTTCCCCGAGCCCCACCGGGGCCCCGGACCGGGGCCCCTGTACGTGAACGCAGAGAACCCCAGGGAGTTCTGTTACACAAAGCTGATCCGGGATGCCCTGGTGAGGCATATCGCCCGGGGGGCCCAGGTGTGAGGCCCTCCACCCCCAGCCCACCCCCTGCGGTGACCTGGACATGCCCCTGCATGGGTGGGCACCCCCCCTGTCACCCACAAATGGGTCCAGCATCCATACTAGTGCAAGCACTGTTTATTGCACCCAAGTGCATACATCCACCCTGTCCCTCCAGCCCGTTTGTGCCCTGTCCCCTACAGTGCCCCCATCACATCGCCCTCCCTCTCCCACCCCATCCCCCAACTCCCCCTCATTTCCTTGGTCATCCCCGTGGGCGCCCAGTGGGGGCCAAGGAGCCCTGTGAGCTCTCCTCCCCCCGCTGTCCATGTTCCCTGCAGTGTCCTGTGCTGCCTCCTGGTCCATCAGGGGGGCAGGCAGTGGGGGAGAGAGGGGGGCCAGGGCCTGGGGTGGCCCCCTGGGAGGCTGCACCCTCCGGAGCGCAGGGGGCACCGGGAGGCAGATGCGTGGCCCCTGAGGGCGTGGGACTGGCTGGGGTGCCTGGGTGGAGAGCGGGGCCACCGTGGGTCCTGGCATTGACATCTGGGTGGGCAGGGTGCCCAGGGGTGCACCTGCCATCACATAGGCGCACATCGTGCTGGCGTGCAGGAGCAGGGAGGTCCCAATATCGTGGGACCTATCCATTTTCGCTGAGTGCTCCTGCACCATGCCTGTGATGGCCTGCTCCAGCCTCCTGAGTGCCTTCACCTGCCTGCTGTGTTCCCAGTGCTCCTGTCTCTGCTCCAGTCACACCTCGGCCTGGAGCCTCCTGTCCCTCACCTCCGCCCGCTCCAGGGACTGCTCGATGGCCGCCTCCATCTGGTCCACGGCCTCTATCATCCTCTCCCCATGTTCCGCTGAGGTCTGGACGATCTCCTCCACCTGTTCCTCCCTCCACCTGCGGACCCATGCCCAGTACTCCCTCATGCGCTGCGCTGGGGACACGGGCCCTGGGGACGCTGGCTGCCAGTGTTGCCCTGTGGGTGTGAGAGGGTGAGTCTGATCCTGTCCCAGGCCCCTGCCCCCTGGCCAGGCTGGGGCAGTGGCCCCTTGGGCCCCTGGGCATCTCTCCCAGCCCCTCCCCACCCCTGACCACAGTCCCTCTCACCCCCTCCGACTGCCCGTGAACCCCCTCCCTGCACCTCGGAGTGCCCTCCCTACTGGACCGCATGCCTCACCTTGTTCCTGCACCTGCTGGTTGGGCTCCTCAGCAGCCACCTGCTCGGTCACCTGGGTCCAGTCCCGGGGTGTCCCGTGGCCTGCAGGTGAGGAGGGGGGGTTGTGGATGTTTGGGTGTGTGGTTGGGGGACCTTGGGATGGGCCCCCTCCCGTCTTGCCAGTGGGGGGCTGGGGCTGGGGCTCGGGTTGGGATGGCCCCTGCCCCATCCACCCCCCCTTGGCCCTTGCCCCCGTGGGCCCGGTCGCTCCCCCCTCCTGGTCGCCCACTTACCCTCTATCTCTGTCTCGGATCCCTCCGAGGCCGGCCCTTCGGTGTGGGAGTGCTCCCACATGGACCACTGGCTGAGGGTGATGAGGGTGCCAACCTCGCACTCCGCGTGGCCGGCCTGGGGGTGGGTGCTCTCTGGGCTGCTGTCAGGGGGGGGGGCTGCAGGTGTCAGAAGTCCCAGGGCCTTCCTCCTGGGTGTTCGGGGCCCTGGAGCTTGTGTCTACCAGGAGCGCGGCGAGGGGAGGGGGTACCTCAGCCCGTTCCCTGCCCTGGACCACAGCGCTCCCCACCAGCCATGGGGCAACTATGGACCCCTTCATATGGAGGATGCGGTCCAGGGCATTGTAGAAGGGGGTGGTCTGGGCTCCGTGTCCAGACCACATATTGTTGTCCCGGATGGCCTTGTACCCCCTCTTCAGCTCCTTGGCCTTTGAGCAGCACTGTGCGCTGGTGCCCCACCACCTCCATGTCCCGCACTATCTCCCAGTAGACATGTTCGTTGCGCTGGTTGAGGACAAGTTCCAGATGGTACTCCAGGGTCCCCCAGATCCTGATGAAGTTCCGGGTCTCCTGGAGGCCCCACTGGCCCCCTCTGTGGTATGCTGTGGGAGTCGGGGAGAGGAGCAGCCAGCCGTAAGGGAGGACGGAACATGGAGCGGCAACTGGGACCCCGCCCCTTGCGCTGCGAACGCCGTGGCCATCAGCTGGAGCGGGGAGGCGGGGCCAGAGAGAGGAGGAGGCGGGGCCAGTGACGCAGGTAAAGGGCGGCGAGAGGGGGAAGGATGGGCGTGCCCTCGCCAGCATGAGACCCGACCCACGGGGCAAGGCACCAGAGAAAACCCCCGGGCTCCGTCCGCTAACCCTTCCACATCGCCATCCCAACACGACCGGCCGCACCAGCTCCAGGATCCACATCCGGGCCTGGCAACAGGGAAGTGACTGGGGTAGGGGGGACTGTGGAAGGGGGGTTGGGTAGGCTTTCAGCTAGGTCCTCAGACCCCGTGAAGCAACGTGGGTCCGGGCACTAAGACCCCAAAGGGGGCGTGGGGAGTCGGGGGAGGGCAAGGGTAGGCTCGGGCAGAAGCCCGCGGATAAGGGGCCAGGCTTGGAGGGGGTGCCACCTCCCCCCCTTCAGAGGCCCCTGCCGGAGAGCATGGGGGGCAAAACACCCCGGGGAGCCCCCTCGGGGCCCTCCCCGGGGCACAAGCCTAGCAGGCAGAGGACATATGCCTTCCTCCTTCTTCTCCACTGTGGGTCATCCTCCTCCGCCTCCACCCGGGCAGGGCCGGTGTCCTCCGGGGGCTCGTCTGCCTGGGTGCTCTTCTGTGTCTGTGGGGACGGGGTTGAGGGGTATAGGGTTGAGTGCAGGTCGGGCCCCCTCGCTGGACGCCCCCTTCCCCCTCATCCCTGCTGGTTGCCCGGGCATGCCCCGTGCCCCCCCAGGTGCCCCTGTGCCCCCTGTTCCCCTCCCCTTCATTCCCCTTACCCATTTCCTGGGTGCCTCTGCCTCCCCTGGTCCGGCTGTTGTCCCCGGGGCATCGTGTCCCGGATGCTGCGGGTGTTGTCCCTGCACCTCCTCCATGGTCAGCACGACCCCCGGCTCCCTCTCCTCCGCCTGCGCTCCCTCCACCACTACACCTGCCTCCTCCTCCTCCCCCCTCACTTTCTCTCCCACCGCTCTCCTCTGCCTCCCTCCTCACTCCATCCCGCCACGCTTGCCTGCTGCGGTTTCCCCTTTAAATCTCCCTCCGGTGGTTGTGTTGTTGCTGGTTGCCTGGCAGCGACGCTGCATGCATTGTCCATGGTTGGGGCTCGTTTCCTTTCGTTCCAATGGGTGATTGGCGTCCAGACGTTACTTTTTATTGGTTCCCTGTCAGGATCTCTTTGACCACGCTTCCCGGGATATTCCCCCGACTAGTCCGGGAAGCGTGGTTGAAATTGACCCCATGTGGGTATTGAGCATGGTGAATATCTGGTGGGCGCCAAACAGATGTTCCGGGCTCTTTGGCCCCACCACGGAATTGAGCGTGGTTCACTGTGGTTGAGCGTGATCTCGTAACATCTGAAAATACCCATTGTTTGCCATAAGGCGGCCATGTCTGTGTCCTGTCCCTGCCTGGTGCCCTCTGGGTGTTTTGACCATGGCCGGGAATCGGTGGCATGTCTGTTGCACTGCCCCGGATCGTGATCTGGCGGCCCGATACCCTGCCATGATCCCGCTCCCATCACGTCTGTTCGGGGCTTTTATTGACCATAGGGGGTGGTTGATCAGTTCATCACCACTGGGAATCCACTGTGAATGATTCCAGACCGTGTAACATCTGAAATCATCCACACTGAAGCCAACTGATTGAAGCACAGATATTTTTTAAAGGATTATGCCGTGGCTCCGCAAAGGTCTGGCAGAGCTGTTCTAGGTAGTGAGGGACCTGGTTAATCCAGTCTGCCTCTGCTTGTAAATGGAGTCATCTAATGCCTGCTGTGACATTTTTATTGATTACTTTGCAGACAAAATTGCTCGCATTCACCATGACTTGGGTGCTGGCACTTTATCTGCAGAATCAGAATTTGGGGTTATGGAAGCCCAGTCTTGTCCTGTTTATTTGGATCAGTTTCACCTGCCGATGTGGGGGCAACTTGGGTCGATGAGGAAAACCAGGTGTGAACTAGATCCTTACCCATCCTGACTGGTGAAAACCAGCTGGGAGACATTGGGGCCATTGCTGGCCAGGGTTGTCAATGCCTCCCTTTGGGAGAATAGGGTGCTGAACACCCTTAAAACTGCAGTTGTCCAGCCCGTGTTTAAGAAGCCATCTTTGGATGCTGACTCCACAGTTAGCTATTGGCCTGTCTCTAGCCTTCCCTTTTTAGGGAAGGTTATTGAACAGGTGGTTGCCCAACAGCTCCAAGTTCATCTCAACAACGTCGGATTCCTGGACCTGTTTCAGTTGGCTTCTGTCCTGGATATGGTACAGAGACTGTGCTTTTGGTCTTGGTTGATGACCTGCCCCTGGAGACTGACAAGAGGAATTCTACCCTGTTTTCTTTCAGCAGCCTTTGATACCGTTGATCATGAGGTGTTGTTGACTTGACTGTGAGATCTGGCAGGGCTCTGGGACCACTCTTGAATGGTTCTGCGCCTTCCTGTTGGGGCAGTCCCAGAGGTTTTTAGGGGGTTTTCCTATTAGTTTTAAATGTTTCTATGTATTGTAAGCCACCCTGGGCCTCTTGGAAGGGTGGCATATAAATTCAAATAAAATAAATTATAAAATAAATATTTAAATTAAATTATATTGCCTTCTATTCTGCCATCCCGGAAATGCAATGCATTGCTTTTCCAGAACCCTGTGAGATAACAAAGCTCCTCAGAGCTGTTTTCTCAACTGTCTATTCTCAAATATTTTGTATTTTAAACATTACCCCAAGTAAGTTCTGACACCAAACCCACTCAAGTCAATATAGTCGTATATTGACTTCAATTATTTAGCACCAAGCTCTTTCTGGATGTTCTTTTATACTGCTGTCATGTATTCCTAAACATCTAAATATTTCTATTTTTGTATGAATATTTATTAGCATCCTCATGCTTATGGAGAAGAAGCTTCTGACTGACATAAGTACAACACACAGATTTATGTCGCATATTTCTATTTTGGCAAGAAGGGGGGAAGGGAAGGCACATTCAGTTCAAGTTATTGTGGACATTTTCAATGTTGTTGACTTCTTCACTGGCACAGCTCAGCTGTGGAATTTCAGGCTAATTTTACAGATTTCAGCTGAACCTCTTTGTCCATAGCTGACTTGATTATTCATTTTAGGTGAAAGTCACCCAAGTGAAAAATAGACAGAGATGATATCCCAATGTCTGAACAACTGGTTCTTTCTGGTCGGGACTGGAGGTGGGGTGTGAGGGGGAGCAAGGGAGTCAGGGTAGCATTACAAGAGCTAGGCAGAATCTGGGAATGGGATCCCATTCTTGGATCCAGGGGCAGCAAAACTTCTCCCCTGCCTCTGTGTCTGAGAATAGGATCCTGCAATAGCACAGCTCCTCCCTTGCTCCCTCCTAGGTGGTTCCCTCCTTCCCAGCAAATGCCAGCTGGGACAACTGGTTCTTGCAAATCACCTGAATTTTAACAAGCGATTCTTGGGAACTGGTGAGAACTGGCTGAATATCAGCCCTGAAAATAAGTGCGTTTGTGGGTAAGACTATATTAGCATTCTAGAGATGAGGTGAATCCCAGGCTGTGAGAATAATGGAAGTAATTGTTGTGGGAGATGCGGAAAGACACAAGTTACTGCCCCCACCACTCCAAGAAATATGGGGGTGGAGCTTATTTGAGTTATTTTGAACTGAGCTTCAGGTCAAAGTTATAACCATGCCCAAGACTCTTGACTATCTGGATTCAAGGGCTTAAGTCTTCTGTATGAGTGACCCAAAGGGTGTCCAGAGCTTAATTTGTAGAAAGAAAGAAAGAAAGAAAGAAAGTGCTGGCAGGGGCTCAAGCCTCCCCAGAAGTCCCACCTTGGAAGTCTGAGAGCCGGTATTCAGAGGGACTGTGCAGCTACCCTGCCACCACTTCACCAGCCCTCGTTCCTGCCCCTTCTTTGCCAGCCCTTGCTCAGGACAGGATTATGTTTGATTGGAGCTGGGGGGCTGACTTTGCTACCATCACTGATCAGCTGTTTAATGGCAGAAAACTCTCATTGCCAAAGAGGTGCTGGGTGGCAGTAGCAGAACCTTTCCTGCCCACCCACAGTAGCCTCAATCCTGTCAGAAGGGAGACTGGGGCTGAGACTGGTGTAATCTGCTGTAGGTGGAGTAGTGAGTAGCATAATTGGCAAAGTCTGGAAGTGGTGCTGGGGTTGAGCCCGTAAGCCTGGCACAAATTAAGCCCTTGGAGGATCTGCTGTTACTCTTCCAACTAGTGCTGAAACTCGGTCCTTGGTTTTCCCCAGGAAAACCCAAGTTTCACAATACTTGACTTGGTTTTCCGAGTTCCGAAGTTTCGAGGAATGGCCCCCGAAACTTCACAGCTCAGAAAATCCTTGGCTGAGTACAGGAAAAGGGGCCAGAGGCCGGTGCTAGGACCCTGCTTCCCCTTCCTTGGCCCCTGCTGTCCAGGGAGAGAATAGACTAGCGGGGGCCAGGAAAGGGGGTGGGTGGCCTAGTGAGGGCTCAGGGGTGGGGTGGGGTGCTAGGACCACAGGTCCCACCCCCCTCCCTGACCATGGGTTTGCTGTACACTTACGCTGTATGCTATGTGACCACCCTGAGGGCACCACAGAGTTTGCCCCCAATGGGGAGGGGCCACCAGGGGCCTCACATTTTATCTTCACCCTGGGCCCCACAAATCCTCAGGCTGGCCCTGNCAGGGTCATGTGACCGCCTCCATGGACAGGGCAACCCTGCTGGGAGCAGGGTTGGTCTTACCACAGGGCGATCTTGGGTGGCTGCCCTGGGCCCCGCTCTTTCTGAGGGCCGTGCAGTGGCCTCTATTTTCACCAGGACAGGTTGTGGGGGCACCACTCCCTCTCAGTGGGGCCCCAAAGATGACCACCTTCAGGGCACCACAGAGTTTGCCCCCAATGGGGAGGGGCCACCAGGGGCCTCACATTTTATCTTCACCCTGGGCCCCACAAATCCTCAGGCTGGCCCTGACTGGGAACCACCTACGTAAAGCCCTCCCCATGCACTTCCTGTGCATGGGTGCATTTCTGCCACCCCACACACCAACCACGCCCCCCTCCCACCGCTCTCTTTTAAAAATACCTATTCTTACAACACCTTCCCCCCTCGCAACACCACTTGCTCCCTAATGTGTGTTTGTCTTGTCCAGTAGAAAGCAATGCAGACATACAACTCTTGATTCCCCTGTATTTCCCTCCTCCCCCTGCCTGCTTCCCTGTAAATCTGCAAACAGCATGGAGGACTGCCCTTGCACAATCCCTGCATGCAGCGTTCTGGAAGTAGCATGGTGTGGAAGGACTCGCTGGCCACATGTCTGGGGTCAGAATGATAGATTGGAGATTGAAGCTTGCTCCAGGTTAATCAAATTACAATGCTTTTCTACTTGATAGTGTCAGATCCTTGCAACTAAACTCTTTTTATCAAGTGATTCAAAACCAAGGGATCAGCAGGTAGCACAGGTAAGGAGTTCAAACAACACTTGGGCTGCTTTCACATGTGCCTGAAAGCATCCTTATAAGGCTGGGAGAGAACATGCAATTGCAAATTTCACGTGTTGTTGTGTACGTGTGAATGCACAAATCTGCCTCTTCTGCGCATTTGCAATAATGATTGACAGGGCTGCAAAATTCAGCCCTGTCAATTGTCATTGTAAATGCACATACAGGCAGAAAAATTATGTGGATTAGTGGATTACACAAAAATGTGTGAGATTTGCAATTGCATATTCTCTCCCAGCCTTGTAAGAACACTTTCAGGCATGTGTGAAAGCAGCCTTGGAATGTGGGTTTGTGCTGACACCCACGTTAAAAGATCATCATGTGAATAAGCCCACTTGTTTCACATCCTCAACCCTCAAAGACTTTGCTCATGCAGAGCTAAATTACTTTAGCTTTATGGTTTGCACAAAGTTCTATTATATGGGCTTCATGGTGAGACTGTAGTAAATTTTATCCTTTTTTCCCCCCTATGTGGAAATAATGGAGAAAGAATAGCTACCAGCGTGAAAGGCTTGCTAAGGTGCTAAGTTCGAACAACCTCTTTTTAACGTGAGAAATAATGTCAGTTGCTCAAAAATAATGATTCCACATACAGTGGCTATAAACTAGAACATTAGACTATTTATTATATTTCTGTAAGCAGCACCATGGGTTGTATTTCACCAGGAGGCCCCCATGTTTTTTATGCACTGGGGTGTGGAGGGAAGAAATGCTAAAATTCGTGTGCCAGCAGGCTTTTAGACGTGCATATATGGCTGTAGAATTCCACCTCTTAGAGTGTGTGATTGCATTTCCAGAAGTAAATGTATTATTTAAAAGGAGGGTAGTAATGTGGCTAACAAATCACAGTTCATATAGTCATAATGCTATTACTCCAGTATGAAACATTTGGTGGCCAATCAGATTCCTTTTCCTCTGAAACCCGTTTCATAAAGTTCTATATACAGTGACTGTCAGTTTCAGTTTCATTAACATTATATTGTTGCCATGGCAATGCTATACCAATTGAATTGATGGACTTTTCATCATGGACTTATTATAGAATTTCTCTCCCGATCAAAGATATATCTGTGGGAAAGCTGCCAACAGATCCTATCATCTAAACTTTAAAAAGGATTTCTTTTTACTGCAGCTTGGAAACAAGGAAGAATGTCTAGTTAGTGACATCCAGAAGTGACCAGAAACAAAGAGAGAAGTTGCTAAATGTCACACATGTCAAGCTCTAACTCAGAAACTGGGAGAGTTGGATTCACTGTTTTCTGTAGCATCTGAATTTGACATCAAAACACGTTGGTCTCTTGTGGGCATTGTATGTGATGCTGTTTGCTACTCTGTCTGATATGCTTTTGCAGTGCCATAGTGCTGTGTGTGGTTATCTCAGAGATCAGAGGTGCAGAACCTTTCCTTCCCATAGGCCACACTGAAATTTAATACAAGCTCCACTTGTAGGAGTTGTGGGTGAGGTTGTTTAAGGGGTGTGCTCAGGTTGGGGGATGAAAGAGGGTCCAGACCATGAATCTATGCCACAGATCCATCCACCAGGATGAATAGAGATATAGAAATCTTACCACAAGGTGACGGGGGCTGCTATTTTTCTATTTCCAGAGTCCCTGTTTTCTTATGTCTGGGGGCCGTGCAGTGACCCCATCTCACCAGGACAGGGAGTGGGGCTCCCGCTCCTTCTCAGCAGGGCCTTAAATATAGCCATCTCTAGGGCCCCACAGAAGGTATTTTTTTCAGACGTGATGGTGCAATGCGCCATCACACTTTGATCCTGCCCGGAGTGAGGGCTCTCACCCAAGGCAGGATTCGGCCAGGCTACCAAACAGACGTGTCGGTGGCCTGGGCTGGGGAGGGGGCAGGGAGAGGACGGGGCAACATATGGACATTGGTACACATGGCCCCACCCCCCATACTGCTGAGCATAGCCCACCCTCCTCCCTAATGGGTGGTCATGCCAGCCTATGAGGCTGCCGCACCTGCTCAGAACAGCCCTGGACCGGGACTGGGGTCAGGTAGAGAGGGCCATCAAACTTGACTGCCCACTCTACCCTGGTCTGGAGTTGAATTGCAAAGGCCGCAGCAGTGCTTAGCCTGGGCTGTGCCTTGGTAATAGGCCCGAGTCATAGCCCAGGCTAAAAACCACCATGACCCATGCAAACCCCAGGTCCAGCCCGGGGGAACATCTGCCAGGCCTTTTTAAATGTGACGGGACCACGGGTGGCCATGCAGGTCAAAGTGTGTCCATTTGTGGTACCATCATGTCTGAAAATATCCATAGAGTCACAAGGCTGGAAGGGACAAGTGTCATCTAGTCCAGCCCCCTGCACCATGGTGCCTCCAAGGGGGTGGGGCCATCAGAGGTGCCTCATTTGATCTTTGCCCTGGGCCCTGAAAATCTTAAGGCCATATCCTGCATCCCTGAATACCTGCCCTCATCTCCCCTCTCTTCCCTCTGAACTCATTCTTTCAATGCTTGAGGATAGGGACTGGATCTGTGGGCCAGTTTCCAGAATTGTAAAGGGGCCAAATAAAAAACAGTTGTGGGCCACATTTAGCCTAGGAGCTGGGGGAGCCCCATGATGGCCATAGAATGAAAGAAGCAGGTGTGGATAATACCCAGGGTATGGGTTTAAGAGACCTCAGAACTCTTGTAGTGAACATTCTGTGTGATAATACTCAGGTCAGTAAATTTGTCTGTGCCTCAGTTTCTCTTATCTATGAAGCAGAAAAGTGCTGTGAGCTCTGAGGACAAAAAGTTATATATAAAAGCTAACGATTACTGTATAAAAGCAGTGATTTAAATACTTCTACAGACTGGGCATTTTCAGTAGGACATTCTGAAACCTCACTTGAAACCATTCTTGAAATCAAGAGCAGAGCTGGATCAGTGCAGAGGCTCTGGAGATTGTAGCCAGACAACCTGAACTTTGAGGGTCCTCCAAAAATAAATATATCCACAGCCTGAGTTCTTTTGAGCCAGGGTTGGAACTGGTACTACTTCAGGGGAGGGGAGACCAGGGCTGGGGCTGTTGCAAGTGGAACTTAGAAAAAAGCAAGACAATATGCAAGGAAGTCCCTGAACTGCCCTGGGCATTGGTGGCAGGAAGGAAGGATTACACCCTCCCAGTTCCTGCCTGGGCCTCCCGCTTCTGAGCATTGTGATGTCATGATACTCAGAAAGGGGTGTGCTTGGGTTGGAAAGGGGCAGGGACCTGTTTTCAACTGGCCTTCATCCTTTTCCCAAGTGCCATGACATCAGAACACTCAGAAAGGGCATGGTGAAGTGGCTCTGCTGCCCCCCGCCCCTTCTTGGACATAATTCTGCTGGCACCTTTGGCCCCAGGCCACCATAATACGAAATTCAACCCTGATCAAGAGACTGAATTACTGAAAAGGTTGTCTAGTAGCATGACATATGCACTTTGTGAAGAGGGAGAGACAATGGGTGAAAACAGACATGACGCTAACCACCCTTGGTGGTTATTTATGCATGTTGCAGGGCTGTATTGGTGCCCTATGCAGCCCTGAAACATGCATAAATGTCCACCAAGGGTGGTTAAAGGGTGGTTAGCGTCATGTCTGTTTTCACCCAATGACATTGTTAAAAAGAGACATGGCAGTATATTATTTTATTTTCAAATAAATATATTGCGGATTACAGTTGCAGTTTCTACTACGGTATGAACAAGAAGGGAACCAATATAATACAGAGCAGCAGCAGGTGACTTGTTTATTTTATGTTTTTCTTGTGGATTTTCATTGTTTCGTTGATGATCACATCTCATCATATCCTACTAAGATATGAATATCTTTTCTCTGTCCTGACACATACTGTTCAGTCTATCATTTCTTTGCTTAATCATGTTGGGTTCTTTACTGCAGTGAGAGTAAATTATAGACAAGATAGTATTTAATATAATCAGAGATGTGTGTTCCATTTCACATAAGTTTTGTCTGATTTACTAAGGCAGCCTCTTGGCTCCAGCTGAGCATGGAAAGCGACAACTTCACGAATTGATGGGGGAAAGCTATCTGAGAGAGGAGGTCTTTCCTCCATTAAGAATGTCCTGTGCACATGGAAATCTATCCATTATTACTGTATTAAAATAGTTCCTAGAGGACCCAGCCAAGACTGAGGCCATGTTGTCCTAAGCACTATATTAACACCCACCGAAAGACTTTCCCTGACCTAAAGAGATTGCAGTCTCTAAATTGACAGAAGGTGAATGAAGGAACAGAGGCAGAGGGAGGTGATGTGACTCCCTCAACAGCACACAAGAAGGAAACCAAATGCACCCAGTGATGGGTGGGACAATCTGTGTGAAAACAGCCTATGTTCCTCACCTCTAAGTTAGAGTATTGGAACAGAGGTTTGGACTCATTGGTTCCTATTCTTGGTTCTGCTACCAAATTTCACCATTTTTTTTTTAAAAAAGAAAGAAATCTCCATGACTTAATTTGCTCATCCACAAAATAGTGGGAAAATACCCAGACCAGCTGACAAGTATCGTGAAAACAGGTGATTTGTAACACTGCAAAGATAGTAGTAGTAGTTACTCTGAAGGTAATTAACTATAAATTATCGACTATAAGAAAGAAACAAGAGTTAGGATTTCAGAATCCAGCCCTTAAACAAAGTTGAGGTCGCAGTACATGGTGTACTTTTTTCCAGGGCAAAACTAAGATATCATAGAGAGAAAATTATAATAATACTTTGCACTTCTGTATTCCATTCCATTAAAGTATCACAAAGCAATTTACAAATATTAGTGAATTAGGGCCTCACAATATGCCTTTCAGGCAGGGAGATATTATTCCAGTTTCACAGAATAGGCAATTGTGGCAAAGAAAGGGTAAGTGACTTGTTCAAGGTCTGTGCTTAAACCATATGACTACTCTTTCTCTAGTATTATCACACAAATTGAGTTTATCTATTTCAAATACAATATTCATAATACTGCTTAGTTTACAAATAAATCTCTCATTTAAGAAAAAGTGTGCTTATTGAAAGGCCTTATTGAATTTCCCATTCTAATCTAGCTTTTCCACCTGCAATCTAAAATATAAAGAGAGAGGAAATATGAAAATGAAATAGAAATATGTCAAGGCCAGTCTGAAACTGTGTATCAGAGCATTCAAAGAAGTGCCAAAACAAAAACTTCATTTCAATCCTAATACATAATGGCTTTTATAACCAAACGCACCCAGAATTGATTCTGTATCCTATTGTGGTGAAATCTTAAATTTTGGGTAGTAGATCAAATCCTGTTAATCGCTTTGTTTCTCTGTTGATGAAAAAGAGAAACAGAGTCCCTGCTCATTGTATCTAATCTTTTATTTGGCATTGTGCATGTGTTTACAGACGGGATCAATCCTGTGAGGAGCTGAATGCTACTGAATCTCTTCAATTTCAATTGTAGCTGAGAGTGCTCACCACCTAACTGGATGGCCTTAGCATATTGCAGGATCAGGAACTATTACACACATTTCTTTTTTAAAAAACAGGGAAGCTGTAATAAATGTTTGAAGTGATTTGGATGCAAATGCATAGGTAGGTTGCATCCAAGGCTAAACAATATACATTAATATGTGGTTAAAACCGCTATGTCCTTCCAAATGTAAACATGTAAGAGAATGAAATATCTTCCATTTATACATCCCTTTGTGACTGAATTCCTAGGAGCCTCCACCTTGGTGCTCTGCCCTTGCACATCCAATATTTGGAATTAACAATAGTAAACAGGGGAAATGTAGAATTAGCATTACCCTAATGCATTACAGTATTTTTCCTTCCTTCCTTTTTTTAACCATTAGGGTATGCAAATGTTCAGTTAACTGGTCTTTATGTTTTCTCTTCTATGAATTGCTTTAGTTATGGCAAATAAATATTCATAAAGAAATGTGGACAATAAATCATTTTAAAAAGTTCAAAGCCATTTTCTTTGTAGACTGCACATATATTCAGCTGTGACTCTTCTTTAATATTTCATTCAAAAAGGAGACTTGTAGAAGGACAATAGAGATAATGTGTCAAGTAGTAATTAAAAGGGGGTAATGATTAAAACTCTTTTGATCTACATTGTGCTCTGTCAAATCCTTAATCTACTGTATTTGTTAGAATGACTTTCCACTTTACTTTGTAAAGAAAGTCAAAACAAACTTTCACTTAGAATTACCACAAACACAGGAAAAGACACAGGAACAATCAAAGCCCCAACAGAGACAGAGAAGAATGACACAATATGGGTCTAAGTAAGGATTTGAAGGTTAAAATTAAAGTAAAATTTTGGTCCCATGATCAGAAAAGAAGGGGCCTGCCTAGAGAAGTTGATCAGCTCCTATGCGGAAGAAAGAAGAAGGAGAGGAAAGTCAAAAAGATCATGGACGAAGGATACAGATGGATGGAAAGGGGGATTAGTCAAGAACCAAGATTGGCAATAGTTAGGCCATTTTCACATGGATGCCCCCACCCCTCATACACGTGTGCAGGTGGGGGGCACCCATGGGAACAGTATGGGCAGTGGGTAGGAGTGCATGCAAACTCCCGTACTCCACCCCCTCCACCCATCACCCATACACGGAGCAATGGGCACCAATGCCGGTTGCTCCGTGCGTGGAGATGGGTGGAGGTGGGGGTGGGGGAGGTCCATAGGAACACACCCCCATGCACTGCCCACCCACCGTGCCACCCTCCCACCCATCTGTGAAAAGGGCCGTAGACAGCTCTGGCGAGAAATGGTTCATTGTGCCACCCACCCTCAAATTGAGGAGGATTGATGCTGCTGATGAAGGATTTGCAAGTTCAGAAGATCTCAGTTTATTCAAGTAATAATATTTGTGTGGGTCTCAATATAATGTATGTACAATAGAAGGGTGGCCCTGTTATTACCAGTAGAGCCCATTTGCTACTGCTCCAAGTAGAGCCAGGAGTAGGCCAGCCTTAGAATTTGCAGGGCCCAGGGCAAAAATAAAATGCAGTACCTCCATAGCCCCATCTCTTGAACTCCTTCCTGTAGGGCTCTATTTTCCCACCCTAGTAGATGCGGCATGGAGGGAGGTGGGGCAGGGCTTTGCAGGATGCAGCCATTCTGTGGGCTGAGAGTTCCAGGTGGGAAGATAGTCCCACAAGAAATAGGCCGTTCTGGGTGCCTCTGGAGCACTGGTTCTTAGGCTATCAGAACTGGCCTCCCTAAGGGCCCCCTCCGGCCATGGGGCTTGAACCGTGGCCCCTGCTGACCCTGTTTAAGGCGGGCCCTGGCCAGGAGATGGCAAGAGGGACAGGGTATGTATATGTGGACAAGCCAGGGATACTTAGCAAGTTCTGTCCAGGTACAGTGGAGGGGTGAGAGAAGAGCTTTCATGGAAGGCACGAGCTCCTGTGTTTATAAGCAACCCCTTTACAGCTGGCCACCCACCTTTCTGGTCAGGCTGGCTGGAGCAGCAGCAAAGGGAACAGTTACCCTCCCACCTGCATACTTCGACTGGCCACTGCCAGCAGTATCTGGCCACCTTGGTAAGGGAAGCAAATGAATTTTCACTGATCGGAGTTAGACAACTGATTCTTTTCACCTTCTCCACTATGCCTTCACCCTAGGTTTACTGGTTGAACTTCCTACAGCACATTTAAGCCTTGGATTGGTTATAAAAGAAGAAACTGAACACAACAGCCTCTGTACAAGAAAGGAACTCTTGTCACAGGATTTAAATGCTTTAGCCCGTGCCCATTTAGCAAAGTCCTACTACATGGGTAGGGCCCCAAAAGAGGACAGTATTAAGAAGGTGTTTTGTTTAACATTACTTTTTTTTAAAATAGATTCTTGGCATTTGAGCACACACATTGTCTATGAGAAAACAAGTTTTCCTAGCTCCAAGTGGAAGAGGGCAAGAAAATGGCAGTTCACTATCAAAAGAAACTGGTTGCTGCATTATGTTGAGGGTAAAGGTAGAGGGGTATCTGGTTTCTTTTCTACACATTTATTCTCTTCACACTTCTGTCAGTTTTAGTTTCTCCTTCTCAATAGCCACCACTTTTGTATCTGCTAAAATGGCCCCTATGCTTTTTGGCTGTGTGGCCCCATTTTAAACCTGTAACCCCAGACAGCAACAAAAACAAGCAAAGAATATGAAATAGCAATCATAATCATTACAGTTTATTAATTATTATTTTTATTATTGTTGTTGTTGTTGTTATTAACAGCAGCAAAAGTACCTGGTACTGTACAATCATTAGTTAGAGACACAACCTGAGGGGCTTACAATCTAGGAGATACAAGGGAGAGGAGACAAGGAAGAGAGGAACATAGGGAGAGACAGGGACACATTCACAAAGGGTGAAAACAGACGTGACGCTGGCTCACTGTATCCCGGGATTCATCACATGCCTGCTTCCCTGCTGGCCTGCTACTGCCCCAGGAAGCTTGTCCAGAATTTGCCCCCCAGATTATCCCTGGTGCACATCCTGGGCGAAGGACCATCAACATGGGCCGAAGTCGGTCAATGTGTCTGTTCGGCCCTCCATGCCCACGCTGGGGCAGGGGCTGTCATCGAACACCATGGCTGGTCGCCATAGCCTCCCATCATGGTGGGTGGGGCATGCCATGTACACATCTATTTGTGTCCCCCCTACCCACAAAAGGTGATGGGATGGCTGTGGGCACTTTTAGTTGGTGTCCCACCACGACCCAGAGAGTGGCAGCCACTGCTTTCCACCTTCGGCCAGGGAACTCAAAGTTGAGATGCTGCAGGTGCAGGTGCTTAGCTTAGTTACAGGGGAGAAGGAGACCCTGAATGACACGACTACTGAAGGAGCAAATCCTACCTGCAGATGGTGTGATGCCATTTGGGGGTCCAATCCACAATCTGGGAACCTCTGTTATAAACATTTCTAGTAATTGTTCCTCTCTCTTGTAATTGTTGACTGTGAAGAATTGCAAGAGGATCTTGTGAGACTAGGGGTGTTTTCAGACGTTACGGGCGGGCAGTTCACCACAGTGAATTCCCGGTGTGGGTGAACAGAACAACCACCCCCCGGGGTGAATAAAAGCCCCAAATAGACGTGACGGGACCAGGACCACGGCCGGGAATTGGGCCGCCAGATCACAGCCCGGGGCAGCGCAACAGACGTGACACTGATTCCCAGCCGTGGTCAAAACACCCAGAACCCACCGGGCAGGGGCGGGACACAGACATGGCCGCCTGAGGGCAAACAAAGCCAAAAGGCACAAAAGGGAACTCACACACAAGGGAAATGGGAAGGGAGGGGGGAGAGGGAGAAGAGTCGCACAGGTACCACACAAAGCAGGCACACAGGCAGCGGAAGCACAGCAGAATACACAGCACCAGCACGCGCCCAGGCACACACACACACACACACACACACACACACACACACACACAAGGGAAAGGAAGGCAAGGGGGACCCAGGCGGCCGGACAACACACAAGGCACAACGGGAGCAAAGGGGGGGGGGACACAGAAGAGGGAGGGGAACCGCAAAGGGGCTGGGCAGGCCACAGAAACCACAACCCCAACAGCTGCAAAGTCCGCACAGGCGCCCCCACAGCAACACAGGCAGTCTTGGAAAGGGGGGCCCCAGGATCTCGGGACCAAGGCACAGCAGGGGCCTGCAATGCACAGAGAGTCAGGTGCGAAGGGTCTAGGAGGCACACAGAGACTCCACACCTGCAGAGGGGCTGATGGAGGGCAGGCAGGACAGCCAGTGCAGCACTACTGGTCCAAGGACGCACACACACACCCAGAGGAAGCACTGAGGACCAGTCTGGGGGGTCCCAGAACCCCCAGGACATACAAGCACCCAAGGGGGGGCAGGAAGCAGGTGGCAGTGCTGGTGGGTGGGGACAGGCAGCTGGACACAGGCAGGTCAGTGAGGCCATGCAGAGCGCCACACCCAGGCACCAGGGAGGGCAACGATGGAGGGGAACCCCGGGTGTGCAGGCAGACCTGGGGGGTGGGGCCCGGAGGGGGCCTGGGGCCACAGGCAGGGGAAAAAGCACCCTGGGAAGCAGGCTTCACTATAGCATGGCAGAGGCATCTGGGAGGGAGCAGCCAGCGGGGACCAGCCTCCCCGGACAGGGGCGGGAGCCCCCATGGGGACAGGACACTGGGGGGTCGGGAGGAACACCGGGACTCACAGGCAGCCACTGCAGGACACTGCGGACCCAGGGGCCGGGTGCCCCGCCCGGTGAACCAGGTGGGGCCAGTGGATCAAGCCCCGGTGGTACCCCAGCAAGGACATGTGGTGGGCGATCAGGTAGTAGGCCTCGAAGGGATCATGCATGGAGAGACCCAGCTGGACATCTGAATGGGACCACACCCCCAACAGGGATGACAGCTCCACCACGGAAGGCTCCGACACACAGCAGGCAGCAGAAGGGGGCCAAGGAAGACGTCCCAGCTCCAGCAGCCGGTGGTACACCACCCCACGGGTGTGCTGGAACCCACGCGCCCCGTGAACACAGGCAAAGTAGGACACGGCCAAGGCAGGGCCCCCCTCAGCAAGGCACACCGTGTAGGTGCCCAGGCCGCACACACACAGCGCAGACATGGTCTCCGCCATGGACCAGGGCACATGAGAACACCTCATGTCCGGGATGCGTCCATCAGGGAAGAGAACCAGCCCCAGGGTGTCCACATGCAGCCAGCAATTACGAGCGCTCGCCTCATAGCTGAAGTAGCGCAGTCCGGAGCTCAGGCTCGCAAAGGCACCCACATGGCTGGCCGGGCTGCCCAGGAGCAGCTGCATGGCCGGGGTTTGCCACAGGTCACACAGAGACAGGGTCTCATGGAAGGTCCAGATATGGGGGGCCCCAAGGGGGCCGGGAAGCGGGAGCCCAGTGGATGGACAACTAGCCATGGTCCAGCTAGACAGGGAGAATAACACCATGGACAGTGGGGCACACATACCCTCCAGGGCCGGGCTGGCCTCCGAGGGGTCCCAAGGACAGGAAAAGCAGCCACAGACTGCAACATTGTAGCACAACAGAGCGAGGTGTGGGGTGCGGACTCGGCACTGCTGGCGAACACAATAGCACTCACATAACAGCTAATCGGGACGCCAAGGCCACAGTGTTGCAAACAGACATGGAGGTGGGGGGTTGATGGGTGAAGGCATGCAGCTGCACAAGGAGCGCACAGAACCACACACCCATGCAGGTGCGAGGACCCATGTGCAGGCAGCACGTGTACCCATGGGCAGACCCATGCACCCAATTGGGGGGCCCGGCCGCCTGGGGGCCAGCCCCCAGCACGGCCGCCCAGCGAAGGGCCATAATAAACGTCCCACAACCCCCGGGACCACCACCACCATGGAGCGGGACAGGGCAGCCGCCTACTGGATGCACCTCGCGCTTGCAGCTGAGTGGTACTGCAACCACACCGAGCAGCTGCGCCTCCTTGCAACGGAGGTGCACCTGGCCGCCCAGCTGCAGGTTTCCCTGGCCTGGAGAGCTGCAAGGGCCCGCAGGGCACACCAGGATTGCAGCAGAGCCCTTGCCCAGCTCAGGGCACAGAGGCTATCCAGGGCAGACTGGCAGGCCGTGACCCGGGCCCGGACCCAGCCCGTGGTGCTCCGTGAGGTGGCCATGTGCCTCCTGTGGGCGAGGGAGACCATGCGCCAGTCTGTTCAGCTTGCTATGCCCATTGAGAGGTGCCTCTGGGTCGCTGAGCACCCACAGCATTGGTGGGTGAGGGCGCTGGCCCAGTGGGATGAGGCAGCCTGGAGGGCCCACCTCAGGATGGACAAGCTCACCCTGCTGCGGCTAGCGGAGCTCCTTACACCCTGGCTAGAGTGACAGCACACCTCCATGAGGACCCCCATCCCCATGGTCCAGCGGGTAGCCAGAGGGGTCTGGGCGACTCCTGCTGGTTCGTGTCCCAGCACTTCGGAGTAGGGCTCATCACCATAGCCTGTATCCTCCGGGATGTGTGCGAGGCTGTGGAGGGCGTGCTCCTGGACAGAATGATGCAGCTGGTGGACCAGGAGGCCATGATGGCAGGATTCGTGGCCGGAGGCTTCCCCAACTGCATGGGAGCTGTGGACGGCACCCATGTTGAGATCCTCCACCCCTCCGCAGGGGAGGCAGCAGAGTATGTGAACCGGCATGGGTGCCACTCCCTGCAGCTGCAGGCGGTTGTGGATCACCGGGGCCAGTTCATAGACATCTTCACGGGCAACTCCGGCTGCAGCCACGATGCCAGGATCATGACCATCTCCCCGTTCTATGCCCAGATGTTCCAGGGGGATTTCGCTGACATGGGGATGACCTGGATCGAGGGGGTACCGATGCCCCCCTGTATCCTGGGAGACCCTGCCTACCCCCTCACCTGCTGGTTGATGAAGGTCTACCCTGTCACGCGGACCCCTGTGGAGGTGCTATACAATACCCTCCTGTGCTCCAGCAGGACCGTGGTGGAGTGAGCCTTCGGGGCCCTCAAGCAGNCTGTGTGCTCCACAATGTCTGTGAGACTTAGGGGGAAGCCCTGGAATACCCCGAGCCCCACCGGGCCCCCGGTCCTGTGCCCCTGTACGTGAACGCCGAGAACCCGAGGGAGTACCGTTATGCCAAGCGCATCCGGGATGCCCTGGTGAGTCATATCGCCCAGGGGGTCCACATGTGAGGGGCTCCCCTCCCCGGCCCACCCCCTGGGGTTCCCGGGGCCGGCCCCTGCATGGGTGCGCCCCCCCCTGTCACCCACATATGGGCCCTGGAGGCATACTTGTGCATATACATTTGTTTCACCTGTGTGTACATGTGCACCCGACACCTCTCCCTTCACCCCTGTAGTGCCCTGACCCCTCTAGTGCCCCCCCTCACACTGCCCTCCCCCTACCTCCACATCCTCCACATCCCCCTCATTTCCTGGGTCAGCCTCATGAGCGCCTGGTGTGAGCCATGGATCCCTGTGAGCTCCCCTCCCACTGTCTGTGTTCCCAGAAGTGTCCTGGGCA
Source organism: Sphenodon punctatus (assembly GCA_003113815.1). Classification (NCBI taxonomy): domain Eukaryota; kingdom Metazoa; phylum Chordata; class Lepidosauria; order Sphenodontia; family Sphenodontidae; genus Sphenodon; species Sphenodon punctatus. The sequence goes on from QEPC01008937.1 coordinate 176,958, forward strand.
TCCTCCTGGTCCAGCAGGGGGGGGGGTTGGGGGGGAGAGGGGGACCAGGACCCGGGGGCCCCTGTGGTCACTGCACCCTCTGGAGGGCGGGGGCACCGGGAGGTGGATGCGCAGACCCTGAGGGCGCGGGGGTGGCTGGGGCATCTGGCCAGGGGGCGGGGGCACTGAGGGGCCTGGCATGGGGCCCTGGACAGGCAGAGTGGCTGGGGGCGTGGCTGCCATCATGTAGGCGTACATTGTGCTGGCGTGCAGGAGCAGGGAGGTCCCAATATCATGGGACCTATCCATCTTCGCAGAGTGCTCCCGCACCATGCCTGTGATGGCCTGCTCCAGCCTCCCGAGTGCCTCCACCTGCCTGCTGTGCTCCCGGCGCTCCTGCCTTCGCTCCAGGTGCACCTCGGCCTGGAGCCTCATGTCCCTCACCTCTGCCCGCTCCAGGGACCGCTCGATGGCCTCCTCCATCCAGTCCACGGCTGCTATCATCCTCTCCCTCTGTTCCACTGAGGTCCAGATGATCTCCTCTGCCTGGTCCTCCCTCCTCCTGCAGACCCGTGCCCGGTGCTCCCTCATGCACTGCGATGGGGCCACGGCCCCTGGGGACACTGACTGCCGGGGTTGACCTGAGGGAACGGGAGGGTGAGTCTGATCCTGACCCGGGTCCTTGCCCCTGGCCGTGATGGGGCAGGGGCCCTGCAGGCCCCTGGGCATCTCGCCTGGCCCTACCCACCCCCTGACCTTGGCCCCTACCACCCCCTCTGAATGTCCAGGGACCCCCTCTCTGCACCCCGGGGTGCCCTCCCTACCAGACCGCCTGCCTCACCTGGTTCCTGCACCTGCTGGTGGATCTCCCCAGAAGCTGCCTGCTCGGTTGCCTGGGTCTGGTCCCGGGGTGTCCTGTGGCCTGCGGGCAAGGAGGGGGCGGTTGTGGGTGTAGGGGTGTGCGGTTGGGGGACCTGGGGCTGGGCCCCCTCCCACCTTGGATGTGGGGGACTGGGGCTTGGGCTGAGGCTGGCCCTGGCCCTTCCATCCCCCCTTGGCCCCTGCCCCCGTGGACCCGGTCCCTCTCCCCTTCGGGTCGGCCGCTTACCCTCGATGTCTGTCTCGGATCCTTCCGAGGCTGGCCCCTCAGTGTGGGAGTGCTCCTCCATGGACCACTGGCTCAGGGTGATGAGGGTGCCGGCCTTGAACTCTGCTTACCCAGCCTGGGGGTGGGTGATTTCCGGGCTGCTGTCCGGGGGGGCCTGCAAGTGCCGGAGGTCTCGGGGCTTTCCTCCTGGGGGTCCGGGGCCCTGGAGCTCCTGTTAAACGGGGGGGTGAGGGGAGGGGGTACCTCGACCCGTTCCTTGCCCTGGACCACAGAACTGCCCACGAGCCGTGGGGTGACTGTGGACCCCTTCATGTGCAGGATGTGGTCCAGGGCATCTTAGAAGGGGGAGGTTCAGGTTCCATGTCCAGACCGCCTATTGTTGTCCCGGATGGCCTTGTACCCCCTCTTCAGCTCTTTGGTCTTGGACCGGCGCTGTGCCACTGTGCGCTGATGCCTCACCACCTCCATGTCCTGCACTATGTCCTGGAACACATGCTGGTTGTGCTGGTTCACAGCAAGCTCCAGCTGGTACTCCAGGGTCTCCCAGATCCTAATGAAGTCCCAGGTCTCTTGGAGCCCCCACTGGTCCCCTCTGTGGTAGGCCCTCCTGTCTCTCCTCCCCTGTGTGTCCATGCCCTCCTCCTCTGCCTCTGCCTCTGCCTCCGCCTCCTCCTCCTCCAGCGCCTCTTGCACCACCGCCTCCTCCTCCTCCTCCACCCAGGCTGGTCCGGTGTCCTCCGGGGACTCACCCACCCAGGCACTCTTCCGTGTCTGCGGGAGGCAGGGGGTGGGGGGTTTAGGGTTGGGTGCATGTCCTGGCCCCTCGCGGGGCGCCCCCTTCCCCCTCCTCCCTGGTGGGAGCCTCGACTTGCCCCATGCCCCCCCCCTTGGTGCCCCTGCTCCCCTGCCCTTGTTTTCCCCTTACCCATTTCCCGGGTGCCTCCTCCGCCCCCGTTCCGTCTGCTGTCCCCAGGGCATCGTGTCCTGGCTGCTGCGGGTGTTGTCCCTGCACCTCCTCCATCGTCAGCACGACCCCCAGCTCCCCCTCCTCCACCTGCGCTCCCTCCACCGCTGCCCCTGCCTCCTCCTCCTCAACCCTTGCTCTCTCGCCCACCGCTCTCTTCCGCTTCCCTCCTTGTTCCATCCCACCACGCTTCCCTGCTGCAGATTTCCCTTTAAATCTCCCTCTGGTGGTTGTGTTGTTGCTGGTTTCCTGGCAGCGACACTGCGTGCATTGTCCACGGCTGGGGATCATTTTCTTTAGTTCCGCCCAGGGATTGGCGTCCAGATGTTACTTTTTGTTGTTTCCTAGTGGGAATCTCTTTGACCACGCTTCCCGAAATTTTGCACCAGGGAGCCTGGGAAGCGTGGTTGAAATTGACCTCATGTGGGTATTGAGCGTGGTGAACATCTGGCGGCCACCTAACAGACATTCAGGGCTCTTTGGCCCCGCCGCGGGATTGAGCGTGGTTCACCGTGGTTGAGCATGATCTTGTAACGTCTGAAAATACCCTAGGTGATTGGGAATCTAAATGGCAGATGAAATGTAATGTGGAGAAGTGCAAAGTGATGCACATAGGGAATAATAATCCAAACTATGTGTACTGGCTTCTAAATTAGGGGTCCTCAGGAAAAGAACCTTGACGTCATTGTGGACAATACATTGAAATCCTCAGCTCAATGTGTAACGGCCCTCAAAAAAGCAAACAGAATATTAGGAACTATTCAAAAAGGGATAAAGAATAAAACTGAAAATATCATAATGCCCCTATATAAATCGATGGTGCAACTACACCTTGAGTGCTGTGTGCAATTCTGGTTACCCCATCTAAAAAAAGATATAGTAGAACTTGAAAAGGTGCAGAGAAGGACAACAAACATGATCAGGGGTTTGGAATGGCTTCCGTATGAAGAGAAGCTTGATAAATCAGGGTTCTTCACCTTGGAGAAGAGAAGACTGAGAGGGGATATGATAGAGGTTTATAAAATCTTGAGTGGAGTGGAACAAGTAGATAGGGAACATTTAGTTACCCTCTCAAGTGGCACTAGAACTAGGGGACACTCCATGAAACTAACTGATGGAAGATTTAAAAGAAATAAAAGAAAGTGGGGTTTTTTTCACTCAATGTACAGTTAAATTGTGGAATTTGTTGCCAGAGGGGGTTGTCAGGGCCAGTAGTATGGCTGGGTTTAAAAAAGGACTGGATAAGTTCTTGGAGAATAGGTCCATTAACAGCTATTAGCCAAGTAGATTATGAGATGGGAACTTCTTACTGTTGGGAGCAGGGAGTGACTGCTGGGTCTTCTCCCATATGACCAGAATTGGCCGCTGTCGGAGACAGGATGCCGGGCTTGATGGACCATTGGTCTGACTCAGTATGGCACTACTTATGGTCTTATGATTTTTTTGTTTTCACATTCTAGCGATGTCTACTGCTAATTCCTGGCACTATACTTGGCTAGTATAAGTGGAACACTGTAGCCAGGCTCTGTCAGCTTACAGCAACTGATGATGTGACCTCTTAATTTTTCCTCTTTATTTACTGAACCCTTCACTTTTGATGTTTTCCTTAATAAATAAGGTATTTTTTCATTGTGTGGCAGCACATACGTTAATGAGAGACATATTAAACCATCCAAATCAAAATTAGGAGAAGGTGGGATTGTCTGGAACTGGCATGCTTTTCCAGCAGCAGCAGTTTATCACTTACAGCTGTACTACCCCATGGAGCAAAGAAATTGTGTTCAGTGTAATATGCTACATTATGGAAACTTCACACCTTGTTACAGCATTCACAATAATGCGAGGTGACACAGAGGATGAAATGCAACATAAAGTAACATAATTTGATATGGAAGGGATGAGTTCAGCTATTGTGGCAAATTTGAACAAAGAAAAAAATTATATTAGCTCCAATTGTGCTGTTTCTCCTTTTCTGAGAATCCCTTAACTGGGATACCGCTTATATAAAAATCATCTTGATTGGAAATTATCAATAAGTCACACTGGATTGTGTCCGGATTAATTTCATATTTTCAAAACCATCACTAACAGAAGGGTGTCTGGTCAAGGTTCATTTCTGCATCCTGGCCCATCTCCAAACAGAAGCCCATCTGCCACCTTTCACGGATGCTGAGTATCCCAAAAGATGTTGAATCCATCAGACAGAATGTAAGTATTATTTTCTTTCAAATCTTTTTTAAAGTCATCCTTAGGCCCTACAGATCCATCATTTACTAAAATAAATACAGAAAGAGACTACATAATTCATTTAAAAAAAAAAAAATTCACAAAACTCGATGCAACTTATGTAGCTCACTTTAGGTACCACAGAGCAGGAACTTCAGGGTATCATCTGCAAGGTGCTGAGGACTCAATCTGATCCACAGGCATGTAAGAACATGCTTAATGTTAAGCATGTGCCTAATTCCATTGGCTTCAGTGAGACAACTTAAATGTTAAACCCTTTTCCAGGCAAAATACCAATTTTTGAAGAGTACTTATCTAAGAGAGCACTTAATCACTCCAGCAGGAACAGTGAACAAATAACCAAAAAAGATAATGGGCATTTTTACGCACATCTTAAAGCTCTGGATTTATCAATCTTCTGGGTTTACAAGTCCACAAGTAAGTTCCCAATGCATTCTTCACACAAACACTGCCCTGAGGCAGCCNCTGCCCCTGCCTCCTCCTCCTCAACCCTTGCTCTCTCGCCCACCGCTCTCTTCCGCTTCCCTCCTTGTTCCATCCCACCACGCTTCCCTGCTGCAGATTTCCCTTTAAATCTCCCTCTGGTGGTTGTGTTGTTGCTGGTTTCCTGGCAGCGACACTGCGTGCATTGTCCACGGCTGGGGATCATTTTCTTTAGTTCCGCCCAGGGATTGGCGTCCAGATGTTACTTTTTGTTGTTTCCTAGTGGGAATCTCTTTGACCACGCTTCCCGAAATTTTGCACCAGGGAGCCTGGGAAGCGTGGTTGAAATTGACCTCATGTGGGTATTGAGCGTGGTGAACATCTGGCGGCCACCTAACAGACATTCAGGGCTCTTTGGCCCCGCCGCGGGATTGAGCGTGGTTCACCGTGGTTGAGCATGATCTTGTAACGTCTGAAAATACCCTAGGTGATTGGGAATCTAAATGGCAGATGAAATGTAATGTGGAGAAGTGCAAAGTGATGCACATAGGGAATAATAATCCAAACTATGTGTACTGGCTTCTAAATTAGGGGTCCTCAGGAAAAGAACCTTGACGTCATTGTGGACAATACATTGAAATCCTCAGCTCAATGTGTAACGGCCCTCAAAAAAGCAAACAGAATATTAGGAACTATTCAAAAAGGGATAAAGAATAAAACTGAAAATATCATAATGCCCCTATATAAATCGATGGTGCAACTACACCTTGAGTGCTGTGTGCAATTCTGGTTACCCCATCTAAAAAAAGATATAGTAGAACTTGAAAAGGTGCAGAGAAGGACAACAAACATGATCAGGGGTTTGGAATGGCTTCCGTATGAAGAGAAGCTTGATAAATCAGGGTTCTTCACCTTGGAGAAGAGAAGACTGAGAGGGGATATGATAGAGGTTTATAAAATCTTGAGTGGAGTGGAACAAGTAGATAGGGAACATTTAGTTACCCTCTCAAGTGGCACTAGAACTAGGGGACACTCCATGAAACTAACTGATGGAAGATTTAAAAGAAATAAAAGAAAGTGGGGTTTTTTTCACTCAATGTACAGTTAAATTGTGGAATTTGTTGCCAGAGGGGGTTGTCAGGGCCAGTAGTATGGCTGGGTTTAAAAAAGGACTGGATAAGTTCTTGGAGAATAGGTCCATTAACAGCTATTAGCCAAGTAGATTATGAGATGGGAACTTCTTACTGTTGGGAGCAGGGAGTGACTGCTGGGTCTTCTCCCATATGACCAGAATTGGCCGCTGTCGGAGACAGGATGCCGGGCTTGATGGACCATTGGTCTGACTCAGTATGGCACTACTTATGGTCTTATGATTTTTTTGTTTTCACATTCTAGCGATGTCTACTGCTAATTCCTGGCACTATACTTGGCTAGTATAAGTGGAACACTGTAGCCAGGCTCTGTCAGCTTACAGCAACTGATGATGTGACCTCTTAATTTTTCCTCTTTATTTACTGAACCCTTCACTTTTGATGTTTTCCTTAATAAATAAGGTATTTTTTCATTGTGTGGCAGCACATACGTTAATGAGAGACATATTAAACCATCCAAATCAAAATTAGGAGAAGGTGGGATTGTCTGGAACTGGCATGCTTTTCCAGCAGCAGCAGTTTATCACTTACAGCTGTACTACCCCATGGAGCAAAGAAATTGTGTTCAGTGTAATATGCTACATTATGGAAACTTCACACCTTGTTACAGCATTCACAATAATGCGAGTTGACACAGAGGATGAAATGCAACATAAAGTAACATAATTTGATATGGAAGGGATGAGTTCAGCTATTGTGGCAAATTTGAACAAAGAAAAAAATTATATTAGCTCCAATTGTGCTGTTTCTCCTTTTCTGAGAATCCCTTAACTGGGATACCGCTTATATAAAAATCATCTTGATTGGAAATTATCAATAAGTCACACTGGATTGTGTCCGGATTAATTTCATATTTTCAAAACCATCACTAACAGAAGGGTGTCTGGTCAAGGTTCATTTCTGCATCCTGGCCCATCTCCAAACAGAAGCCCATCTGCCACCTTTCACGGATGCTGAGTATCCCAAAAGATGTTGAATCCATCAGACAGAATGTAAGTATTATTTTCTTTCAAATCTTTTTTAAAGTCATCCTTAGGCCCTACAGATCCATCATTTACTAAAATAAATACAGAAAGAGACTACATAATTCATTTAAAAAAAAAAAAATTCACAAAACTCGATGCAACTTATGTAGCTAACTTTAGGTACCACAGAGCAGGAACTTCAGGGTATCATCTGCAAGGTGCTGAGGACTCAATCTGATCAACAGGCATGTAAGAACATGCTTAATGTTAAGCATGTGCCTAATTCCATTGGCTTCAGTGAGACAACTTAAATGTTAAACCCTTTTCCAGGCAAAATACCAATTTTTGAAGAGTACTTATCTAAGAGAGCACTTAATCACTCCAGCAGGAACAGTGAACAAATAACCAAAAAAGATAATGGGCATTTTTACGCACATCTTAAAGCTCTGGATTTATCAATCTTCTGGGTTTACAAGTCCACAAGTAAGTTCCCAATGCATTCTTCACACAAACACTGCCCTGAGGCAGCCTAAAGTAGCTGCAGCTGTAGACGTGACAGGCTGCCATGGAAACCAAGTGACCACAGCTGCCTGGAGCAAAGCAGTTTACCAGGAGAACTTTTTACATACAAAAGTTCTGGGAGAAATTCTACGCAGAAGTTCAAAGAGCCGGATGTTTAAGATCTGGGTGAG
>QEPC01008937.1:186905-213311 GCA_003113815.1 Sphenodon punctatus
TCAATCTTCTGGGTTTACAAGTCCACAAGTAAGTTCCGGATGCATTCTTCACACAAACACTGCCCTGAGGCAGCCTAAAGTAGCTGCAGCTGTAGACGTGACAGGCTGCCATGGAAACCAAGTGACCACAGCTGCCTGGAGCAAAGCAGTTTACCAGGAGAACTTTTTACATACAAAAGTTCTGGGAGAAATTCTACGCAGAAGTTCAAAGAGCCGGATGTTTAAGATCTGGGTGAGGGATTTAGACGTACAGAAAGTTCTGAATGTAACAGCAAACATGCCGGAGAAATGTGTGTGTAAAAACACCCAATGAGGGAATGGGACAGGGAAAGCAACCGTACTGAGAGAGTCAGGAGGAAAGAGTATCAAGTGACAGAAAGGACAAGCAGAGCAAGAGAATCAAGAAAAATTAAAATGGAAGAATGGAGAAGCAGAGTGAGATAAACAAAGGAAAAATGGCAATAGGGTAACCACCTTATCTCAGGTAGTTCATGAGACATAGGATGTGATATATTGTATGGACAGTCTGCCTAACCAGTCTCCATGCCTTGGATATTCACATATAAACCCATTATCATTGGCTGCTGACTCACACCTGTGATGGCCCTGTTGGGTGGTCAGCAATTGCTGTGTTAGATTATTCCCACCCCCGCACCTGCTTCATGAGGCCAGTGGGCACAGCAGAGAAGTGAATGAGGGAAGCCAGAAAGTGTGCTGGCCTGATCAAAGCAAATAGGTCTTGTGCTAATGGTGAAGCACTTGCAAGACACTTTCCTTGATCAGCAAGATGGTAGGGCTATTTATTTATTTATTTATTTTAAAATGTTACTACCCCGCCCTCCTGCCACAGGCAGTTCAGGGAGGCTTACAATCACAACAACAAAATAAAAACAACAATAAAGCTAAAAACAACTTACAAAAAGGAGAATTGAAGTATCCCTCCCCACCCAGCCCCCTAACCCACTCCCCCCACCCAATCACCCATCACCCCTGCCAAATGCCTGCAACTTCTTCTAAAAGAGGGGAGATCCGGGGCCAACCGGGCCTCCACTGGCAGGGAGCTCCACAGCCATGGTGTGGCCACTAAGAATGCCCTCCCCAATGTGGCCCCCCCAGAAGACTCGGGGGACCTCAAGAAAGGCACCCCCAGATGACCACAGGGGTCGATCCCAAATCCGGGGTGTGAGGCGGTCCCGCAAATAAGTAGGGCCTAGACCGTTAAGGGTTTTATAGGAAAGCACCAACACCTACATTCGTATTTCGTATTTATTTTATTTACGTGGCCTTAGGTCATTGCATATTCAGAAACTTTACAAATCTGAATCATATAACTAAAAGAATGGAGAATAAAACAAAAATCAAACAAGTTCCAAAGGAAATAAAATAAAATAATAATAATAATAATAATAATAATATACTAAATTAGAAAATTAGCAAAGTTACACCAAAAGTTTAAACAGATACTGGTCATTTACATATACAACCTCTTAAAATATAGCTACACAGAAGCAAAAACAAGTTAGCAATTTGTAATTCACGATCCATAGCATAGGTAATACACAGTATTACACAAATCCACACAATTTCACACCATGGGTGTTTTTAGACACACATTTCTCCTGGATGTTTGCTGTAACATCCAGAACTTTCTGTGTGTCTAAATCACTCATCCAGATCTTAAACGTCAGGATCTTTGAACTTCTGTGTGAAACTTCTCCCAGAACTTTTGTGTGTAAAAGGTTCTCCTGGTAAACTGCTTTGCTCCAGGCAGCTGTGGTCACTTGGTTTCCATGGCAGCCTGTCNCTGTGGTCACTTGGTTTCCATGGCAGCCTGTCACGTTTACAGCTGCGGCTACTTTAGGCTGCCTCAGGGCAGTGTTTGTGTGAAGAATGCCTCCAGGAACTGCCTCAGGGCAGTGTGTGTGTGAAAAATGAATCCGGAACTTACTTGTGGACTTGTAAACCGAGAAGACTGAAACATCCGGAACTTTAAGGTGTGTCTAAAAATGCCCAATTCCACATCATATCAATTTCTTGATCTGTTTGTTTTAAATACCCCTTTGGGCTATTAGTTGTCCAGTAGGCAGAAATTTTAAAATTTTCCCCTCCTTGAAAAAACCTCTAACAAAAAGGCTGACACAGCATTGGAAATTTTAGGAGTGGAATCAGAAAGAAAAATAACAGTCAATTCAAAAAAGTTCCTACCAGGAAATTGTAATATAAAGGGCTTCAAATATCTATCTTGAGATGTCTCATACAAATTACAGACAGATAGTATATGACCCACTGTCTCTACCTCCTGCTGGTTAAAAGGAACATCAACACCTTGAATTGGGCCCAGAAAACTACCGGCAGCCAGTGCAGAGAACAAAGAACCAGCGTAATATGCTCCCAGTGACCCAATCCCATCAGGAGACGGGCAGCTACATTCTGCACCAGCTGCAGTTTCTGAGCCCTCACCATGGGTAGCCGCACGTAGAGCACATTACAGTAGTCCAATCTAGAGGTGATGAAAGCATGGATTACAGTAGCCAGGTCAAAGACTGAAACAAATGGCTGAAGCCATCACACCAGATATAATTAGCAAAAAGCACTCCTTGCCACAGCCTCCACCTGAACATCCAGGAGGAGTTGCGAAACAAGGAGCACCCCCAGACTCCGCACCTGGGAGACTAGTAGAGGATGGACCTCATCAATAATGGGAGTCATCATCTCCATCGTCTTACCTACCAACATCACCTCCGTCTTGTCGGGATTCAATCTCAGTCGATTAACCCCCTCATCCAGTCCCCCACAGCCATCAAACACCGAGTAAGCAACGAAACTGCCAGACCTGTGTCTGATGAAAAAGAGAGGTAAAGCCAAACACCCTAACTACCTCACCGAGCGGCTGCATATACACGTTGAACAGGAGAGGGGAAAAGACAGAACCCTGCGGGACTCCACACAAGAGGTCTCAGTATGATGAGAAATAATCCCCAAGCACCACTCACTGAGTTCTTCCAGTCAGGAAGGAGCGGAATCATTCAAGAACAGTCCCGCTCACCCCTGCATGGTCCTTCACGCATGTCACCAACATCTCATGATCAATGGTATCAAATGCAGCCAACAGATCTAATAGACTCAACAGGGTTAAATGACCCTGATCTAATTCCTGGCGTAAGTCATCAACCAATGTCACAAGTGCAGTCTCGGTGCCATAACCCAGATGAATTCCTGACTGAGAAGGATCAAGAAAACTGATACGATCAAGATGCTCCTGTAGCTGTCAAGCCACTACCCATTCAATAACCTAGACAGGCCAATAGCTGGCAAGGGAGTCAACATCAAGTGATGGTTTCTTGAGCAGAGGCCACACCACCATCTCTTTGTGGGACTGTCCCACAAAATGTGGGATGGGTGGTCAGTCAAACTGGAGAGGACAGGATAACCAACAATGGTATGCCACTTTTAAAACAGCACATTTTCGGTACCAGAAAGATAATAAGACCAGAGGCTTAAAAAAGGAAGAAAATTGAATGAACAATTATGTTAACGAAGACTTAGAAAAGGAACTAGTTAAAATAAATAATCACAACACCTTTAGGTTAATCATACATCTTCTTCTTGCAGTTTTATTGGTATGTGTCTGAGAAACAGCCTACAATACTATACATCAGGAAGTTAGAAGAGAATGGGTAAATGGTGATAACAAGAACAGAATTTCAAATACTTTTTGATTCTGTGTATAAGAGGTTTGTCCTCATCCCAGTAAAGCCAGTGGAAGGAGAACCAGGCCTGTATTCTGTTACTGATACTTTTATCATTTACACAAGGTATAAAGTTCACCATTACGGTTGAAATTCTGACTCTACTGAAGTCATTGGAAGTTTCCAGTACATGTAGGGCACTTTTACACATAACGGCAATGCACGGCTTTCTCTGTGTTCTGTCCTTGGCCCTTTTAAAACAGGCCACAGCTGGGGGGTCCATACGTGCAGCACTGTGGGTGCAGTCAGTGGGTGCAGCACTGTGGGGACGAGGGGGCATACGGTCACACACCCATCTCCCTGCATCCCCATGCATGCCCCCTAGAGCAACTGGCATTTTGGGGGGGCAATGGATGGAGATGCGTGTTATGTGGGAGCGTGTATGCATGCCCATCCACTCGCATGCCACCGCTGTTCAAACAAGACACACCCATGTATGCCCATGCAGTGAACATGCTTGGGCATGCATGGGTGTGTCTCATTTAAAAAGGACCCTTGACAGAAACCCTTGATTTCCCCCATGTTTGCCATGTTATTATTGTCTTTAGACATACAGCCCTTCTCGGGGCTAACCTGAGTCCTCTCTTCCACCCATTTCTAATAGGTATGTGCAGGCTCTGAGAGTCTCCCAGATGCAATCTCAGCCCAGCCTGATTCTGGGGCCATGAGTAGCCAGGGACTGCAGGGAGTCGCCACTGTCCTGCTGGGATGTTCCTTGCTGTGTGCATTAGCTGAGTCATAGGAGCCTGAGAGCAGGGCTGTGGTCAGGTAGGGAACCTGCTGCTTGAGGAACTCACAGTACTTGGAGAGTTAAGCTGGACTGGGATGGACCTCCTGGCTGGCCAACGCCAGCCCATATGGCCCCTAGGGGACTCCTCTGTCCATCAAATGAAAAATAAATGGGGTATAGAGTGCCCACCAGTTAATTTGGGACAGGAAGTGGATGCAAACATGCCACCCATTGGGTTTAAGTGTAACATAAGATCTGTGTTCAATGTAACATTGGACCTGTGTTCAAGCTGAATATGGAAAGTGACCTCTCGATCCAATCGTGCTCACTTTGTATGTTCAAAACGGGTTTAATGGGTGGCCAAATGTGTGTTCAGGAGTGTTATAGTGTACACATGCAAGAGCCAAATGTGTTTAGGGACTCAAACACCTACTTTTCATTATGTGTAAAAGTGCCCATAGGATTTCACCCTACATGTCTTATGTCTCCATTCAGTTCTACATTGACATCTGTCTACATAACAATCGAATGGGTGATCTTAGCGCAAATACTAAGGTCATTTTTAAATGACACTTCTGGGTGGAGTGTGTATGGGTGCGCCAGTGCATGCATGGTGGGTGGGTGGGGTGTGCACACGGCCGCACACGCATCTCCACTGACCCCCCCCCCCCCTCCACTCATCCCCAAGCATGAAGCAACCTCCATTTTCCCCAGTTGCTCCGTGCATGGGGATGAGTGGGGGTGAGTGGGAATGTGTATTAGGTGGGAGCGTGCATGCATCCCCACTCACCACAGGCGCCCATGCCATGTCCTTCACATGGGCCTCTCACACTCATGAACTCGCAGATTTCTGCATGTTCATGAGTGGGATAGGCCCATTTTAAAAGGGCCTAAGAAGTATATGGGCATTGAAATTGACTTACTAACTCCATTTAGGGCTGTGGGACTGGTCTAGATGCTTACAACTGACTGTTATTTTTGTGCACGTTCGTCTGTAGACCAGCTCTTAGAGAAACTGGAAAAGCAAGGAGGGAGGGGAGCTTTTGCATGCATCTTGTCTGTGCTCTGCTTGTATGGCCATATAGAGCTGTCAGTCCAGTGCCTTTTAGCAGGCAGGAATAAATTCACTAACAAAGCAAATCTGATCAAGCCTACAAAAGAGAGCTCACTGTTATGAAAATGCCATCTCTGAGTTGCCCTCCTGAGGCTAGAGGTATAGTTTTACCTTTGCATGCATTTGTTGTTAATTGTTTAACGGCATCTCATTAAAATTAGTTACCCATTGGATAAATGGAATTTAGAGATGACTACTCAGGGCTAGATCCTTATACCTTTACTCACAGAAAGTAGTATGGCAATGGCTTATGAATTATGAGTGTTACAGATCTGTGTTAATATATGTATTCTGCAAAAAGAAACATTTCCTTATTTCCAAAATGATGTATGAATTACAGCAGTGTTTAGGATCAATGTGATCTGTAGCAAATGTCATACACAATAGTGTGAAAATAATAAGGATACTAGCTATGGCAGATGTCATGACAAGAAGTTATGAGGTTGGACTGGAAGATGATCCAACATATGAGTGGCACAAACAGTCAAAACGATTAAGAGAATATATCTTCCTGAGAATATTCAAGGCCTTGTAGTGTTCCCAGCCAGGAGTCTTCCTGGGAATGGGTCTTCTCTTCATGGTTTTGTCTGCTTGTGTCATTTGTGCGTTGGATCATCCTCCAATCTAACCTTATAACTTTTTATCATAAAACCTCAACCATAGTTAATATCACTACTATTTTAACACTACTGTGTATGATATTTGATACAAGTCACATGGATACCAAACGCCATGAGAATTCATACATACATTTTGGAAATACAGAAATGCTGCTTTATAACTAATAGGGAAAACACCATATACACCCATATTTGGAATGCAAACAAAAAATTGTAATATCGACAATAGAATCCCCTGGATACGGGCAGAAAAGGGTATCTCATTGGTATAATAAATAATACTTTTTTTTTTTTTTTTTTACAATTGACACTACTGAACAAAGTTGGAGTAAAGGTTGACCCAATGGTCTACAATAAAATAAGGACTGGCTGCCGGTGGTTTTCCATGTCCAATTCAAGGTGTTGGTTTTGGCCTATAAAGCCCTAAAATGGCCTAGGCCCTACCTATCTGCAAGACCGCCTCACTCCCAAGGTGCTGGATCGACCCTTGCAGTCATCTGGGGGTGCCCTGCTCAAGGTCCCCCGAGTCTTCCGGGAGGCCATGCAGGGGAGGGCATTCTCGGTGGTTGCACCACGGCTGTGGAACTCCCTTCCTGTGGAGGTCCAGTTGGTCCCGGATCTCTCCTCTTTTCGGAGAAGTTGTAAGACCTGGCTGTTCCACCAGGCATTTGGCGGGGGAGATGGGTGAGGGGGTGGAGGGTTTTTTGGGGGAATGGGGTTATTTCTTATTCCTCCTTTTTGTTGTTTTAATTGTTGTTTTAATGTTGTTGTTTTACAAATTGTAAGCTGCCCCGAGCTGCCTGTGGCAGGAGGGGCAGGTAGTAAAAGTTTGAAATAAATAAATTGTGGCATTACATATTATATTATGCAACTGAAAAATGAAAAAAACACAAAAAACTCTCCATATCTTGTTGGTTGGGAAGACTCTGCTTCACCTTGACAATGGGTAATTTCAGACGTTACACATTCCCGGGTCACCACAGTGGATTCCCAACTGTGGCTAGCTGCCCAACCCCGACCTGTGGTTCCGACAGGCCCCAAACAGACATGACAGGAGTGGGACCACAGCAAGGAAACAGACAGCCAGGCCACAATCCAGGATAGCGCAACAGACATGACACCGATTCCAGACCATGGCAAGAACCCCCAGAAGTCACCAGGGTGGGGCAGGACACAGACATGGCCGACCGAGGGCAAAGGAAGCAAAAAGCACCACAAGGTACCACCCATGTGAGGGAAATGGGAAGGGAGGGGGAGGAGGGAGGTGAACGGCCGAGCCGCACATACACAACAGGGAGAAGGAAGCCACAGACAGAGCCAAACACAAACCACACACACACTGCCGAGAACACGCACACCCGAAAGGGAAAGGGAGCAAGGGGAAGACACACAGGGGCACACAAGGGGGGATGGGGAACATCACACCGGGCAGCCCAAGAGACAGCGACAAGGACAAAGTATGGGGGGGGGCTGAAACCAACAATGGGCAACAAAACAGGAGGGGTACGGGGGCAGAACAGATAGGGATGAACAAACAGAACACGGTTGGGCTGTTCAGACGTTCAGTCGTTCGGTTTGAAACCCAAGTTCAGGTTCGATGGTTCGGTTCAGCCGAGCTCGATTTGGTCGAACCTGGCGTAACATTCAAAAATAGCACTATCGATACCGAAACCGAAACAAAACCAAAACTGAATTTTTGGCCCTGAAAAGATGTTTTTCCCACCCCCGAACTCATCCGAACTCATCCGAACATGACCGAACTGTTCGGTCGTTTGAGAGTTCAGTTTGGACGTTCAGTTCGGATGTCTGAACGACCGTGTTCGGTCCCGAACTGTGTTTGCCCATCCCTAAGAACAGAGTGGGACATGGGAGCAGGCACCCAACACCCCAGGGACAGCACAGGCACCACGAGGCACCCAACAGCAACACAGGCTGCTGAACAGACAGGGGTCCACACGGTGACAGAGCAGGATCACAGGAGACGAGCTACCAATCCAGGGAAGACAGTTGGGAGGGCAGAGGCAGGTCCCAACAGCAAGACAACCAGTCCCAGATGGTAATGCACAGTCAGCGAGGGAAGCAAGCCCCATGTCACGGACAGCCGATGGTGCCCCCCCCCGGGGATGCCGGGTGGTATGAGCAAGGGACCCCCAGTCACAAACAGTCATGGAGGCATCACGGGGGTGGGGCTGAGCACAGACACTGGCAGGGAGCTGGATGAGCAAGGGGTGCAAAGGTCCATGGGGATCCCCAGGACAGGTGTTAGAGAGCAGCTAACAGCTGACTGGGGGGGCGAGTCACGGAACCGAACCCCAAGGGTACAGATGGTGTAGTGGTGCCACACAGATGGCCCTGGGGTGCAGGCAACCAGGCACAGCTGAGCAGAACGGGGGGAGCAGATCGAGCCACGACAGCAGTGGGTCCACAATGGGAATGTTGTAGTGGGTCACAGTACGGAAGGTGCAGGGAGCACCCGGTGGAGGCAATAGGTGCGACACAGATGACCCAGGGGAGACCTACAGCCAGCTGCACAAGGACACGAAGGGGGTGGGATGGGGTGGCCCAACAGATGAACATAGTGGGGCACTGCAACATGCCCCAGTGATAGCCCATCCATGCCATGTGGTGCGCAACAAGATAGTAGGCCTCAAAAGATCAGGACCGGTGAGCCCAACCTGAACATCAGCACGGGACCACAGTTCCAACAGCGCAAGCAGCTCGAGTCCAGTGGGATCAGGCAAGGCATAGTCAGCAGCAGGGGGCCACGACAGCTGTCCAAGCTCCAACAGGTGGTAGTACAATGTCCTACGGGAACAATGGTAGCCACGGGCCCCTAGGATGCAGCAGAAGTAGGACACAGCCAGAACAGGGTCGCCCTCCACCAGACAGGTCTGGAAGTCAGACAAGGCACAGACAGACAGAGCTGACACCATCTCAGCAGCAGACCATGACACCAGCGACCCCCTCAGCTCCAGAATGCACCCATCCAGAAAGGGACAAAGGCCCAGCTCCGCAGCATGGAGCTGGCACTCACAAGTGGTAGCCACATATCCAAAGCGGCAGAGGCCCAAGCTCAGACACCAATAGGCATCCAGCAGGGTAGATGGGGAGGCAAGGAACCATTGAACACCAGGGGAATGCCACAGGTCAGCTAGAGCCATGGTCTCCCTGTAAGTCCAGCAACATGGACCGGCCACAGAACCACTGAACGGGAGCTCTGCTGCAGCAACATTGGCCACAGTGCTGCTGGCAGAAGGTCTGATAAGCAAGAGCAGTGGGACCCCTCAAACCATGGTAGGCAGGGGAGGCAACCAGTGGGGCTCCAAGGCCATGCGATAAGGGTAAGGGCAACACAATGGGACAGCAGGGAAGCGATGCATGGGGAGCAGACACAGCACAGCTGCAGGAACCCAAGACCAGAGAGGGCCTACACACAGAGAGCAGTGATACGCACACAATGTTCATGCACCCTCCAAGGCACCGTTACACCACCTACATGCCAGGGGCACAGACCGCCCCCCTCCCATGCATCCAAGCACCCAACACCCCAATAGTGATCAGCGAGTAGCACCAGGGGGCACGGGACCTACAGGCGGAGCCCCCCGGTACGGGTGAACGGTCACGTGCCACCAGGAGCACCCACTAATGAACAGGCCATAACCAATCGGTGCAGCACCTGGGTACAGGACCCAATGGATAACTGGTGATGCATGGGCGTGAGCAGGTCCCAGGCCCCTTATAGCGATCCACAACCTGCAGCACAGCGGCACAAGCGTGCCTCCAAGTAGTGTGCTTGACACCACCCGATGCTTCTGGGGCACCTACCAGCTAAGGCCCTCACAGGTACCTGACATGGATGCGAACCAGCAGGGTGCCGCATAGCTGAGTGGTACCTCCAGCACACCAAGCTCCAGCAGGTCACCACGGAGCTTCTCAAGATGTACACAGGGGTGCGTGAATGCCTAGCCCGGTTCACTGCAACCGGCCTGCTCACCCACCACAGGAACCGCCGCATTGAGGCCATGCGCACAGTGTGCCGGCTCTCTGGGATGTACCGCAGGGCCCTGCTGATTGCACGCACCCATCCAGCTGCCCTCAGTCAAGCAGCTGCATGCCACTACTGGAGGAGGGTGGCCCTCTTCAGTGCTGTCAGGCTCGCTATGCCCATCAACAGATGCCTCTGGACCATGCCCAGGGCCCAGCAATGGTGGGAGGGGGCTCTGACATGATGGGATGATGCTGCTTGGAGGGTACACTTCCAAATGGACTGGCGTACCCTCCTGCGACTGGCAGAGCTTCTGCGGCCCTGGCTGGAGCGGATGCACACCCCCATGCGCTCCCCTATCCCAGTCACGCAGCATGTGGCCATAGCTGTCTGGGCCCTGACCACTCTGGATTCCTGCTGTTCTGTGGCTCAACACTTCGGAGTGGGCATCACAACCCTCACAGGCATCATCCGTGACTTCTGTGAGGCTGTGAAGGTGGTCCTCCTAGACAGCGTGATCCAGATCATGGATCAGGGGGCTGTGATGGCCACCTTCGAGGCTACCAGGTTCCCCAACTGCCTGGGTGCAATCGATGGCACCCATGTGGAGATCCTCCGCCCACCACCCCATGATGATGAAGCCGAGTACATCAACAGGAATGGTTACCACTCGTTGCAGCTCCAGGGTGTTGTCGATCACTGGGGCCGGTTCACTGACATCTTCACCAGCCACTCCAGCCGCAGACATGATGCCTGAATCCTCGCCATCTCCCCCCTCTTCACACGAATGTACAGGGGGGACTTTGCCAACATGCAGATGACCTGAATTGAGGGGGTGTTGATGCCCCCTGCATCATCGAGGACCTGGCCTATTCGCTGCTCCTCTGGCACATGAAGGGCCATCTGGTGTCCCGGAACCAGATGGAGGCCCTGTACAACACGCGGCTGTGCACCACGAGGACCGTGGTCGAGAGGGCCTTTGGTGCCCTCAAGCAGAGATGGAGGTGCCTAGTTGGGCACCTGGACTTCTCAATGGAGACCTCTGCCCTGGTAATCAGTGCCTGCTGAGCATTGCACAACATCTGTGCAACAGATGGAGTGGCCCTTGAGTATCCCAGGCCACAGCAGCCAGTTGGCCCCGTTCCGCTATATGTGAACGTAGTGAACCCCAGGGAGTACCATTATGCTAAGCAGATCTGAGCAGCACTTACGAGGCACATAGCACAGTTGCCCCAGACCTGAGGCTCCCGGAGTCTGTGGGGCGGGACCCCTGCCATGCCCGTGCCTGGGACAGCCTGAGTCGCAACCGCTGAGATCAGGGTTCCCAGCGTGTGTATCAATGAATGACAGACATGATGGTTTCAGCGAATAAAAGTGTCTTGATTGTATGTACAGTGATCCCTGTGCCCTACTTCCCCCTCCCCTTACCCATGCCCCCCGGCCCTCCTGCTTCCTGGGGTGACCTCTCCATTGCCATGCGGGCTGCTCCACAGTCTGCAAGCCGCCCTCGCCCACACTGGTGTTCCCCTCTGTCACTTCCTGGCTCTGCGCGACCTCCTGGCTCTCCTCTGTGGCTGCTGCTGGGGGCTGGTCCGGGCCAGGGACTGCCTGCTGCTGCTGCACCTGTTGGGGTGGCTGTTGCCATCTCAGCCCCAGTGGGATGGGGAGGCAGATGTGTGAGCCCTGTGGTCAGGGTTGCTGCTGCTGCTAAGGGATAGACACTGGCAGGTGGGTGTAGGGCTGCAGCTGGTATGGCGCCATGGGGTTCTGCTGCCATGATGTAGGCACTCGTCATGCCCGCATTTAGCATCAGAAAGGTGCCGATCTCTAGGGACTGATCCAGTTTCTGGGAGTGCTCAGCGGCCCGGCGGTCGATGGTGTCCGTCAACCGCTGTATCACCTTCATCTGGTGTGTGTGGTCCCATCTCCTTCCACATCTCAGCTAGGAGGTGCCTGTCCCATCCCTCCACCTGCTCCACGGCCCTGCCGGTGGCTGCCTCTGTCCTGTCAATGGAGGCAATCATTGCCTCCTCCTGCTTCGCGCTGGTCGCCATTATCTCTTCAACCAGATCCTCCCGCCGGCGGCATACACAAGCCCTGTGCTCCCACATCCTCTGGGCCACTGGCACTGGTCACCCTCAGGGCCAGGCCAGCTGCTGGGGCAGCAGATCTGTGGGATACGGGTTCGGTTAGCTCGGTCGGGCAGTCGGTAGCTGTACGTGTGCCCCCCCCCTGGAATGGTGCTGGGGCATGGCCTGGGATGCCTACCCATACCTTCCCCTTCCTCTTGGGTGGTCAGGCCCCCTCCCATCACTCTGCGCACCTGTGACCCGCTACCCCTCCCCTGTTTCCTCATAGTCACCCTCGGTGCCCCACCTGCCAGCTCTAGACACCAGTCCCTGGGGCCCCCTGGTAGTCGCGTGTGTGGGTCAATCTGCTCCCCCTTGGGTCATCACCCTCTTCCAGTTCATTGCTCGCCCACCCACTCACCTCGCTCCACCCGCTGCTGGTGCTGGTGCTACTCCCCCTCCACCCAGCCTCCCGCGACGGTGGTATCAGTCCTGTGTGGGAATGGCCATGGGGGTGTGTCGTTGGGGTTCCTCTCCTTGCCCCCATGTCCCATCCACCCCCATCCCCCTCCCGCCCTCCGGTGGGCCCCATCCCTTTCGCTTACTTTGCACCACATATTCCACCACTCCGGTGCCCGTTACCTCCTCTTCTCCCTCGGTCATTCCTGCAGTATGGAAGGGGATTTGTTGGTATAGTTCCATGCTTGTTGTACCCCCCCCTGCTCCCTCGCTGGGTTTGTGCAGGCCCCTGTGCCTTCCACGCGCTGTGCCTACCTCCTATGTCTGTCTCCGAGCCCTCCATGGCCAGCTGCTCGATAGGGCCCTGCTCGGAGTGCTCCCCACATGTCCACTGGCTCAGGGTGACCAGCGTGTCATCATTGGAGTCCAACTCCGAATGCGGAAGTAGGCTCTCCATGCCTGACTGTGATGGGGGCTTACTGGTCCCCAAGGTTCTGGGCCGTTCCTCTTGGGGTGCGGGTCTGGTGGTGTCTGTGGGTGCACCCGGTGCTGCCATGGGGGGTGGAATGTTCTCCCATGTCTGGCCCTGTGCCACGGCGCTCCCTACCAGCCGAGGGCCCATGATGGATCCCTTCATGTGGAGGATCCTGTCTAGGGCATCATAATAGAGCGCGATCCGCGCTGCATGACCGGACCTCTGGTTATTGTCCTTTATGTGTTTCTAGCCCCTCTTGAGCTACTTGGCCTTGGGACTGGCACTGTGCTGCTGACCTCTGGTATCCAGCCTCCCCCATGTCCCTCACTATTAGGTCAAAGATGTGCTCATTTCGCTTGTTTATGGAGAGCTCCACCTGGTTTTCCAGGGACCCCCCGATCCTGATGAAATCCTGGCTCTCCTGGACTCCCCACTGCTCTGCTCTCTGGTACCTCCATCTCTGTGCTGGGCCCTCCGGCTCCTGTGCCGCCACCTCCTCCGTCGCTTCCTCTGGCTCCTTCCTGCTGGTGTCCTGTGGGGGTTCTGGGGCTTGGGCATGTTTCCTGGTCTGTTGGGTGGACATGGGGGTTGGGTGCTGTGATTGTGACATTCCTGCCCCTGGCTACTGCCCTCCCTCCATGGCTGTCCACTACCCCTGCACCCCCCAGCCGTCCTGTTGTGGTCTCCTTACCCGTTTGCAGGGGCCCTCTGTCCTCTGTTCGGTATCCCCCTGTGGGGCGGGTTGCTCTGGCTCCTGCTGCTGCTGCTGCTCCTCGCACTCCATCGCTGTCCTGTCTCTCCACTCTCTCTTCCTTTCTCGCCACCTCATTCCCCTGCTGCAGTGTGCCCTTTAAATATCCCACCTTGTTCCATTTGTTGCCCGTTGCCTGGCAGCAACGCTGCATGCATTCACCATGATGTTGGATCGTTCTGTGTGATCGTGCCTGGCGGTTGCCGTTCAGACGTTACTTTTGGCCATTTCCAGGTGGGGATTGCATTGACCAAGGTTCTGGACCTGCTCCCAACTCAAGCTCCAGAACCGTAGTTGGCCTTGGCCCCTACCAGTGATTGACTGTGGTGAACATCTGGATGCTGCTGAACAGACGTTCAGGGCCCATTGGCCATGCTGGGGGATTGAGTGTGGTTCATTGTGATTGAATGTGATCTCGTAACGTCTGAAATTACCCAATGGAGAAAGTGATGGCTGAAATTAAGACCCTTTTCACACGGGCAGCCCCACACGCGGGGGGATGGGTGGGTGCCCATGGGAACACTGCGGGTGGTGGGTTGGGGTGCATGCTCACTCCCACGCTCCACACATCAGTCACGCACGGAGCAATGGGCGCCAATGCCTAATGCTCCATGTGTAGAGATGGGTGGAGGTGGATGGGAGTCCATGGGAAAGCACCCCCATGCACCGCCCACCCACTGCGCCCCCCGCCCATCCCCCCACCTACTGTGGTCCATGTGAAAAGGGCCTAAGAATAAACTTGAGGACTGTTACATGGTCTGGATGGTTTGCTGTAACATCCTCAAAGAGGCCACAGATATTAAAGCAGGAGATCCTCAGATTTGTTTGACAGATTTAACTTTAAAAGGGGATTGACCCTTAATGACCACTCTAAAATTGTGTGACCAATCCTTATGTATGCTTTGTACTTTGCCAGCTTTATGTTTAGTCTTTTCTTGGTTTTGCTTATGTATATTTCATCATTTTATTTATTTATTTATTTATTTATTTCATTGTATTTATATGCCGTCCCCCATGCCTACGGCATCTCGGGGCGGCTTCCAGCATAATATAAAACAATTTTTAAACATAAGCCATTGCCACAAGTACCTCCTTAATCTGGCCAGCATGTCTGCTATTTGCCATGAGTAACAGTGCAAGAATCTTGCCCTATTTATATTTTTTTTTAAAAAGATTGAGAAGAAAGGTTTGATATAATGGGGATTTTCTAGCCAGTGTTTGTGATATGTAAATTGGATTGGATAATAACTCTGTAGTTCTGGCACAGATTCTGAAATAGCAGCGAATGTTGCATTTTAACCTAGCAATGCCAGAAGTGGCAGATATTCTGTTTACAGAAAATGGAAATTGCAATCAGTCTGGCACATTTCTAGAATTCCAGCATGCACATTGGTAAAGTACACTCTAATGCTTATGTTACTAATCATCAGCTACGGCAGAGGAGCAGAACGTGCGGGGCTGCTTAGAAGGAGAGTAGGGAGGGGAGGTTGCATAAATAGCTTTAATCAACCATTGCACTTCCTGATTCTGTGCCAGTATGCGTTAGTTTGCTCTCCAAGAGTAACTGAGAGCAGTCTGAATATATTGCTAAATAAAGCCAGCTGCCAATGACCCCAAGGGGTCATTATCACATTAGAAAATCTTTGGCTCGCAGGGAAGCCTCTCACACCCCCTACTTCACCAGCCATGCCCGTTGCCTGCAGGGGAGTGGTAGCATACAAGCTACCACACCAGCACAAACTTTCTTGTGACTAGCTGCAGCAGAACAGTAGGAAAAGTCTTAATGAAGAGGAGAATCTGGCCCTGAATATTTTCTTGAATTACCAGAGACACAAATAGGTCTGGTTTACCTGTTTAAACTGAAAAAAAACTTAACTGAGAGAGGTTTTTAATCAATACTTTGTCACTCAAACCTGATGCATCCATCTTGACCATGTTTGCAAACACTCTATTGGAGAGTTTCTCAATCTTCTCAGGACTCAATGGTGTTTTGATGAATAACATTTCTAGTTGGCTAATTTTGTAGCTAATTATCATCAAACACTAAGACAGATCTTCTACAGTATTAGATATGCTTTGAAAAAAATCCCTTCAACCATGTGCATGAGGGAATTACAAATCCATCAGTATACAGGTTTTCAAATCTTGAATTAATGGTTCATTATGCTACCTTAGTAGTAAAATATAAAATTTTACAGTTGGTTGATAGTAAAAATAACTGCTAAATTAACATATGATTGATTTCAAAATTAAAAATCATAATCCATGGACACATTTCTAATTATAAAATATTTTAAATTAAATAAAAGTTATGAAATATTTTAATTGAAATGCATCTCTTCCTCTGTATTAATATAGCTCAGACAAAAGAATTCTAGTTGTCATGTTGTTTTAAATGCTATCCATCCATTTCAACTTTTCTAAAAGTTTTACATTAGATTTACACTTTATTTTTGTACTGGCAAATAGCCATGACAATTTTAAACACCACTGCAACCTTAGAACAAATAAACAAGAAAGTGAATAAACTACAAACCACAAACAAGGATATAGAGGACTAAACAAAGCAGTATAAAGAAACAGTCTCAAAGAGGAAGTCAAAGGATAAAACTGAAGAGGTGAATCAAATCAAATTTTATTGTATAGCCTTCAGCCTTAGCAAAAAGAACATACAGTACACATATAAAAACATACAACAATAAACACACACAAGGTAAAAAATCTGGTTAAGATGGATAATGTCAACAATACAAATAGAAAAATAATAAAAATTGAAAAAATACATAAAACTCACAAAACCTCTAAGGCTTACAAAGAAGAAATGGTCTTAGGTTACACAGGTGAAACTTAAGACAATTTCTTCTTTCATTCTTTCATTTTGATCATTTCTTCTTTGTAAGTCTTAGAGGTCACATCTAAAATGTGCATTAAGGCAGTTTTTTCCTTTGTTTAATTGTTTTGAACCTTGTGGCTAGTGATTTTCATTTGCAATATTGGCTTTGTATTTTTGCCTTCTTGCAGTTTGGGTCCTTGGCCGGTGAACATACTCCTGAAGAAGCCATTCTTTGTGGCGAAACGTTGGGATTATTGCAAGACATAACTGCACAAGATCAAGTGTTTGAACACACCAAGATTGGGTCTACTTTAGAAGAGGAGTCCAACTCTGTCCACCATGCCTTTTCATTAGAGCATAACACTTCTTTACAATATACTTTGGTTCATACCTGGATTTAATTCACCTCTTCAGTTTTATCTTTTGGCCTCCCTTTTGAGACTGTTTCTTTATACTGCTTTGTTTAGTCCTCTATATCCTTGTTTGTGATTTATAGTTTATTAAATGTATTGTTTATTTGTTCTAAGGTTGCAGTTTTTTTGCCTTTGTTACAATATATTTGCACCTTATAGCCCACCCCCTCTTTTTTTCTCCAGCCAATGACAGCCAGCCATGGCAATCCTGACCTGGGCTGGGTTGGCAGCCTCCTAACAGATGTGATAGTCCACTGTAGCCCAGTTGGGTGGGCCTTAGCCTGGGCTGTGACCTCAGAGGTTTTCCGAGGTTGCTGCCTGGGGTAGCCATTAGTATGGCCCAGGACAATCCTGGGTCAACATCTGGTGATGCCTGCACAGATGTGCAGGTGAGGTCCAGACCAAAGTGTGACAAAGCTGGCCACAGCGGGATGCTATCATGTCTGTTTTTACCCTAAGTGACTTGTTCAATGTCACAGAGGAAGTGTGTGGTGGAATAAGGAAATGAACCTAGGACTCTTATATCCCAGGCTAGTGCCTTAAGCCCTAGACCCAGAACTATGGCCGTTTTTACACAGACGGAGGTGGGTGAGGGGATGAGTGTTTGGCCATGGTGGGTGGCGGTGGGTATGTGGCCATTTAGGCCCTTTTTACACAGGCACTCTGACACCGATAAAATGGGTGTTACGTTTTATTATACATGGTTACAGGGCAAACACTGCAGCCCTGCAACATGGGCCCTTTTCACACGAGATGCCTCCACCCATTTTATCGGTGTTAGAGTGTCTGTGTAAAAAGGGCCATACATGGACACACACCCACCTACACCCATCTCCACCCACAGGGCCTCCTCTGGTTTTCCAGATGGCTCTGTGGGTGGAGATGGGTGGGTAATTGGTGTAGGTGGGTGTGCACCGAGAGCACGCATGCACAAACACCCACCGCCCGTGGTGTTTACACGGGTGCACATCCAGTGCACACCCATCCCCCCACCCACCCACTGTCGGCCATTTACACGGATGTGCCCCCCCAACACCTGCTGGAACACTGAGTGGGGGGGAAGCATCAATGTAAAAATGGCCTTAATTGGGGGGGGGGGGGGCTTATTCAAAGCAGGGCTGAGTCCTGCAGATCCAGTTCCTACCCTCAAGCACTGAAAGAGTGAATTCAGCGAAATGGAGTAGAGATGAGCATTTAAATGGAGCATTAAAAAACAAGAGAATTCATCCATGTTATGGATCTATGATTGGAGCCCTCCCCTTCCTCCCACCATTTTGAGCACACCCTTTAAGCCCCCCGACCCAATTTCAATCTGGCCCACACAGCTGGAACTAATTTTCAAAGTGGTCAGCAGGAGAAGAAAAGGTTCCCCACCCCTGCATTAGACCATCCTTGATTAGCTATGCATGTAGAATGTGTAACAGTCTTCTTATCCACTCTTTACTCTCCTCTCCATCCAATTCAAACACCAGTTATTCAAAAAACTTTTAAATTTAATTTCCCTCGCTTTTGTTTTGTTTTGTTGTGAAAGCAAGATGAAGGCCCTTTTTACATGGACAGAGGTGGGGGGATGGGTATTTTGCCACGGTGGGTGGAGGTGTGTGTGTGTCCATTTACATGGACACACACACACCTAAATCTATCTACACCCATCTACACCCATCTACATCCACGGAGCCTCCTCCAGTTTTCTGGAGGGTTCCATGGGTTGAGGTGGGTGTGGTGCGGGAGTGCACATGCACCCCCACCCATCCCGCTCCGTGTTCACATGGGCAGACACCCATCCCCCCACTCACTGTCGGCCGTATACATGAATGCCCCCCCCCCAACACCCTCCCAAACACCAAGTGGTGGGGGTGGGGGGAATACATGTAAAAATGGCCAAATAGGTGGTTTCAAAGTGTACATAATGCTCTGCTAGAGAAAGCAAATTGACAAGCATAACAATAGGGGAGGTTCACAGAGGCGCTTTTCAAATGGGCTGGGAGAACGGGCTGGGATGGATGCGCGCCACGGCAGGTATGTGGCGCATGTGTGGCCCATCAAACTTTAAGGGGTGGTATCCTAGAAGCACACCCATCTCCACCCACCTCCACCAATCTCCACGCATGGAGGCTCCACCGTTTTGTCCAATGTTTCCGTGCATGGGGGAGTCATGAATATGGGCAGAGATGCATGGAGCACAGGAGTGTGCAAACACCACCCCCACTGGCTATCACACGGACACACACCCCTGCCCACCCAGTTGCACATGTCGACAGGTGGGGCGTCTTATATGAAAAAGGCCAGAGAGATATTCACATCCCTCCCTCCCAAATTTGGGGCGGCCACCACTCAAAATCCACCAGCTCATACCAAATGAGCTGGGAGGGGATCTAAAATGGCAGCCACCAATCAGAATTCATATTGCTGGGATTGGGAAATGCAACTGCCAGTTTCTTCTGCTACTGCCACTCTGGTCCTTTTCACATGGACCACGGTGGATGGGGGGATGGGTGGGCAGCGCAATTGGTGGATGGTGCATGGGGGTGTGTTACCACAGATCTCCCACCCACCTCCACCCAATCCACCCATCTCCATGCATGGAGCATCTGGCATTGACGCCCATCGTTCTGTGATGGGTGGAGGTGGGTGGAGCATGCACACACACACACCTACTGCCCGCGGTGTTCCCATGGCCGTCCACTCATCCCCCTGCACCTGCCGTGGCATTCGCATGGGTGCACCCCCCCCGGGGGGGGGCGTCTGTATAAAAAGGGACAACATCAGCTTTCAAAGCTAAATCAGCTGTGGTTTTGCTACTTCCAGAAGCTTTGACTTGAAAAGGGGTGGGACTATGTGATGTGTAATGAAGCAAGCCATGGCCTATTTAATGCTGGCCTGCTCATCCGTATGGCTCCGCTCCTGTGTGGGCTATAACAGAGGATGGCTGCAGAATTAGGGGCTATCTGGCAGGAGCTATTGAAGGAACAGGAGCTCCGTGAGAAGTCGAACAGCCTGAGAACTAGCCAGCGTCCTGATTCCCAAAGACAAATGGTACAGTAGATGAAGAGTGCTGGGATCCTAGGGAAAGGGCTCCTGCTTACGTTTGTTTGTTTATTATTTATTTTTCACAATACCCTGCCCCTCTTGCCTCAGGCAGCTCGGGGCGGCTTACACATCCAACATATAAAACAATGTCTCCTTTATTATTTAATGTATATATGTAGCCCTTGGGGGAGGTCGTGAGAGGGTTTGGGGTGCAATGTCACCAATATGCTGATGATACTCAGCTGTACCTTTTTCAGCTGACTCAGACCCTGCTGTCTCGTTGCTATCCCAGTGTCTGGAGGCCGTGGCGGAGTGGATGTGGCAGAGCAGACTGAAGCTCAACCCCGATAAGATGGAGGTGATGGTGGTGGGGAGGGCGAGGGAGGTGTTGGCCCCCCTGATTGGGGGGGTTCGCCCTCCTATAGCACAGCAGGATACGAGTCTGGGGGTGGTGTTGGATTCAGATGTCCACGTGTATTGACAGGTGGAGGTGGTGGTGAAGGCCGCCTTCCGCCAGTTGTATCTGGTGCGGAGGCTGCGTCCATACATCTCCAGGCTGGATCTGGCCTCCCTCATCCATGCCTTCATTACCTCGATGCTGGACTACTGCAATGCGCTCTACGTGGGGCTGCCCTTGTTCCTGGTCCGGAGGCTGCAGCTAGTGCAGAATGCGGCAGCCTGGCTCTTGATGGGGACGGGTCATCGGGAGCATATAACACCTGTGCTCCGGACTCTGCACTGGTTGCCAATAGTGTGCTGAGCCAGGTTCAAGGTATTGGTATTAATCTATAAGGCCCTTCATGGTCTGGGCCCCTCATACCTCAGGGACCACCTCACCCTCCGTGCCCCAGAATGGCTCCTTCGGTCTGCCGGGAGTGCCTTCTTGGAGGTCCCCCACGTTAAGCGGGGGGCTACAATGGAGAGGGCATTCTCGGTGGCCAGGCCACGTCTTTGGAATTCCCTCTCGGAGGAAGCTCGCCTGACCCCAAGCCTTTTGACATTCCGGTGGGCTTGTAAGACCTGGCTGTTCACCCAGGCCTTTGGGGAGGGAGGATGGGGGGGTTAGGGTAGGGTATTGGCTCTCCCCTACTTTTTTGGTTTATTTTTATAAATTTTTGTTTCCCCAATCCTGTTTTAGGTTTAAATTTATTGTATTGTTTTAAAAAATGTTTTTATTGAATGTTTTTATATTGTACATCGCCCCGAGATGCTGTAGGCATAGGGGTTGACTCAGAAATACTTATAATAAATAAATAAATAAATAAATAAATAAATAAAATACAGGGAGCTAGCACGACAAGGAACCCAACTGAGTAAGTGCTTTTGTGGCTGGTCCTGCTGGGACTCACCCATCTGGGCAGCATACACATCACACCATGTCAGGAAAAGGGGAGAGGCAAGGGGACATTCCTACCCCTTTCTGATGCGGCCAGACCCTTTTGGAGCACTGTGATGGCACGACAAAGACAAAGGGTACAGAAGATGACTAACCTGGGGATGATGTGAGACAACCTAGAACAAAGTTGTAGCTATAACAGGGATGGGTGATGAGGCTGCACCAGGGTCACCACATGGGGGTCTATGCTCCCTGGTGTAGCTGCTGGAAGGGGAGGTGGTGAGCCATTCTATCTTCTGCATCAGGGTCCATTCCAACCTAGCTACTCCTCTGACTCAGAGACTTCTGGTCAAACTTTAAGGGGTGGTATCCTAGAAGCATCAGAGCAGGAGAAGCTGCAACTATTGGCTCCACAGTCACCAGCTTCTCAGCAGACAGCAGAGGCAGTAAGAGATCTGAGGTGGCAGCAGCTTCAGAGATGGAAGAAACAGTGGCAGAAACTAAGGTATAGCAGGAGGGAGGAGAGAAAAGGAGATTGGGGGGTGGGGGGGGGGCTGGTTCTCCAAAGGTCAGGATGAAGGATATCTAGTGGTTAAGTCATCTCCTGTCCCTGGCTCTAGGCATCCTAAACATGCCACCCCCATGAAATGAAGGCAATCAGCACATTTTGGTATCATAACCTTTACTTGCTATCAATAATTCTATTCACACTGCTTGCCATGTGTAAAGGC
The DNA here is from genome assembly GCA_003113815.1 of Sphenodon punctatus. Taxonomy (NCBI): domain Eukaryota; kingdom Metazoa; phylum Chordata; class Lepidosauria; order Sphenodontia; family Sphenodontidae; genus Sphenodon; species Sphenodon punctatus. The sequence goes on from QEPC01008937.1 coordinate 209,201, forward strand.
TACAGCACCACACCCAAACCACATCTCTACCACTCTTTGTTATTTGTAAGCGAGGATCAAATCTTGAGAGATGTGAATGGGAATTGTTTGATTTCTTCTGTGATTATATAAAAAGACTTATCTGTCATACTGCAGTATTCCTCTACTGTGATGCTCTTATATTCAGTAAGCAACAGTGACACAAACTGTTTGGCAGTGAATGTAACATTATATGCAAGAATATGACTACACTGTGTGCTTTTAGACAGACAACAGCCCCACCTCTGCTCCACCACACCGCCAGTCGCCTGTCTGTCTAAAGGCAGGTCGCCAGATGTGCAGTTGGAGCAGAGGCAGAGCAGGCTTTGTGCTCCATTCCAGTTCTGCTTGTGGTGCTTCAGAACATCCAGGGAAGCAGGTCGCCCAAACCCATGGCACTGGTCTGAGACAGAGCTGCTGTCTGTCAGCCTGGCAGATGGTCACTGTAGCTCTGCTCTTGGCCAGGGGTTGCCCCGAGCAGCACCATAGAGTTGTGGGCAGCAGCCTAGAGCGTTGGGTAATCTGACTGCAACTCTATGATGTGGGGGAGGTGGCACTATGTGGGCTGACTCTGGGTCACAGCAGCCACTGGGTCTGTTAAAACCCAATCCAACGGGGACTGCAAGGGTGTTTTCAGACATTACAAGATCACAGTCAACCACAGTGAACCACACACAACCCCGCAGTGGGGCCAAAGGGTCCCGAATGTCTGTTCGGCGGTCGCCAGATATTCACCACAGACAATCACCAGCAGGGGACAAAGCTAACCACCCTTCTGGAGGTCCGGCCTGGACCATCTCCGAAAGGGTGGTCAAAGCAATTCCCACTGGGAAACAACAAAACGTAACGACTGAATGGCAACCACCAGCCGGAAGTAATCAAAATGATTCCCAACCAGGGACAAAGCACACAGCGTTGCTGCCAGGCAACGAGCAACAACACAGGCTGGGGAGGGAGATTTAAAGGGCACCCAGCAGCAGGGGGATGTGGCGTGATGGAGCGAGGTGGAAGGGAGAGGAGAGCGGAGGGCGAGTGAGCAAGGGAGGAGGAGGAGGAATCGCAGACAGAGGAGGTGGTCGTGCTGCACATGGAGGCGGTGGAGGGAGAGCAGCAGATGCAGCTGGGACAGGCCACCCAGGAACCGGCAGTCAGCCAAGGGGGGTGGGCGGGCTGGCAGGAGGGCAGAAAGGCTGCCGTGGGGCTGAGGCAACCCGGCAATCAACCCCCCCTTACGACCCACAGACACGGAAATGGGTCCGGAAGTCCAAGCCCCCGGAGGAGACAAGTGGAGGGCATGTGGAGGAGGAGGAGGAGGAGGAGGAGGACCGGGAGGACCCATGTGGGAGATGACCGTACCACCAAGGGGGCAATGGGGGCACAGGGAAACCCAGGACTTCATTAGGATCTGGGGGACCCTGGAGCACCAGCTGGAGCTAGCGATGAACCAGAGGAATGAGCACATGTACCAGGAGATCGTGCAGGACATGGAGGTGGCGGGGCACCACAGGACAGTGGCCCAGTGCCACTCAAAGTTGAAGGAGTTCAAGAGGGGGTACAAGGCCATCAAGGACAACAACCGGCAGTCTGGGCACAGAGCCCGGACTACCCCCTACTATGACGCCCTGGACCGCATCCTTCACATAAAGGGATCCATAGTCACCCCGCACCTCGTGGGGAGCACCGTGGTCCAGGGCAGGGAACGGGTCGATGTACCCACTCCCCTCGCTGCCCCACTGGAAGGCACCAACACCAGGGGCCCCTCCCCCCAAGAGAAATGCCCTAGGACCTCGGGGAGCAGCAGGCCCCCCTCGCGCACCAGCCCAAAGAGCCCCCAGCCGATGTCCGTACCAGGAGGAGCCGAGGCCGGCACACCGGTCGCCCTCAGCCAGGGGACACAGGGGGACCCCAGTAACAACGCAGGACCAGCCATGGAGGGCTCTAAGACCGACATCGAGGGTAAGCAAGCAGGTGGGAGGGGAAACGGACTGGAGGGGTCAGGCCGAGGGGGGGACACAGGTCACGGGGCCATCCCCAGCAGCCCATGACACCCCAGACCACAAAAAGGGGGCCCGTGGGCCACCAGGGGACACAGTCCATCTACACCCCCACCCCTTCCCATATCTTCACAGGTCATGGCACCCCTGCATCTGGGGACAGGCAGGCGAGGGGTACCACAGTCACTGCCATTATTCTGTTCCATGGGCCCAGGGCTAGGGGCGGGTGGGTATCTAGGGGCGTGCCCAGGGTTCCAGTGGGGGCCCTGGGGTGTTGGAGATGGTGGTGTGTAGCCTCAAGTCTCAGCCTCCTGGCTGATCCACCTAGCCAGGGCAGCACAGATGCACTTTGCGTATCGGTACTCCCGTGGGTTCTCTACAATCACATAGAGAGGCACGGGGCCGGGAGGGCACCGGGGCATGGGGTAGTCGAAGGCAGCCCCATTGGTCTCGCACACGTTGTGCAGCACACAGCAGGCTCTGATCACCAGGGCCGAGGTCTCCACTGTGTAGTCCAGGAGGCCCACGAGGCACCTCCAGCACTGCTTGAGGGCCCCGAAGGCCCTTTCGACTATGGTCCGGCTGGCACACAGGTGGGTATTGTACAGTGCCACCACCGGGTTCCTGGCAACCGGGTATGCCTTCATCAGCCACCGGGTGAGTGGATAGGCCGGGTCCCCCAGGATGCAGAGGGGCATCAGCACCCCCTCAATCTGGGTCATCCCCATGTCCGTGAAGTCCCCCCGATACATCTGGGCATAGAATGGCGAGATGGTCATGATCCAGGCATCATGGCTGTGCCCAGAGTGGCCCGTGTAAATATCTATGAACTGCCCCTGGTGGTCCACAACCACCTGCAGCTGCAGGGAGTGGTACCCGTGTCAGTTGACATATTCCGCGGCCTCCCCATCGGATGGGTGGAGGATCTCAATGTGGGTGCCGTCCACGGTGCCCATACAGTTGGGGAATCCTTCAGCCACAAAGCCAGCCATCACGACCTCCTGGTCCACCAGCTGGATCGCCTGGTCCAGGAGCAGGCCCTCCACGGCCTCACAGACATCTCGCAGGATCCCGGCGACAGTGCTCACCCCAATACCGAAGTCCTGCGAGATGGACTGGCAGGAGTCACCCACTGGACCATGGGAATGGGGGTGTGCTGCCGCTCCAGCCAGGGCATTAACAGCTCCACGAGTTGCAGGAGGATGTGCCTGTTCATCCAAAAAATGCGCTCTCCAGGCAGCCGCGTCCCAGTGAGTCAGCGCTCTGGCCCACCACCCCTGTGCCCACTCGGTGACACATACCCGCCAGGCAATGGGCATAGCAAGTAGGGCTGCGTGCCCCATGATCTCCCTCCGCCACTGGAGCTGGCTGGCTGCCTCGTGGAGTGCAGCAGCCCGTTCTCAGGTGTGGAAGAGGGTCTGTCAGGCCAGCCCGGACACCCGTTGGGCCCTGAGCTGGGCCAGGGAGCGCCTGCGCCTGTGGTGGGCTCACTGGGCTCTAGCTGTGCTCCTGGCCATTCACATCCCGCAGCTGGGCAGCCAGGTGCACCTTTGCAGTCTGGATGCGCAAGAGGTCAGTGTACGAGTGGTACCACTCTGCGCAGACTGCTAGGTGCATCCTGCAGACACCCAACCATCCCAGCTCCATGGTGAATGGTGCCCCGGGTAGGGTGCAGCTGCAACTGTTATAGGTGGGTGCATGTGTAGTCCCACTCCCAGGTAGCGACTTGGCACCTGGAAGCGGGGCCCCGGGCCGTCTTTGTCTGCCCCCTCAGCTGGCAGACCTGACTCCTGCTGGGAAGCCGGGGCGGGGAGGCAGGGGGCGCCCCATTGAGCACACCCTGCATGGGGCCTGGCACCTGGTCCAGCTTGCGCCCGGGCATGTGGGCAGCAGCTGCATTCCTGCTGTCATCACTTATTTATTTATTTATTTATTTTATTTTCTAGATTTCTATACCGCCCCATCCTGCCATGCAGCTCGGGGCGGTTAACAACAATAAAAACAGTATAAAAACATTTAAAACAAATATAAAATATATCAATAAAACAGGGCGTGGTACAATCATAAATAAATATATAAGGTGGGGGATTAAAAATCAC
>QEPC01008937.1:217025-266109 GCA_003113815.1 Sphenodon punctatus
GGGGACGAAGCAGCAGCGGCGGCGGCCCCAGCGGTGGCAGGGATGAAGGCGGCGGCGGCGATAACAGTGCCGGCAGCGGCGGCGAGGAAACCAGCCCCCCCCTGGCACCACCCGCAAGCAGGTAAGTCCAGGTGGGGGGGGAGATGGGAAGGAGGATCCCCGCAGCAGGCTCCCTGTGGCTCCAGCCGCTGCCTCTGGGCTTTTAGCCCCTGCTACTTCCGGGTGGGGGCTGCCTGTTGTCCTCGCCACCCTGATCTGTGTTTAGTCTGTCATGTATGTGTGCTCGGTTCCAGCAGCAGGGCTGGGTCTGCACCCCATGCTTCACTTGTCTGCCATGCTATGTTGCGACCTGTGGCCTTATTGCTTGGCCTTGGAGCTCCCCTGCTTCCCCTCCTGTCCCTCCAGGGATTGTGGGGCCCCTCTTTCCTTGCAGTTAGTATCCACCGCTTGCTGGACCATGGCTGACTGCACTTCCCCAGGGCTCACGGGCCCCACCCCGCCTGGCGCCCCCCATAGCTGGACCTTCCATGAGACCATGGCCCTGTGTGACCTGTGGCATTCCCCGGCCGTGCAATTGCTCCTGAGCTGCCCGCACAGCCTCACAGGTGCCTATGCGAGTCTTAGCTCTGGGCTGCGCTACTTTGGCTATGAGGCAAGCATCCGCGATTGCCGGCTGCATGCAGAGAAACTGGGTCTACATCCTTTTCCCGATGGGTGCATCCCAGAGATGAGATGCTCGCATGTGGGGTGGTCCATGGCAGAGACTGTGTCTGCTCTCTCAGTGTGCAGCCTGGCTGCCTACACAGCCTGTCTGGTGGAGGGGGGCCCTGCCCTGGCTGTGTCCTTCTTTGGCTGCGTTCACTGGGCCCGTGGGTACCACAAGTTGCGTGGGGTGGTCTATCACTGCCTGTTGGAGCTTGGTCACCTTCTGTGGCCCCCTGCTGCTGACTATGGCTTGTTGGAGCCCACAGAGGTGGAGCTGGCGGCGCTGGCTCACGTGTGGTCCTGATCCGATGTCCAGGTGGGGCTCACCATGCAGGATCCCTTTGAGGCATACTACCTCATCGCCCACCACATGTCAGCACTGGGCTACCATTGGGACATTCTTCAGTGGCCACACTTAGTACACCTGATGAGCTTCCTGGCCCTGGGCCCCTTCGTGATCCCCTGTAGCTGGCTGTGAGGCCCCCTGTGCCTTCCGGGCCCTGTATGCTGGCCCAACTGTGGGCTCCTGCCTCCGCCCTGATGCCGTGGGTTGCTGCCTGCTCCCTCCATGATGTCCCGGGCTTGCTGCTGTTCAGGCTGGTTCTGGGTATTCCACTTCCCCTGCCTGTGGCTCTGGGCCGCCTCCACAAGCTCCCCCTGTTTGCCTCTGCAACCGTTGTTCCCCTCCATGGCTGCCTTCTCCTGTGGCTGTGTCCTGATCTCCGAGCCGGCTCCCAGCACCCCGGGTGCTGCTGTCCTTCATTGTCCGGCCACAATCTCTCCTGTGCCCATGGCCCCCACCCCCAGGTTGACTCTGTGACCGTGGGGTTCTGGGGCCGCCGGGCTGCGACTCCCAGCGTCCTCCTGGGTGTGTGTGTGTGTGTGTGTTGGATCGCCTGCTCAGCTCATCGGCTCTGTCTTCCCTCCATCCCGTTCATCACACCCTCGCTGGCGCATGGAGTCCCTGTCTGCCTCTTGGACCATTCCTGGGCTGCTCCCTGTCCGTGTGGCCTCCCCCTGTGCCTGTGCTCCACCAGGGCTGCCTGTGTAGTAGCTGTGGGGTTGCCCGTGCTGCCTGTGCTGTTGTCAGGGTTCTGGATGCCGTCCCCCGTGTCCTGCCCTGCCCCGGGGCCGTTCCCCCCCCGTTCCCCCCTCCTCCCTTTGCCCATTTTGCCGTGTGTGTTGGCCGTCCGCTGTGTTCCCCCTTCCCTTCCTTTCCCGTGCGGGTGTGTATGCACCCGGGCGTGTGTTTGTGCTGTATGTTCCGCTGTGACCTCGTTGTCTCTGTGCCTGTTCTCTGTACCACCTCAGTGACTCTTCTCCCTCTTCCCCCTCCCTTCCTGTTTCCCTTGTGTGGGTGTTTCCTTTTGGCCCTTCTGGATTCGTTTGCCCTCTGTCGGCCATGTCTGCTGCCTGCCCCTCCCCGGTGCCTTCTGGGTGTTTTGACCACGGCCCAGAATCAGAGTCATGTCTGTTGCGCTGCCCCGGGCTGTGGTCTGTCGGCCCGATTCCCTGCCATGGTCCCTGTCCCATCACATCTGTTCGGGGCCTTCCTGGACCACAGTGGGTGGTTGGTTGGCTCGCCACCGCTGCGAATCCACTGTGGTGAACCTGGAGTCTGTAACGTCTGAAATCACCCCAAGTGGGCAGATGCGGGGGTTCACCTCTGGAGCAGGTGGGGGGATGGACAGCCCTGCATCTGTCTCAAAACACCCATTGTGACTGGCTCAAAAATATAAATTTTTTTATTTCAAAAACTGCTTATGCAATGCACAGATGTTTACAACATATGATCATGGAACTATCACCATGATTTCTGCATTCATTTCTACAGTTAGGTTTAGGCTTTCATAACAAAAAATGATATGGTTTTGCAAATAAAACTATGGAGTTGTCATTTAAGAGTTGAACATTGACACAGATCCGGGAAAGAAGCTTTTTGAAATTTGGACATGAACTCCGAGAGAGGCAAAAAAAATAAAAAAATAAATCCTCTCATTTTTCTGGCACTCCTTTTTACACTTGGCTCAGTGGAAAGCTTCCAAAAAGCTGTGTAGCTTGGGTTGAACACAGGGTGGGTTGAAATACTTGGTCCAGAAAGAAATGAGAGAGTACAGTAAAGTTCAATTTTAGTCATGCAAATTGGACTTCTCTTGTGCTAGTCCTCTTATATTACTTCCAGCAGAAAAAAACCTGTTCTATTCCTGATGGGATAATTTTATGAAAATTCATTATAGGATTAAAATCAAGAGCATGGAATGCATTTATGGGGGAAAAAAACCACACAAAACATTGGCCCTTTTCTAATGGGTGCAGGTGCGCGGGGGAATAGGTGGGTGGCGCGTGGTGGTGCATTCCCATGGACCCCCCCCCACCTCCACGCATGGAGCATTGGTGCCTGTTGCTCCGTGAGTGGGTGATGGGTGGAGGTGGGTGGAGCGTGGGAGTGCACACGCACCCCACCCACAGCTTTCCCACAGGTGCCCACTGATCCCCCCACACCCACTGCGGTGTTTGCACGGGCGCCCCCCATGTGCAAGGGGTGTGTGTGTCCATTTGAAAATGGCCAATGAGGAGTTTGATCTGCTTAAGGGATCCATACAAACAAACCTACTTCAAATGGCCTGAGAATATTGTAATTAACATTTAGTCATATTGCAATAATCTCATTCTATTAACATTTAATAGCAGACAGATCAAATTATTGATCCTAAGGAACTAGAATAGATCTCAAATTCTGTAAATCTGGCTGAAGGCACAGAACTAGTTTTTGCCTGAGATTATATTGTCTTTTCCCCTCAGAGTTTGTACCTCTGCCATCAGGCTTTCACTCTTTATATATTGCTAGCTGTGTGTGAAGTGGAATCCTACCATTTGTAACTTCTGTATTCTACTCAGTGAAAAGGTAGGGCAGTAATCAGAAGCTGGGCTAGATGTGAACCGATGACCCAGGAGTGGCAAGCTTCAGTTTCATGCTAACCTGAGGAGTTATCAAGTTTTCCTAAAACACTTCTGCTCTCAAGTTCTTATAATCTGCCATGAGAGCAGCACTGTCATAAAGTTTTACTTGGAGATACCTCACTATTTATCAATATTTAGCCTCCACAGGAGGGAAATTAATGTTATCCTGATTCCTGTGTAAATTAGGAAGCAACTTTTCAAGTAAAGGAACTTGTGAGAGCAGCAGTTGACTTTTGATACTGAATACTCTAGGGCATAGGGTTCAGCCACTTAATTCTTCACAGCAGATTAAAAAATAACTCCAGCTGATGCTGTGGAACAGGCAAAAACTGCTGTCAAAGAGTGACTGGCATTAGATTTTCCAATGAAAATGTTAACACTTTGGATTTAAATGGATGTTTTAGTATTGATATTGTTTGGCTGAAAAAGAGCAGTGCATAACAAAATCGTTTAGATGATGTGAATGTGGATTTATCTCTGAAGTATAAAAATAAGATGTTTCAGGCATTATGTATGTATATTCTCTTCTTCATGGCAGACTGTGTCTCCTATTCATATTAATATGAATTACATGTGCACATCAAAGAGAGAGTGTAGTCATATGCCTTTTGCACATCTTAACATTTTTCAGTGGGTCTGGTTACAAAGATTTTCTTTTGCAGTAATTAAACACTGATTGATTACTAAGCAAAATGTGCATTCACAGCATGGCAACCCTGACAAATATGGAATAAGTTTGTTCTGTTAGAATATTAACTCTTCTTTTACCAAGGAGAAGATAGTCTTCTCTGACAAATCAGGGAGGATAGACAGGGGATATTTATTTATTTTATTAGATTATTTTTTTTGCCACCCCGTCCTGCCTTCACAGCTTGGAGTGGCTCCGAACATGTTAAAATACAAAAGTACATAAAAACATTAAAAACAACCAATAGTAAAGCTAAAACAGAAAAAACAAAAATATTCCCCCATACCCAACCCAACCCCCCACCCAACTCCCTCACTAAAGGCCTGGCGGAACAGCCAGGTTTTACAATGTTGTCAGAAAAAGGGGAGGTCCGGGGCCAGGAGGACTTCCAACAGGAGGGAGTTCCACAGCTGCGGTGCAGCCAACGAGAACGTCCTCCTCGTTGTCGCCCCCTGGGAAACCTCAAGGAGGGCACCCCCGGCCGACCGCAGAGGTCGATCCAGAACCCGGGGAGTGAGATGATTCTACAGATAGGTGGGGCCCAGGCCGATATATAATAAAACCATTAGAAAATTCTAGGAATAAAATACTGCTGTCACCTTTTCTTAATATCTGGGAGCTGTGCTTTAGTAATTGAGGGCAGAATTTTATTGTAGGCCTTCATTATAGATAAAGTGCATTGAAGTCTGTGCTTAGGTTGTGTAGGTGTTTTTGATTCAAAGGGCTTTTTCCAGATGCCTGATGTGTTCTCGAATGTTACCTTTCACGTCAAAATTAGGATCAGTGCCTGACCATGCTGTTCACTGTAGAAATTCACAAAGGCATGGTCAAAGCTCTAAAGAAATTTTTTATTGTTAACTCTTTTCTAAATGTTCAGTTAAAGAACGAAGCTTTCTATCATACAAATGTGCAGAATTGGAAGTCTCAGCCCAGGCTAAATGTGTCATTTTCAAGCTATTGGAACTTTATAGGCACACAAAATGAGTTATTTGAAACATATGCACAAACCAGTTTATCCCATTTGCAAAGAGCAATGGCAGAGGCAGTTATTACTAAGATATAACTAGGATGAAAAGTCAGTATGTATTCAGATACCTAGAAAAAAGCAAAGTTGTAATTTTGTTTATTGCAATAACTCCAAATGGGAAGATGCCTTTGCTGAGGGCAGGTGAAATGAAGACACGGACACTTCTTTCTTGGTAAAACAGGGCTGCAGTTTATTAATTAAGAATCAAACAGTTAACTTTATGGGCATTCCAACTAATTCCACTCAGCTATTCCAGTGTAAATACAGAACCCCATCCAGGGTCTGATGTGTTAAGCATGCCTGACCCCAGAACAGTGCCTGCCCAGTGTCAAGGCAGCAAGTATCCTCAGCCGGGCAAGTGTATGGTCATTCCTAACCCCTGCGCTGATGTCAAATTGATGTCTTCCATCCCCCGAGGGCTTACCCAATCCCTGTTCATGGGATAGCAGAGCAAGATACCATAAACCACAGTCCAAATTGTCAACATTGGAGGGGCAGTTGGAGCGACGGTGGCGTCAGACTCGCGATGAGTATGATCGATTGCAGCATAAGAGCAGTTTAAAGGCCTATGCTGTGGCGGTGCAGGCAGCAAAGAACCAGTTCTTTGCTGCCCTTATTACATCTGCAAAGTCACGTCCAGCGGAGCTTTTCCAGGTGGTGAAAAGTTTAGTCAGTCCTGCCTGTCTCAGCCTGGACCTGGAGCAATCCTGTGACCGCTGTGACCGGCTTATTGAGTACTTTGTAGATAAGATTGCTCGCATCTGCCATGATTTCGGTTCCACAGTTATTGCAGAGGATCATCTTGGGGCTATGGATGCCCCATCCTGTCCTGTTTTGTGGGATCGGTTTCAGATGATATCGCCTGCCAATGTGGAGTCCTTGTTGGGATCTCTTCGTGCCACTACTTGTGAACAAGATCCTTGTCCGTCCTGGCTGGTGAAAGCCAGCCAGGAGACGTTACGGCCGTTGCTGGCTGAGGTGGTTAATGCCTCCCTTCAGGAGGGCAGGGTTCCTGAATGCCTGAAGGAGGCTGTGGTTAGGCCCCTGCTCAAGAAACCATGTCTTGACACTGATGCTCCCTCCCGCCAGTTATTGGCCAGTCTCTAACCTTCCCTTTTTAGAGAAGGTTATTGAACAGGCTGTGGCACAGCAGCTTCAAGAACACCTGGACCTCACCAGTTTCCTTGACCCCTCTCAGTCTGGGTTTTGGCCTGGGTATGGTACGGAGACTGCATTGGTGGCCTTGGTTGACGATCTCCATCTGGCATTGGACCAGGGTCGTCAGACCTTACTGGTCCTGCTAGACTTTTCAGCTGCGTTCGACATGGTCGATAATGAGGTGTTGGTGACTCGCCTGCGGGACCGTGCCGGGATTGGCAAGGGATTGGCGGGACGGTCTTTGACTGGTTTTGTTCATTCCTGACTGGGAGAACTCACCAGGTGGTCTTGGGGGAGTGTACGTCTTCCCCCAGGGACCTCATGTGTGGAGTCCCGCAGGGGGCCATTCTGTCCCCCCTCTTGTTTAACATCTATATGCAGCCGTTAGGGGAGATCGTGAGAGGGTTTCAGGGCATGCAGTGTCATCAGTATGCTGATGACACTCAGCTCTACCTCTCTTTTTTCATTGACCCAGGCCATGCAGTCTCTTTATTTTCCCAGTGCCTGTCAGCTGTGGGGGCTTGAATGAGGTTGAGCCATCTGCAGCTGAATCCTGACAAGAAGGAGGTGATGTTGGTGGGTGAGGGCCTGAGGGGCCTGGGAGTGGTTAAATCTCCTCTTCACCCTCCCATGGTCTCGCAGGTACAGAGTCTGGGTGTGCTCCTCGATTCACGGCTCAGCCTGGAATCTCAGGTTGTGGCCGTGACGGGGAGTGCATTTTGGCAGTTACATCTTGTCCGGCGGCTTTGGACGTATCTCTCAGACTGCGACCTCGCCACTGTCATCCATGCCTTCATCACCTCGAGGCTGGATTACTGCAACGCGCTCTACGTGGGGCTGCCCGAGAAGCTGGTCCGGAGGTTCCAGCTGGTGCAGAATGCCACGGCCCATCTCCTTACTGGGGCTGGCCGCAGGGAGCACATGACACCAGTGCTCCGGGCTCTGCACTGGCTGCCTATAAAGCACCGGGCTAGGTTCAAGGTGCTGGTTTTGACCTTTAAAGCCCTTCACGGCCTGGCCCTGCCTATCTGCAGGATCGCCTCACTCCCCATGTGCCGATGCGACCTCTGAGATCGTCCGTAGGGGCCTTTTTGGAGGTTCCCTGGGTGGCCACTAATGTGAGATCTTTTTGGTGGCTGCCGCTGTGCTGTGGAATTCACTCCCGGAGGAGGCTCGGTTGGTCCCCATCCTCCTGTCATTTCGACATTTGTGTAAGACCTGGCTGTTCCTCCAGGCTTTTGGCGAGGGGGTAGGGTGGGGGGGGTGTTGGAAGGGAGGGTGAGTTTTTATGATTTGTTTTAAAATTTGTTGATTTATTTTAAAATGTTTTATTGTTGAATTTTTTTGGGGGGTGTTGTTCACCGCTCTGAGCTGCCTTTGGGTAGGAGGGGCAGGATATAAGTTTTAAATAAATTAAAAAAAACATATTAACACACAATTTAACAAGACATTACCTAATCACCCCCCCTTTTGACCCTTTCCCAACCATGCTGCCAACAACAAGTCTCAATTCAAGAGAGGCCCCACCTCCCTCTAAGCCTCCAAACCCCACAATAAGAAGAGCTGCTCCACCAGACACCCTCAGTCAGGCTGGTGCACCACTGACCATGCCACCACTGCTCCCGCTGCTGCTGCCGACACCCCACTGCTTCCCCGAACCTCAGGGCTGGCCAGGACACCCCAGCTCTGCAGCCACACTCTTCCAGGGCAAGAACAGTCCTGACTCCAGCCCCTACTCACATAGACAAGGAGCCAGTCCGATTGGCTCCCCGGGTCCTGTGACCCACGAACCTGGGAAAATCGCCCACCTGCCCCAACATCTTTTTAATTTAAATTTCCTGCTTTCCCTCCCTCCCAGTCTGAGAGCAGGAAGAGAGGGAAGCAGGAAAGGAGATATCTCACCCTCACCACCCCCGCAAACCATCTCCCCCTTTAAAGGGAAAGGGGTAATTTTTCATATAAAGCTAATAGGTGCTTTGGCACAAATGAAAGACTCCTACCACTTGTAAATCATGTCACCTATAATCAAGAGAGAACAGGTCGGTATCGGAAGAATGTCATTGCAAGCAGACATATTCCCCCCAGGGGAGTGCCACACATCAGGCTGATACTAGGGACAGAGAAAGAAAAGTGGGTGTGTTCATTTGAGATAATTGTTTATCTCCATAAATTTGAACTCTGCTAACATTTCTATGAGGAAAATCTCTCTCCCAAGTTGATTTGTTATGTGGCTAACACTCTGACTCTGCTAATCTCTTTGAGGATTTTCTCTAGTAATTTTCTTATCAATAACACATTAATTTAAGAAGAACACCAAGTGAAAACTAGCTTAGGCTGCATTCAGATGTGCGCTTAATTCGCACAGCGGCGGCATCATGCGATTTAAAGCAACGCGCACTTCCAGGTTGATGTGAATGCACCTAGTGCGCACAATTCAGCGTAATGCGAACTGTCGGAGTGCGGTTTTAAAAGCTGCTCTGATCAGCTTTTAAAACCACACTCCGACAGTTCGCATTACGCTGAATTGGTGCATTCACACCAACCCAGAAGTGCACGTTGCTTTAAATCGCACAATGCCGCTGCTGCTGCTGTGCGAATTAAGCGCACATCTGAATGCGCCCTTAGTTTGGGAAGAGGTCTGGCTGGATGCTTTTAGGAGAAAGCATTACCTATCCCTCCTTTTAAAATCTGGAACCAATGTGATTACTTAGCTGCTGGCCAGTAGCTAGGAATGTGTTGCAGGCTGAACTCATGGTATGGGGCACCAAAGGGAGAGCTGTGAATACACTAAAGAAACAAAAGGTGAAATACAAGGGGCATTGTAAATTTATATAAGCTCCTACTATTAATTTGTGGTGGGTAATACAAACCTTATCACTCTTTAGTCTCAAAACTGGAAGAAGAAAACTAAATCTCTGAATGAAGGGAAGTTGTTTGCTTAAGAGATAGATGTCTGGTAATCCGAGAAATAGCAGCCTACTGTAAATGCCATTTTCTGTTCATCAAGGGTTCTTATCTTGCAAACTGTTTGCCAGGCTGTCAAAGTCGAGTTCAATTGTGTTGCAGTTGCAGAGGGCATCAGAGTGATTTCCTGAATGATGTAAACAATAACAGCCCAACTTCTGCAGAAATTACATTTCCACAAAGCAACGGGTATTTTTTAAATTCACAGTATACATGTAATTATAATCTCTTATACATGCTCTTTGAGATGTTTTTCTTCCAGAATCTGGCCTCCCTGGAGCCACCTTGTGTGTTTCTCTCTGGCTTTGTGGATATACAGGCAAGTAATTCTAGACTTGAGACACATCGTTGGTGTAGTCAGGCTGGAACACCCTGGGATGCTGTCCTCATACGTGTGTGCCATGCTGGGATCCACACCACCAGGAGGTGGGAAGGGTGTAGCTGCTTTCTCACTGATCAGCCACACAAACAGGAGCACCTTGCCTGTAGTGCAAGCCACAGATCCAGGATTGGACCTGGGGTAAGGAGTTGGGCAAGGTCCAGGTCAGGGGGTATTTCTGTACTTTAACATTTAGGACTACACCACTGGTATCCATGTAGCAGACAAAGAATTATCTCTTTTGATACTTAGTAAATAACAATACTCCTGTTTTACTTACGTCTGGATCTCAGATTAACCTTCCTTTACTGCTGCAACAGAGTAACTTCAGGGAAGCCTATGTTGTAGAGTGTGGGTCTCTGAGGTGAGGATGAAGCCATTAGAAGGCAGAAGCTTGCTACCTGATACATGCAGGTACTACACCTAAAACAGCTTTGGGATTATTCTATACAACTTTATTTCTCAAAACTACCCCAAAAGCCAGTTCCCACTGTAAAGGTTCTGGAAGCATGAAAACATATCACTATTGCCAAAGTAATGCTGGTTCACTCAGTACGTATTGTAAATGGGTTGGCCCTCTGTGAATGTCTCAAGGATCCATGAGATTTTCATTATGGATCTCTGTCTGGATATTGATGAGTAATGGGTCATGTGTTCTGTTTGCTTTATGAGGAGGAGAGCAAATTGTTCCTTTCCTGATGGGATAATGTTATGGAAATTCAGTATATGTGTATGCACCATGATTTAACCCTATGCAGCTGAGTTATTGATAAAAAATAAGTTTTTCGGGTAGAATTTTCAAAAGTGCCTGTTAGATAAGATGAGAGACAAATAATACACTTGTCTTTGATGCTCATAAATCCTTGGAAAAGTTAAATGCTTGGCACCCCTCAAGATCAGACTTTAAACAGGCTTCATTTCTCCAAATGAAGGGTGCGGCTATAGGGGTGGTTCTGGGGTGAGGATGGTATGGTCCATGGGGTCAGATGGCTCGTGCAGGTTGTCATCCCCCCACTGGGGGTGAGGGAGGAGCCGGGTCCAAGATCCACACGTGGGGGGCTGTTGCTGCTAAATGCGAGGTCCATTGTTAACAAGGCCCCAATTGTCCGGGATATAATCTCGGATGGGGCCGTGGACCTCGCATGTATTACGGAGACCCGGCTGGATGAGCTGGCTGGTCCAGCTTTGGCTGATCTCATTCCGGCTGGGTATGCCGTGCAGCATCAGCCCCGCACGGATGGCCGGAGAGGTGGTGTAGCAATTATTTTTAGAGGACTGGCCTGTTAGGAGGTATCCAGTCCAGGAGATTGTGGGTATTGAGGCCCTTCACGTGGTGTTTGATTTGGCCGGGGGCAAGCTAGGGGTACTGCTGGTATACCAGGTCCCTTCCTGTCGGCAGCATCCCTTACCGCTCTAGCAGAGCTGGCCTCGGAGGTGGTGCTGAGCTCCTCTAGGACCTTGGTTCTGGGGGACTTTAACATTCACGCCTATACCGGCCTTGTCGGGGTGGAGCGAGAATTCATGGCCATCATGGCAACCATGGATATGTCCCAGGAGGTTATCTGCCTGACCCACATGGGGGGACACACCCTCGACCTGATCTTTGGTTCTGACCTTAAGGCGGGGGGTCTGGTTGTGGGGGAGGTTAGGGCAGTGCCCTTGTCATGGATGGACCATTATCTCTTTCAGGCCAGTCTCTCAGCGCACCCTCTCCAGACGGGGAAGGGACCAGTTAGGATGGTCCGCCCTCGGAGGCTGATGGAACCCCAGCGGTTCCAAGAGGTCCTGAGGGAGTTAACCTTGGACTGGATGGTCACTCTGTCAATGAGCTGGTCCAGCATTAGAACAGCTTGCTGGAGGAGGCCATTGACAGGGTGGCTCCGAGATGCCCTCTGCCTCGGTCTCGTCACCGCAGGGCCCCCTGGTTTACTGAAACTGCGGTGTATGGAACAAGTAGGCAGGAGGCTGGAGAGATGCTGGCATCGGACTCGATCTGACTCCGACCGACTTCTCCATAGGGCCCATTTGCAGTCCTATGTTGAGGCTGTGAGGACAGCAAGGAAGGAGTTCCTTGCTGTCCTCATAGCATCTGCAAAGTCAAGCCCGGCGGAGCTGTTTCGGGTGGTGCAGGGGCTGGTCAGTCCGGCCTCCCTCCGCCTGCTTGGGGACTTGTCCCAGGCCCGCTGTGAGGAGTTTGTCACCTAGTTCGCAGACAAGATTGCTCGGATTCAGAGTGACTTTGATGCTGGATTAGGGACAGTAGGGGGAGAGCGCGAGGTGATGGAGGCCCTGTCCTGTCCAGATTTGTGGGGGGAGTTTCAGGAAGTGATGCCGGCCGATGTGGCGGATGTCTTGGGGCCTGTGAGGGCCGCCTGTTGCGAACTTGATCCATGCCCATCCTGGTTGGTGAAAGCCTCCAGGGAGACGTTGGGGACAGTGCTGGCAAGGGTGGTGAACGCGTCCTTGCAGCAGGGGAGGTTGTCACCCAGCCTCAAGGAGGCTGTGGTGCGCCCCCTGCTGAATAAACCATCTTTGGACGTGGATGCGCTCGCCAGTTACCGACCTGTCTCTAACGTTCCCTTTTTAGGGAAGGTTATTGAGTAGGCGGTGGCGATCCAGCTCCAGGTGCATCTAGATAGCATCTATTTCCTGGACCCTTTTAAATCTGGGTTCCACCCTGGCTATGGCACTGAGACGGCATTGGTGGACTTGGTCAATGACCTCCGCCGGGAGATGGATGCAGGATGTTCAACATTTCTCATCCTGCTAGATCTCTCAGCCGCTTTTGATACCGTGGACCATGGGCTGCTGTTGAGACGGCTGCGTGACCTGGGGGGGTCTGGATGGGACTGTTCTTGAATGATTCCATTCATTCCTCTCAGGGAGAGCCCAGCGGGTGGTGCTGGGGGATGAGACATCGTGCCCCCGTGCTTTATCATGCGGTGTTCTGCAGGGTTCCAGTCTGTCTCCATTATTGTATAATGTATATATGCAGCCCTTGGGGGAGGTCATGAGAGGGTTTGGGGTGCGATGTCTCCAACATGCTGATGACACTCAGCTGTACCTCTCTTTTTCAACTGACCCAGACCCTGCTGTCTCGTTGCTATGCCAGTGTTTGGCGGTCATGGCGGAATGGATGTGGCAGAGCAGACTGAAGCTCAACCCCAATAAGATGGAGGTGATGTTGGTGGGGAGAGCGAGGGAGGTAGTGGCCCCTCTAATTGGGGGAGTTTGCTCTCCTATAGCTCAGCAGGTCCAGAGTCTGGGGGTAATACTGGACGTGGATCTCTGCCTGGAGTGGCAGGTGGAGGCAGTCGCAAAGGCTGCCTTCCACCAGTTGCACCTGGTGCGGAGGCTGCATCCATTCGTCTGTGGCCCGAACCTGGCCTCCCTCATCCATGCCTTCGTCGCCTCGAGGCTGGACTACTGCAACGCGCTCTATGCGGGGCTTCCCTTGTTCCTGGTTCGGAGGCTCCAGCTAGTGCAGAATGCAGCGGTCTGCCTCCTTTCGGGGACGGGTCGTCGGGAGCACATTACACCTGTGCTCCGGACTCTGCACTAGTTGCCAATAGTGTGCTGAGCTAGGTTCAAGGTTTTGGTGCTGATCTATAAGACCCTTCACCGTCTGGGCCCCTCGTACCTCAGGGACCGCCTTGCCCTCTGCGCCTCAGAGCGGCTCCTTCGGTTTACTGGGGGTGCCTTCTTGGAGGTCCCCTGCGTTAAACAGGGGGCCACAATGGAGAGGGCATTCTCGGTGGCTGTGCTGCGCCTTTGGAACTCCCTTCCGGAGGAAGCTCGCCTGGCCTGAAGTCTGTTGACATTCCAGCAAAGTTGTAAAACCTGGCTGTTTGCCCAGGCCTTTGGGGAAGGGTGGGTTAGAGGGTTTTATCTCCCCTTACCCTATTTATTGTTAGTGAGTTCCCCAGCCCTGTTTTAATACTTTGAATTGTATTTTTGATTTGTTTTAAACTGTTTTATATATATTTATATGTATTATTTTATTGTTGGAAGCCGCCCTGAGCTGTTTTTAGGAGGGGCGGGGTAAAAATCTAGTAAATAAATAAATAAATAAATGGCACTGGGCATGGGTTTGAGATTCTGTGCATCTAATATACATTACGTTAACTCCAGTTTAGATGAGTTGGAACTGTAAGTGTTCAGCACCTCTGAATAAATGGGACCATTTTTTGTATGTCTGGATGTATTTACATGAAAATGCACACTTTCTACCTGCAGTCTAGCAAGGTCCAACAACATGGGAAACATCAAAATAAACGGAGCCCAGAAAAAACTAAAACAAAAAACAAACAAACCCCAAACCCATTTAACTACATTATGGACAATAAGACAAGAAGGAGAACCCAATATTCCAGAGTGCAGTTTAATTCCTTTAAGATTTTAATCCTGCTTGATTCAATGCCTTTTCAGAGGAAGACGGGATGGGTGGGTTGGATAGGGTGGGGGTTTTATTGTGGGATTATTTTAATGTGGGGTTAATTTTATGATTGTATAGGTTTTAAAATGTTGTTAGCCACCCCGAGCTGTGTGTACAGGAGGGGCCGGCATATAAATTCATAAATAAAATAAATAAATAAATAAATGATGTTTTCGCACATAACATCTCCCATGTCCCTCCCATGAGAGAAGCCAGCAAGGGATGCACTCTGTGTCAGCTTCCTCAGTTTTGTGAGGAAGGGTTCTTAGAGTCTATGGCCCTTTTTACATGAGACAGACCCACGCATGCCCAGGCAGGTCTGCTGTGTGGGCATGGGTGGGTGCCACCCATGTAACCACTGTGGCGGGTGGGTAGGAGTGCATGTGCGCTCCCGCAACCCACTTATCTCCACCCACCTCCACCATCGTCCACGCACAGAGCAATTGGCCAAAAAGGTGATTGCTCCATGCATGGAGGTGGGTGGAGATGGGTGTGCACCTGTTTACACTGCTCCCCCTCCACGCCGCACACGCCGCCACATGCACACCCATCCTTGATGCAGCTGCGGCCTGTTTAAAAAGGGCCTTTAATTCACAACAAACAAGTCAATATAGGATTCGTCTAAAGGTTTCATTAAAACTAACAGAAAGGATTGGATGCCAAATTCCTCCCTCAGTCCCCATCAAAGTATCTCACAGCAACATTTGGTAGTATTTAGCTAGGAAACATTAGAGCATGCCAGAGGAATGAATTACTTTAAAAAATTATCCAAAGAAAATGTGAGCTTTTTGCCTTGGCTTTTTATTCAAGAAGATCACATTGAAATTTGTGGTCCTTGCTACAACTAAAAATTATAAAGCATTTTAAGAGACAAGCTTTTGTTTACACTGCCACAGATGGCTTGCATAAATTAGTGGACTCACTAAAGAGCAGTTCATTTTAGCTTTAAAATGCATTTGGACACTTGTCAATGCTCGCAGAGTGGCCATTTTGCGTGATTTACTTGGGACTATAGGAAATAATGAAAGCTGTGCCACACAGCAATGTTAAGGGTTTGATTTCACTCTTCTATCCCCTTCCTGAAAAAGAGAGTAAGTCAGTGTTACATTTAAAATCCACCCACAAAACGCCCTGTTGTGCTTTTGTATAGCAACACATAATGGTTTATCCTGCCTGGTTGTTGTGTTTAAGAACCATCACAGCATTCAATTACGGGAGCCAACTGATTTTTTAAACCATTTTTATTGCTTGAGGAATTTTAGTCTGATGCTTGCTCCTAAATGTTTCAAAGGGTGTGAAAGGACTTAATAGCAGTGATATTAACAGCTGTTGCACAACTAAAAATTTAGTTGCTAATACTAATTTGATGTAACTTTTAATTTCCTGTTTTATGATAGTTCTCACTATGAACTCATGGTGGCAGGGACAGCTTCTGGTTGCAGGTTCCTGATTATCACTTGTGCACCCTGCCCCCATAGGACCTTTCATCAGCGTAGAATCACTTATAGCAAAGCCTTGTTCTGCCATGCTCTACCTCACCCCCTTGGCATCCCTAAGCAATAGGGATGAGACTATCGGTATCGTATTAATCTGATACTGCTGATAATTGGCAATATCGGATTAATCTGATAATACCGATAATATTGGTATTGGCATATCGGTTTTATAACATTGCTGATTTTTCGGATCTTTAACATTACGGCCATTTTGGCTGCAATGTTAAAGATCCGAAAAATCTGCAATGTTAAAAAAACGGTATGCCGATACTGATCCATCCGATATCGGATTAATCCGATACCGATAAAACTGGTAACTGATAATTCGCCGATAGTCCCATCCCTACTAAGCAATGTCATAAACACTAAGGATGTGCAAACAGAACCGAGTTCAGAAATTCGGTTCGGTTCAGTTTGGAAATTGAGTTCAGTTCGAAAGTTCAGTTCAGTCGAATTCCGAACTTCTGAACCGAGTTCGTACATTCAAAACCGTTTTTTTTGCCATTTCAAACTAGTTTGGTCGAATTCAAGTTTGGTTCGAAAGTTCGGTTCGGTCGATTGAACTATTCGAATTTGGTCCGAACTTCCTAACCGTGTTCACACATCCCTAATAAACACAGGACCGCCCCTTCTCGTCCCAGTATTACAATGCAGTCTCAACAACTGATATAAGCATTGAAGTTGGATTTGAAGTGGAGGACTTCCACACCATATGCAAAAGTACTATCAGTACATTTTATTAAACTGTTTTATTTATATTTCCTGTACCTGAAATGAAGACTCGAAGCCCTTTCTAAAGAGATGCTTTAGGTAACCACAAGCTTGTGGTCTAGCTATAATAACTGGAGGATGGCCTGTGTTGTGTTAGCTGCCAGATGAGATGGTATCAATGACCACTTCTGACTTTAAAATCTCTTTGCTATAAATCTATTTTCAAATATGGCTTGGGACTGGATTTCTCAGTGACTGGATTTCCAATGTGCACTTAGGAATGGGGAATGAGTTTCTTTTTTGTGTGAAAAAGAGACAATTGGTAGGAAAAGTCTTAGTAAATGAAAATAATGCTATGGAATACTATTCATTGCATTTTATAGAATTATTACACTAGCCTTTTGAAGAAAAAAAAAATCAGAGATGAGGGAAAAGGAACTGTAAATTTAGTCTCTGCTGTGTTGTACCTTCTAACTTATACCTTCTTCTGGCATAGGCAGGTAAGTTAAAAGGTTTGTCAGAGGAGTCTTATTTATTATGTATGTATGTATTTATTTATTTTTATTTCTATACCACCCTTCTCCCAAAGACTCAAGGCGGCTTACAATATACTAAAAATCTTCCCGAATGATTACAAAGTAAAAATTAACTCCTCATAAATACCATGCAAAAATATATTAAAATCTCCTGGAAACTCCAACCCCCTATCCCTTCCTGCCAAATGCTTGGCCAAAAACAAAGGTCTTTCATTGCCTCTGAAAAATGTGCAGGCTTTGATGAACCTCCAGGAGAAGGGTTTGGTTACACCCTTCTGTTGGTTGGTTTTCACAGAATCACAGAATGTCAGAGCTGGAAGGGATCTCTAGGGTCCCTTTTCTAATTTTCTTGTTGTTTTTATCTCTTTTGGATCTCTTGATGTTGAACTCCCCAGATACTGTAGCAAGTGTCAGGTCTAGAAGGAGGGAAATAAATAAATGTGAAGAAATACAGACTAGTGCAGTATTCATACTGAGGACTGTATGGGAAAGTGTATGTTGAAGAAACTTGGGTTCCCTCCAAATTTAGTCTTCGAATTTGGTCCATTTACTGTTTGTCGACGCACCCTCCACAATCAGACACGGAGACTTAGTTCTGGTTTAAAACAGGCCGCACTCTTTATTCAATCATGATTTGAGGCCGGTGGGTAATTGCCAGAGCAATCTGGGTCCAGTATGCTAGCTAATTCAACTTTTATTAACTTGGGCTGACCTGGATGTGCCTTCCAGTGTCAGCTGCCATTTACGTAACCAAAACGACCCCCTCGACCGATCCTAGTCGTGGCCGAATGGGGGCGGGTGAAGTGAATCACCCCATCCTATGCCAAGTAAGGAGTTAACGCGGTAGCGAGGTCGAGGACTGTGCCCATCCTTGCTCGCTCAGCCACCGCAAACTCCCCGGTACGTGATCCCAGGCATGCTGCGCCCGACATTACCTGGAATTCACGCCCCCATCTCTTACGGAGATGACTTCAACTTACCTATCCTTACCTATTTATCTACTTTCACATACTGGACCCCTGCCACAAAGGGGTAGTCGTAAGAACTACCCCGACACCCACCGTCTCGAATCCAACAATGACACCAAGTGTCCCTTCAAACCCAAAAGGTAAAGCTCGTTACCTTTTGCTGATAAATGCACCCCGTCATTGCGAAATAATTCCGGGCTCTTAAACACTATCTCAGTGTGGTCCAATACCAGCCCATCAATTCCTGCTATCCAATTGTTAACCTCCCGGTTCACACTCTTCCTTGTCTTGTCAATCCTGCTCGGCCTCCGAGCTCCAGCCCATTTTAAACGAGGTAGTAAATTAGTCCACACCAACTGGGTATGGGGATACCATTTTTGAACTACTAACAGGTCGCTTTTAACTGCCACCACCAAATTCAGCCCCTTTCGTGCCGGGATATCGTTTTCCCCCAAATGCAAAATCAATATATGTGGTGCTGGTGTTTGAATCTTATCCCTTAATGTGGGCAGCAACTGATGCCACCGCATCCCACTTCGTCCAAACCAATTAATTGCAGCACGATTTTCCAATCCCAACTGATCACCCCCGGGGGATGCTGCTGCAGCCACACTCGCCCATCTCACGATGCTGTGGCCCAGGATCCACACCACACATCTGCTGGCTTGGGATAACCTTTGTCCTAATAAAAGAAAACAAGGCTTAATATGGAGATGGTCTTATGTACTTTCCATAGGCGTTAGAGCGCCATCTGCCCAACCCCTTAATTGCTTGTTCCCCCATTCCGGCAGCAGCCGCAGTGGTCGCGGCCCCAATCCGGAAAGAGTGGGACCCAAAAGCCCCTAGGGGAAGACCCAACAACCCCAAGGCCTTTTTTAACACTGCCGAGAACTGGTAAGTGGTCAACGGGGAGCCATCCTGATGTACAAACAACGCGCCAGGAAACACAGGGCGTATGCTCATATATCTTTTCATCTGGGACACTGGGCAAATGTCCTCTACCCCAGACATATGTAAGCGTACCATTTGCCCTTTACCTCTCTGATCATTCTTGGCATACCGTAGCCGTACCTGCAATGATGTATCTAAAAGCCTGAGGTCCTGTACTCCCAAAGCTCGGTCAGATCTATCTCTCCTAGATAGTGCTGCCACTTCACTGACCCTGAAAGCTCCGTAAAAAGTAACCACATATACAGTGGTGAAAAGCTGGGACTCAAAACCATCTGCGCACACCCCTGGTAATGTGCCAATCAGTTGGTGCAGAAGAACTGTAGTGATGGGGGCCCGAACCTGACCAGTAGCTGGCGTTTCCCTCGCCCAGCTTTCCAACATACGCTTCATATAAAATCCAGCGTCCGGAGCCGGGAACCCCCTAAGCTTACTGGTGAAGGTTATTGCTGCCATTTTTCCCGCTATGGTGCCCGATGCCAACCCCTTTTTTCTCAAATGCATGGCAAACTGAAGGGCCTCACTCTCCCGTATGGGAAAACTTGTTTTCCACCCCATATCATTTCGAAATACCTGGAATTCCCTGAATGCCCTACCGTACGCTATTTGCGTTCTGGGGGCCAAGGATCCTTGAACAATGTGCTGCATTTCTCGTTCCCAAGGCTCCACACCCCAGGTGGCAGGGGGTCCGGATGTGCTCTGGCGTCCGGTGCCAATTCTCGAAATCGGTCCATCTGGAACCGAGAAAGGGCATCGGCTACGCCATTGTCAATTCCAGGTACATGTTGAGCTTTAAACAAAATATTCCATTTTAGACATGCAGTGACCATAGCTCGTATTAGTGCCATGACTCTAGGAGATTTGGAAGACAATGAGTTGACAACATGTACCACTGCCATGTTGTCACACCAAAACTTGACCACCTGGTTGGCAAATTCCCGGGCCCATAGCAATATTGCTATTACTATGGGGAATAACTCCAAGAAGGTGAGGTCCCGAGTAACTCCTGATGTTTGCCAGGCCTCAGGCCACCGAGCTGCACACCAGCGACCCTTCCAATATACTCCAAATCCTATACCTCCTGCTGAATCGGACTGTACCTGAAGGTCGGCGTGGAGCAACAAACTTTTTCTCCAGAAACTCACCCCGTTGAAACCTTCCAGAAACTCTTGCCAAATTGCCAAGTCCTGCCTCATTTCCTTGGTCACTCTAATGCGGAGGTGGGGGGCTAACTCACCTCTAAGCTTGCCATACAGTTTTGACAAAAAGGCTCTACCGGGGGCAATCACCCGGCAAGCAAAATTTAAGCTCCCTATCAATGATTGTAAAACCCGTACTGTCACCTTACGGGCCCCAAGTACCTCATTAATCTTCTGTCTCAGGGAGATCAATTTATCCTCTGGGAGCCTCGATATCATGCTCACAGTGTCCAACTCTATGCCCAAGTAGATCAATCTTGTGGCGGGCCCCTCGGTTTTTTCAGGGGCCAGAGGGATACCCAACTCCGCAGCCATTTCCTGGAACTGATTCAAAGCGGCGGCGCACTTTTTTGATCTTGGCGGGCCAATTATCAGGAAATCATCCAGGTATTTTGTAACTTGGCAGTCCCTCACTCTACACTGGAATATCCATTCCACTACTGAGCTGAAGCGCTCGAACGCTGAGCATGATATCGAGCATCCCATCGGCATTGCCCGATCATAATAATATTGGCCTTCAAATTGAAAACCTAACAAATGATAGCTGTCGGGGTGCACTGGTAGCAAACGGAATGCCGATTTGACATCGCACTTTGCTAACATTGCTCCCCGTCCCATGGCCCTGGCCTTGTCCACTGCTTCATCAAAAGAGGAATATTTAATTGATGTCAATTCCTTTGGGATGGCATCGTTGACTGACTGTCCTCTTGGATGGGATAAGTGATGGATTAATCTAAAATCCCCTGGGGCCTTTTTTGGCACAACCCCCAGTGGGGACACAACCAAATTTGAGAAAGGGACGTGTGCGAAGGGGCCCGCAACCCTTCCCAACCGAATTTCTTTGTGAATTTTTTCTTTAACCACATGTTCCATTCCCACTACTGATTTTAGATTTCGAGAATTTCGATTTCCCTGCACTGGACCTGCTGGTATAACAAAACCTGCTTCAAAACCCCTAATTATGTAAGAAACCTCGTTGGGATCCGGGTGTCCCACTAACGCCTTCTTCAGTCGGTCAATTCTGACCGGCGTCGGTCCCCTTTCCAGCAGCGGAACTTGGTAATGAACCCTGCTTACCCCTGCTGGAATTTCCACTCTGGCCGAATCGTCCTCGACCCCCTTTTTGACGGGGACGAAAACAATTGAGCCCCGAGTGGTTCCCTGAGCATCCCCAACATACGTGACGAAAACGGCACGAAGATCTATTGCACCGCCCAACCTTGTTGTACTCCCAGCAAGGGCCTGCCCCACCTGCACTTGTCCTCTTGGACTCGCTGCCATAGGGCTCGTTGGCTGGTGCAACACCCCCTTTTACTAGTGTGTGGCCGCTCTCAGACCGGGGGGCGCTCGTAGCATCTATCATGCTCTCGAGCCACAAATCCGCTGCATATACATCCCAGCGTAAGCCTGGGTTCGAGGCCGCCCGGTGACGAAAGGCCTCGTCATACCGTAGCCACGCTCCTCGGGGGCCCGTTCCGTGTGCCCGGCGCACTATGTCAGCGTACTTGTGTAACTCTAATCCCCGGGCAGGGAATGCTTGCATCATCACTCCCATATATACGGCATAGGCCGCCGTCCAATTCGCCCAATTCCTATCGGCCTTGGGACGTTTGAACTTTTCACTTTCCTTTTGTTCATCCTCAACCCTGTGATCCACTATCGGATCGCTAAATAACAGGGCGAACACATCAACGTATTCGCCCCGCCAGATCTTTTCTTTTGTGGCCTGGAGTAAATGCTGCCCGAAAGGGGCAGTTATGTCCAGGCTAGCCCCACCTGGTGGTGGCAGGGGGTGCTCCCTGCCCTCAGCAAGTGGGGGCAGGGAGGGAGCGGATACACCCACACCCGTGCTCCCTGCCTCCGGGGGGATAAGAGGGAGGACTCCCGACCAATCCACCTGGCCTTGTGGCTGTACCCCGGTCATTTGGGGCTGGACAGGCGTGGCTATAGGTGTGATCATCACCCAAGCCCCATTCATCCAAGCTACCTGGGGTCGACCCTGCCCCTCTGCTGCCGTCACCCCTTGTGCTGTAAATCGTTCCCCTTGCGTCGCGGTCGCGGTGACCCTAGGCACGCTCTGTTCAAGCGCTCCCCCTACTATGTTTATCCCTTGTTCCTGTCTTGCCATTCCGGCCGGGACCGTCCAGCTCCCTAACTGACCGCCCTGCACACCTGTGGACCCTTGGTTACCTGCCCTCTGTATAACAGCTCCGGTGCTCGCCATCCCTGGCCTTTGGATCCCGCTTAAGCCGCTGCTTGGCATTCCAGACGTGTGGGTCCCGGTTCCGCTCGTCCCTTGGCTGGTGCCACCTATCCGTTGTTCTAGTGCCAGGATCCTACGCCATAGTTCGGCATCATCCCTCCGTTCCTCCGTTGTCGGGTCCACTCGCCGCCGCCGCTCAGGGGGCGGGTCGTTCCTGTAATTAGATTCCGCGATCCCCTGCGTGGGGATCCCGGCCCATAGGGGCCCAGCTCCCCACGGCGGGCCTTGGACCCCCAACTGGCCCTGCTGACTTACAGCCTGGTCACACCTATTCTGCCCCATTACTGCGGGAGAAAAACTTACAACCTGGCCACCTGGTGTCCCCTGCAAGGCCCGCACCATGGGGGCAGTGGGGAAGGCCATCCAAGAAGGCCCGGCCGTTTGGTCTGCTGTGCCTACCCTGCTGTCCCCTACTTGAGTGGGGGTGGATCTTTCCCCGGGGTATTCCGAACCCTGCCCCTCTCCCTGCTCTGGGGCTGGCTCCCTGGCCTGGGGGTATGGATGGGGGTAGGATGGGCCTGCCTCCATGTTCGCCAGGGTCTGACCCCCTTGTTGTCCTTCCCCTGCATTCCAAACCCTCTGGGTTTGTTCCCCTAAGGGCACCGCCCTTTCTGGCTCTCTCTCTGACCCCCCCACCGTTGTTATTGAGGGGCTCCCCCCCTCTTCTCTATATCTGCCTGGGGGGGTAATGACCCTCCCCAGCCGGGTGGTCACTGATCCCTCATTCCCTCGCAGTTCTTCTGCCACATGGCCTGGCTCCACCTGCCCCCTTTCTGTCTCCTCCAGGGCCTGGCTCTCCCTAACCCCTATCGCAGCTTCCGCTGCCTGCCCTGTAGCCAGCTGGCTCACCTGGATTGCCTGCTCGCACACTTCCAAGCGTGCGAGCAGCACCTCTCTGGAGGGGATGTCCCCTCCAAGCGGCTCTCCATCTGCCCTCTGGGGCTCAACTCCTTCTTCGGGCCGCATGTGTGTGATGCGTGCCCCCTCCTTCCTTGCCGCTGGCTTCTTCCTTACTCGGCCCATTATTACAGGCCGCCTCTGTCCTATGTCAGCAGCAAGCTCCATTGCTGCTGACTCCTCTGAGTTTTCCCCCCGACTGAGGAAAAGCCGCTCCTTCGGCGGCAACAGGAAGCCCCGCCCCTTCTAGCAAGGGCGGGCTTCCCTGCCCCTCGTGGCTTTTCGCGCCAGAGGGGAAGGTTGCCTAGCAACCCTTGCAACATAGAGGGAGCCTTCTAACAGGCTCCCCCTACAGCGGCGCCATCTTCTCCTCCTGTCGGGAGGAGCGCGCCAAATCCCCGTCGCCCCCATTTTGGCAGCGAAGGGACTTTAAATAGAATCGTGCAAGCAGATAAAAGGTCTCTGAACAAGTATCAGAATGTTATAAACAATTGCAAAAATGTGTGCAGTGTGGTAAATCTGTAATTCCACAGCCATGAGGAAATTCCCTATGAAAATACAAGGGGTGATTTATGTGTGCATGGACTTTTTAATTTTTTAAAAAAAGATTTTTAATTTTTTAAAAGCCTTTTGCAGATCAAGGGAAGACAATGAAGTACTGGGACAAGAGACCACTCAGCCAGTCAACAGTGTCAGTATCAATGAAATTAATGAAACCATTTTGGATGTGTTGTTAGAGATAACAACTAACAGTGCAAAGGCTACTGCTTCTGATTTTCCTGCCAATACTGCATCTACTTTACATGGATGATTGTAATCAGCAAGTATTGTCATGTGATATTGCTGAAACAGGAAATCAAGAGACCAAGAATTTACAGACATAAAGGGATAGAGCCTTATTCCTCCAGATTGCAAACTAAGAAACAAGATCTATACAGGAAACCTCTGACTGAATGTATGAGAATTGAAGCAAATAAATTAATTATGGTGCAAAGTGAGAAACGTTTGTTCTATTTTACGAGGCATTAAAGGCAGGGAGAAGAAGAAAGTATCAGTAGTGTCATTAATGGCTGAAAGACCATTTTACTTCACACCGTTTGTGAAAAGCAGGTAGATACAGCATGATCCTCTACAGGTATAGCATCTGTACTAACATTTATTTATTTAAAAAAATTATTATCCTGCCCCTCCTGCCTCAGGCAGCTTGGGGCGGCTCACATCATGTAAATATAAAAACACTTAAAATAACTTAAAACAACTTTAAAAGGAGGTAACAAATATCCACCCACCCCCGCCCACCCCACTCAAACCCGAACCCCCACCCATCACCCTTGCTAAATGTCTGGTGGAACAGTCAGGTCTTACAAATTCCTCGAAATGAGGAGAAATCAGGGACCAGCCGGGCCCCCACCCGCAGGGAGTTCCACAGCCGTGGTGTGGCCACCGAGAATGCCCTCTCCTGTGTGGCCTCCTGGAAGACTCAGGGGACCTCAAGCAAGGCACCCCCGGGCCCCGGATAACCGCAGGGGCAGATCCAAAGCCCGGGGGGTGAGGCGGTTCCACAGATATGCAGGGCCTAGGCTGTTTAGGGCTTTATAGGCCAATACCAACACCTTGAATCGGACCCGGAAAATCACCGGCAGCCAGTGCAGAGAACGGAGCACCTGTGTAATGTGCTCCTGGTGGCCCAGTCCTACCAAAAGCCGGACCACCGCATTCTGCACCAGCTGCAACTTCCAAGCCGTCACCATGGGTAGCCCCACGTAGAGCGCGTTACAGTAGTCCAACCTGGAGATGATGAAAGCATGGAGGCGGTGACCAGGTCAGAGTCTGAGACATACAGCCGGAGCCGTTGCACCAGGTGTAATTGGCAAAAAGCACTCCTCGCCACAGCCTCCACTTGGATATCCAGGCAGAGGTGCGCATCGAGAAGCACCCCCAGACTTTGAACCTGGGAAACCAATGGAGGACAGACCCCATCAATGACGGGGGCCGCCATCTCCATCTGCTTACCCATCAGCATCACCTCCATCTTGTCAGGATTCAGCCTCAGTTGGTTTGCCCTCATCCAGTCCCCCACAGCCGTCAGACACCGGGTAAGCACCGAGACTGCCGGGCCTGGGTCTGTTGAAAAAGAGAGGTATAGCTGGGTGTCATCACATGCCAAACCTCCTGATCACATCACCGAGTGGCTGCATGTACACGTTGAAAAGGAGAGGGGACAAAACAGAACCCTGCGGGACTTCACACGAGAGGTTTCAGTATGATGAAAAATATTCCCCAAGCACCACTTGCTGAGTTCTTCTGGTCAGGAATGAGCGGAACCATTCTAAAACAGTCCTGCCCACCCCTACACAGTCCCACAGCTGCGTCACCAACATCTCGTGGTCAACGGTATCAAATGCAGCTGATAGATCTAGTAGGATCAACAGGCTCGAACGAGCCCATTCCTGTTCCCGGTGCAGATCATCCACCAAAGCCACAAGCGCAGTCTCGGTGCGATGACCCGGTCAAAATCCTGACTGAGAGGGATCAAGAAAACCGACGCGATCAAGATGCCCCTGCAGCTGCTAGGCCACAGCCCGTTCGATAATCTTCCCTAAAAAGGGAAGGTTGGAGACAGGCTGATAGCTGGTGGGGGAGCCAGCGTCAAGCGATGGTTTCTTGAGCAGAAGTCGCACCACTACTTTCTTGAGACAACCCGGCACACTGCCCTCCCAAAGGGAGGCATTGACCACCCCAGCCAGCAATGGATCCATTGTCTCCTGGCAAGATTTAATTAGCCAAGATGGGCACGGATCTAACTCACAAGAGGTGGCCCTAACTGCCCCAAGAACATCAACTGCATTGGCGGGTGTCACCAACTGAAATTGATTCCATACAATTGGACAAGACGGGGCTTTCATAACCACCAGTTCCTCATTATTATTATTATTATTATTAAACATTTATAAAGCGCCAGTAACAACCTGGCGCTGTACAGAACATATAATCAGCTGCGGTCCCTACCTGTGGCTTACAATCTAAAAGACAAGGAGGGGGAGACAAGGAGAGGGGACAGCGGGAGAGACATGGGAGAAGACAAACAAACATTCAGGCGGATGCGAAGTCTCAGGTGCGTGTACTTGGCTTGGTTACAAGGTGGTCGGTAGCAGCAGTCAGCAGAGGAGGGCTGACAGTAAGAGCAAGGGGAAAGACTAGAGGGCATTGGGAAAGGCAGCATGGAAAAGGTGGGTCTTGAGGAGGGATTTGAAGGAGCGGAGGGAGGAGGCGAGGCGGATGTCGGCAGGGAGGGAGTTCCAGGCATGCGGGGCAGCGAGGGAGAAGGGACGAAGGCGGTTGGGCGAGCAGGAGAAGCGAGGGAGAGCGAGGGAGGGGACAGCGGAAGAGCGGAGAGCGCGCGCAGGAGCGCGTAGGGCGATTAGGTCCGAGAGGTAAGGGGGAGCTTGGTCATGGAGCGATTTGAACGTGAAAACCAGGAGTTTGAACAGGATACGTTCAGGAAGGGGGAGCCAGTGAAGGGAGAGGAGGAGAGGCGTCACATGGTCGAAGCGACGGGCAGAGTGAATGACCTTGGCGGCAGAGTTTTGGATCGCCACAAGGGGGGACAGGTGGGAGCGAGGGAGGCCAGCAAGGAGGAGGTTGCAGTAGTCGAGGCGAGAGATAACCATGGCATGAACAAGGATTTTGGCCGAGGAGACAGATGCCTCATGTCTCAATTGCAGCATCGAAGTCCTGGTGAATCCGAGCAATTTTCTCCATGAGCGATCCCCCCCACCCCCGTCACTCAGATTGTAAGCCCTAGAGCAGGGACCGTGTCTATTCAATTACTTTGTAAAGCACCAGGTACATTGCTGGCACTATATAAATGCTTGATAATAATAATAATAATAATAATAATCCAGAAACATGTCACAGTGGGCCTTAGATGACTCTACTCCCAGGTGAAGGGAGGCCGAACTGACCAGCCCCCGTACCACCCGGAAAAGCTCCGCTGGATGTGATTTTGCAGATGCTATGAGGGCAGCAAAGAACTCCTTCTTTGCTACCAGCATAGCTATGGCATAGGCCCATAAACTGGCTCTATGATGCAATCTGTCGGCTTCAGCACGAGAATTACGCCACCATCGCTCTAACCGCAGCCCTTCTCGCTTCAGCAACCTCAGCTCTTCGGAAAACCAAGGAGGCCTGTGGTGCTGCCGCACGGGTAGCGGATGTCTAAGAGCTGTCCGATTGATGGCCTCAGCCATCAGAGCATTCCATAACACAACAAGGTCATCATTGAGACGGTTGTTGAGATCAGAGGGTATCTCGCCCAGAGTCATCTGGAATTGCTCCGGTTCCATCAACCTCTGGGTGCGAACCATTCAAATTGGTTCTGCACCTTTCCGGGGGCAGATATGTGCCAGGAGCAAGGCCTGCAGGAGGTAATGGTCCACCCATGACAACGGTATAGTTAATATCTCCCCCATTAACGGATCACCGGCCTCAAGGCCAATGCAAAACACAAGATCCAAGGTATGCCCCCCACGATGTGTCAGGCCAATCACTTTCTGAGACAGGTCCATGGTTGCCACGGTGGCCATGAACTCACACTCTGCTCCGCCAAGGTCTGCATTGGCATGGATGTTGAAGTTCCCCAAGACTATTGTCTTCGGGGACCTCAACATCACCTCCGACACCAACTCTGCTAGAGCATGCAGGGAGGCTGTTGCACAGGTACGTGCACGATAGACAAGCAGCACTCCCAAACTGTCACCTGCCAAAACAAACATAAAGTGGAGAACCTCTGTATCTGGTATGGGTTGCACTGGATACCTCCGCACTGATCATCGCTCCTTAAAAATCATGGCTACACTGCCCCACAGTCCCGCTGTTCGTGGTTGATGTTGCATGGCATACCCAGCTTGAACAAGGTCAGCCAGAATAGGCCTCAACTCATTGTCCAGCCAGGTCTCTGTGATACATACAAGATCAGCGGCACAGTCCAGGATCATCTCATGGACAGTTGTTGCTTTATTGGCCACCGATCTTGCATTTAACAACACCAACACAGGGTCGGGGGCCCTCTGACCAAGAACCACCTGCCCCTCTGCCTCAGAGGTAGCAAGCAGGACATGCACCAAGCACCTGTCCCGCTTCACTGATCTTACACCCCTCCCATTGGGGCCATATCTCCCCTGTTCTGTCACAACCCCTATGACTGTGCCCCCCCCGGGAAACACCCCCGGCCCCAACCCCCACCCCAGGCTGCCCTGCCTAGACATTAAGGGAGATCCCCACCCACCCCAACACACTCCCCCATAACCCCCCTTCCCCATACATTCCCCACCACCAAGACAACCCCCCAAATATAATTATAGACCCCTCAACCCCCATTCCCACACAAATTCTCCTTATACAAACACAGAGCCCTCCACCCCCCCAAGTCCTGCCAAGGGCCACGCCCAAGGGCTCTTTGGCACAGCTCTTAGGCGCATGCCTGTGGCACTGCCAGCAAGCACACTACTTTAAAGTCCCTACTGGGGCCAGCGCAGGTGCAGACAATGAGTGGAGCCCCACCCCTTTCCCTCTCACACCGGGGAGGGGCAGGGGGGGGGGATGGAAAATCCCTGTGCGCTAGCTCCCAGGTCCGCTGTGGGTGAACAGTGCCGAAGAGGGGGCGAGCCCAGCCGGCTCCCAGTCCCCGTGGCAACAACAGTGTAAAGGTAGAAATGATACTACTTATCATTTCTGTAGTGCTGCTATCCATACACAGTGCTTTATAGTCAAAGGTTTTTAGAGACAGGTCCCTGCCCAGTGGGTTTACAATCTAATATGGGCAAAGAGAACACAGGGACAAAAACATATTCCCATTTTACAGATGGGAAACTGAGGCTGAAACTTACCCAAGGTCACACTGTGGTTAGAATGGGATTTGAATTCTGGTTTCCCAGGTGCAAGTCTAGCACTCTATCCACTACACCACACTGACGCTCCCTAGGACAGGCATGAGGCATTTTTAAATGAGC
Organism: Sphenodon punctatus; assembly: GCA_003113815.1. Classification (NCBI taxonomy): domain Eukaryota; kingdom Metazoa; phylum Chordata; class Lepidosauria; order Sphenodontia; family Sphenodontidae; genus Sphenodon; species Sphenodon punctatus. The sequence continues at coordinate 246,372 of QEPC01008937.1, forward strand.
AAAGCAATGGGGGGGGGGAGGAGGGGTCCATGGCCACACCGTGGCTCTGCCGCAGAGCACCCATGCACATGGTGAAGCTCTTGGGGAGCGAATCTAATGGATGTCTTCCAGTGTGGCTGTCACAGCCGCAGGGGCAGCCATCATGCACTCCCCTTTGCACGGACTTTGGGGGAGAGGGAAGCACGCTGGGCTGACTTTTGCAAGTGACATGTCCCAGACATGAGCGTTGGGGAACCCGGGCTTCCCAGTCTTCCTGGCCAGTTCTTGTGATTTAAAAAAGCTGCTTTACCCCACCCACAGTGCCTATGAGCAGCTGACCTGTCTTCTAGTATGGCTGGCTGCTGCCGTTCATATATGCAGGGGGTCTATGGCCATCCGTTGCCACACAGTCATTTGGCCTGCCCTGCATGAAGCACTCTGGATTTTCTAGCAGTGTGCCATGAGTGGGTGCTTCATGGCTCATGGAAGAAATACACATCTGGCCACTCCACCTTCAGACGGGTGATCAGAACTGTGGCTCCTGGGTGGTCATAGCACCTTGTTAGAAAACACACTGCTCAGAGGATTGTGCTGCCAGAAAGTTGTTTGTCTTCTACAGGACAAAGGTAGAAAGTACAAAGGTAGAGAACAAGACAGATAATCAGAGACTTGCATGGGATTGGAAGACTCTACCCCTATTTGCTTGCTACAAGAGTAAAGTTGTACAGATGGAGTCTGTATTCATCAGATGCAGGGATTTTCTGGCTGTAACCCTCTGGGAGGCATATTGTACCATGAAGGCCATCATCACAGGGCCATATAGCAATCAGGATTCTGAGGCAGTGGGGGAAGACTGAACTACTGTGGAAGAGCCTCTCTGCCTCTCCTGTGCACTGGGCTGTTGGGGAAGATACTTCATCTTCCCTTATTGCGTTTGCCTAATGTGATTTCTCCCTTCTGTTTGGCTTGTTTGTTCATTTTATTTAGATTGTAAACTGGGACTTCCTTACCTCACTGTGTTGTACAGCACCTAGCACACTGTTGGTAGTCTTCTAGAAGCAATCCTCTCTCCCTGGGGCAACATAAGCTTGCTGTAGCTTCAGTGCGCAGCTTGGCTCCACCAGGTCCAAGAAATCAAATTCCCCTTAGGGAATATGAAAGTGAAAATTAAAACCTATCAGTTTGGGGTTTCTTCACCTTGCAGGGCACTCTTAATATAAGATAGCACTTACTGTTCTTAATTAAAAGTGCATATACCTGGATTCTTTAGAAACCGCAAAAAGCTCCCTAATTTGTAAAATGAAGGGTGTGGGGTCACAAGTATAAAATTAAGCATGTGCAGAAACAGGGATTAGACTAGATATGGGGAACCCCATGGCCGGTCACAGATGGTTTTCTTTATTTGACATCTCTCCAATTTCAGGATCTGAACCACATCCCCAGACCTTACTCTTGAGTGCTGAAGGAGTGTGCTGTGCTCAGAGAAAAGGAGCAGCAACAAAAGCAATGGAGGGTGGGGCGTGCTCCCAGCCACTGACAGTGAGCCCCCTTACTACAGTGCTTGTATTTGTTTGGGGGGGGGGGGAGGATTACCTGTCCCTGGCTTCCACTGTAAATTAGAAGTGATATCAGACCTAGGGTAGCAGGAATCTGTATACTACTTTTTGTAACTGAACTTCAATAAGCATTTTCAAATATATTTAATTTCTCCAGAAACTCTGCTTCCCCTGCATGCAGTGGTGATTTAGGTCACAATCCACAAACTACTTAGGTGGGATTCAGACGTTCTGATTTGTGCGATTTTTTAAAAAACCCGAAGGTTTCATGCCTGTCTGAACACTTAAATTCGATTAAATGGAGTCAATATCGCACTAAAGCAATGCGTGTTGAAAAGCTACTCAAACCTACCTTTTTGCTGTCCGTTTTCAATAAATCCGCACTTAACAGCAGTGTGAAAGCAACATCGTACTGGTTTTAACTAGTGTGAAATCTTTTCTGATGTNCACCCCAACACACTCCCCCATAACCCCCCTTCCCCATACATTCCCCACCACCAAGACAACCCCCCAAATATAATTATAGACCCCTCAACCCCCATTCCCACACAAATTCTCCTTATACAAACACAGAGCCCTCCACCCCCCCAAGTCCTGCCAAGGGCCACGCCCAAGGGCTCTTTGGCACAGCTCTTAGGCGCATGCCTGTGGCACTGCCAGCAAGCACACTACTTTAAAGTCCCTACTGGGGCCAGCGCAGGTGCAGACAATGAGTGGAGCCCCACCCCTTTCCCTCTCACACCGGGGAGGGGCAGGGGGGGGGGATGGAAAATCCCTGTGCGCTAGCTCCCAGGTCCGCTGTGGGTGAACAGTGCCGAAGAGGGGGCGAGCCCAGCCGGCTCCCAGTCCCCGTGGCAACAACAGTGTAAAGGTAGAAATGATACTACTTATCATTTCTGTAGTGCTGCTATCCATACACAGTGCTTTATAGTCAAAGGTTTTTAGAGACAGGTCCCTGCCCAGTGGGTTTACAATCTAATATGGGCAAAGAGAACACACGGACAAAAACATATTCCCATTTTACAGATGGGAAACTGAGGCTGAAACTTACCCAAGGTCACACTGTGGTTAGAATGGGATTTGAATTCTGGTTTCCCAGGTGCAAGTCTAGCACTCTATCCACTACACCACACTGACGCTCCCTAGGACAGGCATGAGGCATTTTTAAATGAGCAAAGCAATGGGGGGGGGGAGGAGGGGTCCATGGCCACACCGTGGCTCTGCCGCAGAGCACCCATGCACATGGTGAAGCTCTTGGGGAGCGAATCTAATGGATGTCTTCCAGTGTGGCTGTCACAGCCGCAGGGGCAGCCATCATGCACTCCCCTTTGCACGGACTTTGGGGGAGAGGGAAGCACGCTGGGCTGACTTTTGCAAGTGACATGTCCCAGACATGAGCGTTGGGGAACCCGGGCTTCCCAGTCTTCCTGGCCAGTTCTTGTGATTTAAAAAAGCTGCTTTACCCCACCCACAGTGCCTATGAGCAGCTGACCTGTCTTCTAGTATGGCTGGCTGCTGCCGTTCATATATGCAGGGGGTCTATGGCCATCCGTTGCCACACAGTCATTTGGCCTGCCCTGCATGAAGCACTCTGGATTTTCTAGCAGTGTGCCATGAGTGGGTGCTTCATGGCTCATGGAAGAAATACACATCTGGCCACTCCACCTTCAGACGGGTGATCAGAACTGTGGCTCCTGGGTGGTCATAGCACCTTGTTAGAAAACACACTGCTCAGAGGATTGTGCTGCCAGAAAGTTGTTTGTCTTCTACAGGACAAAGGTAGAAAGTACAAAGGTAGAGAACAAGACAGATAATCAGAGACTTGCATGGGATTGGAAGACTCTACCCCTATTTGCTTGCTACAAGAGTAAAGTTGTACAGATGGAGTCTGTATTCATCAGATGCAGGGATTTTCTGGCTGTAACCCTCTGGGAGGCATATTGTACCATGAAGGCCATCATCACAGGGCCATATAGCAATCAGGATTCTGAGGCAGTGGGGGAAGACTGAACTACTGTGGAAGAGCCTCTCTGCCTCTCCTGTGCACTGGGCTGTTGGGGAAGATACTTCATCTTCCCTTATTGCGTTTGCCTAATGTGATTTCTCCCTTCTGTTTGGCTTGTTTGTTCATTTTATTTAGATTGTAAACTGGGACTTCCTTACCTCACTGTGTTGTACAGCACCTAGCACACTGTTGGTAGTCTTCTAGAAGCAATCCTCTCTCCCTGGGGCAACATAAGCTTGCTGTAGCTTCAGTGCGCAGCTTGGCTCCACCAGGTCCAAGAAATCAAATTCCCCTTAGGGAATATGAAAGTGAAAATTAAAACCTATCAGTTTGGGGTTTCTTCACCTTGCAGGGCACTCTTAATATAAGATAGCACTTACTGTTCTTAATTAAAAGTGCATATACCTGGATTCTTTAGAAACCGCAAAAAGCTCCCTAATTTGTAAAATGAAGGGTGTGGGGTCACAAGTATAAAATTAAGCATGTGCAGAAACAGGGATTAGACTAGATATGGGGAACCCCATGGCCGGTCACAGATGGTTTTCTTTATTTGACATCTCTCCAATTTCAGGATCTGAACCACATCCCCAGACCTTACTCTTGAGTGCTGAAGGAGTGTGCTGTGCTCAGAGAAAAGGAGCAGCAACAAAAGCAATGGAGGGTGGGGCGTGCTCCCAGCCACTGACAGTGAGCCCCCTTACTACAGTGCTTGTATTTGTTTGGGGGGGGGGGGAGGATTACCTGTCCCTGGCTTCCACTGTAAATTAGAAGTGATATCAGACCTAGGGTAGCAGGAATCTGTATACTACTTTTTGTAACTGAACTTCAATAAGCATTTTCAAATATATTTAATTTCTCCAGAAACTCTGCTTCCCCTGCATGCAGTGGTGATTTAGGTCACAATCCACAAACTACTTAGGTGGGATTCAGACGTTCTGATTTGTGCGATTTTTTAAAAAACCCGAAGGTTTCATGCCTGTCTGAACACTTAAATTCGATTAAATGGAGTCAATATCGCACTAAAGCAATGCGTGTTGAAAAGCTACTCAAACCTACCTTTTTGCTGTCCGTTTTCAATAAATCCGCACTTAACAGCAGTGTGAAAGCAACATCGTACTGGTTTTAACTAGTGTGAAATCTTTTCTGATGTGAATGCAACCATGCTTCCAAGTGCGCTGTTTTACTCCTGCCCCTACCGGAAGCAGTGAGACCAGCTGGAGCCCTGTAGTTGCCTCGCTGGGTGCAGGCTGCAGCCAGCTTCTCCCCAAAAAAGTTCTTCCCCTCCATGTTTCCCCTCCATGCTTCTCCCCAAAAAAGTTCTTCCCTCCAAGGGACTTTCAATCATCTGCCTCTGCCTCTGCCTCTGCCGTAGTGCTGCAGCAGTAGCAGCAGCAGCGGGATACCGGAAAGAAAGCAGAGAGAGAAGCAGCGCGCCTCGCTATGCGAGGGGCTTCTTTCCAGCAGCCTCAGGCTCTCCGTTTTTATTCCCTGATTCTACAAAGTAGCAACCTTCTGGCTCCCCACAGGCCACTTCCTGTAACTGAACCGTACTGAGCAGCCGGTTAAGCACGCACTACAAGAAGGTCTGAATGCATTATTTCGCTGTACTTAAAATCGGTATGGCATGCATGTGAATGCAACAGGACTTGTTAACAGCGAACTATTGAGAACCAGTTTTTAAAAATCCAGATAATTGCTGCACGTGTGAATTCGCCCTTACTCCGGAGTAAGCAGTATTTTGTTAGATGGCTTCAGTTATTCCCAATCTATTATTTCTAAAAGTCTTACCTTTAAAAATGTTTTGGCCCAGACTGAGCCTTTTGGGGAGCTTTAAAAAAATAATAAAGAGAAAAATCTGAAAGCGCACAATGACATTTTATTTTGCAAACAAGATCTCTGTCTTCAACAGAGAAAACACTTTTTACTCAGTTTGACTAACCAAATAAGAAATAGTTTCTTTGTAACCTAAAGATCAGATGTGGGTTTCCAAGATCCCAGGTGCTGGGAAGACCTGTTGGATCATGAAATCCATTTCTCTGCAGCAGATGACATCTCCCCACACGTTTCTCTCCTAGTTGTTGCTTGCAAAACGCAATTGAAAGCGTTACATTTTTATAAAGGACTCCCGCCCCCTTTCTAGGAAACACAGAGTCGAGTCCTGGCTTGGCCTGGTCTCAGTCCAAACACTCCCCCTCCGCGCTGAGCCACGCACCCCACCCCCTGTCCAGCTGGGGCCAAGAGCCGACAGCTTCCGCAAGCAGGGGCAGTCCCCGCCCACTGGGCTGTTGTTCTTTTGATTGCCGCTCCGTCCGCTTTTTTCTACCTGCACAGGGTTGGTAGAAGGCGTTGCTGACACTATGGCGCGTGTGCTTAGCCGGGACCCGGTGGACATTGAGGTACCCGCTCTCTCCATGCAGCAACGCGGTGGGGTGGGGGCCCAGGCACCAGGACTGTTTGAGCCAGCAAGCACCGACCTGTTGCTGCCCCAGAGTCCAGCGCGTTGGTTGGTTTGTGGGAAAGGGCAGGGTGGGAGGGGAAGCTGCCCCCCCGTTAAATAGACTGAGCTGGCTTTAGTACTCTGCTCCCCACACCCGAGGGGAGGGAAATAGTAAAAGGAATGCCAGTTGTAAACAATGGGGACAGCATGAACGTCACTTGGAAGTAATAGGGATTAATACCAATAGCGCTTAATAGTAGTAAAGCAATAGAGTGGAAATGCTTTTCTGAAATAAACGGAGTGTGAATGTAAACGGAGGGGGAGACTAAAAGAGACAAGGATGCAAACACAGTGAGGAAGCCACGGGGAGGAGATGGAATGACATGGTGCTGGGTGGAATGACAAGTAGGAGGCCACCAAGAGCAGCTGACTGGGAGGAGGCCCCTGGGAGCAGCTGGAATGAAAGGGAGGACACCCCCTGATGAGGTTGGGATGATGGGGGCAGGGTGGAATGGCAGGGTCATGTAGGAGTAGTGGAATGATGGGAGTATGGTGGAATGAAGGGAAGGTCACCAGGAGAGGGTGGAATGACAGCCCTTCATTCTAACGAGGAGGCTGGAATGACTGGAAGTAGGTGGCATGACGAAGCTTGTCGGTTGCCTCCTCCCCATCATTCCACCCATCCACTCCAGCCCACCAGGTGTGGCTGGAAAGTCAGTGGGCTGGGTGGAATGGCAAATAAGAAACCACCAGGAGTGACCGAAGCGACAAGAGGCTGGGTGGAATGAAAGGTAAGAGGCTACTTGGAGTGGCTGGAATGAAGGGGGTCTGAGTGGAATGACAGGAAGGAGGCAACCAAGAATGGCAGGAATGATGGGGAAGAGGACCCTGCAAGCAGCTGGAATGATTACTACGACTAGTGTTACTTGTTGTGTGCAGCGTGTATGATGGATAATGGAGGGCTGGGTGGAATGACAGGGAGGAGGCAACTGAGAGTGGCTAGAATGATGGGGGACTGAATGGAATGATGGGCGGAAGGCAACTGGAATTGGCTGGAATGATCGGTAGGCTGGATGGAATGATGGGGAGGAAGCAACTGGGATTGGCTGGAAAGATGGGGGTAGGGTGGAAGGAAAGGGAGGAGACAAATGAGAGTGGCTTCCTCCCTGAAATCCCACCGTCTTGCCATCATTCTAGTCGCTGCATGTGGCATCCTCTATGTCACTCCACCCAGCCCCTTATCATTCTAATCACTAATGGGTGACCTCCACCTCATCAAACCACCCAGCCCTCTGTCATTCTAACTGCTCCCAGTGATCTCCTACCTGTCATTCCACCCAGCACACCATTCCAGCTGCATTCGGTGGCCTCTTCCCATCATTCCATGCAGTCCCCCAATTATTTCAGTGACACTTGGTGGCCTCCTGACTGTCATTTCCCCCAGTCCCCTGTCATTCCATATCATTCCCTTGGCTTCCTCGCTGTTTTTCCTTTCTGGCCCTTTTTAAAGTCTCTTCCCCCTCCCCTGTCCCCCAGTGTCCCTTCTTTGTTTTTCATTCATACTTTCTTGGTTCTCCATTGTATTGTTTTACTGCCCATTCACAAATCCCCAATACTTCATTCTTGTTTTCTCTGTTGTTTACAATCAGAATTCGTGATTTCAATTAGACTACTTTGTGGGACTGAGTGAAATGGCATGGAGGAGGAAAGGGTAAAGTGTCCTCCTTTCTGGATAAAGTGTCCTGGGGAAGATTTTTTTTATGTGAACATGGCCACAGATCCAGTCTCTTGTCTTCCTTCCGTCTCCTTTCCACTCTTTCCCATCCAATCCCTGATTTTTATTTTATTTTCCTGATATTGTTTCTTGCTCTCAAGCAAAAAGAGAGATGGCTTCAAACCACCTTGTATCAGCAGTAGAGAACTTCTCCTGGGTCCTTCTCTGGGCACTTGCCTGGAGTTTAGAACTTCACAAACACCTTCTTTGCTTTCTTTGGGTCTGGCAGTGAAGACTTATAGATGTTGTAATAATAATTATTTAGCACTCTCCACCCAATGGCATTTGGAGCACTACACAAAAAAAATACTATAAAGCAACATAAAATTCATTTAAAATACAAAACCATTTAAAAACAATTTAAAAGGAGAAACAAAATCTTTCTTCTCCATCTGCATGTATGGGAACCTAGCACATCAGGATGTGGGAGCTCTTCTCTCTTTCTTCTTTCTTAATGTGGGCTCTCCAGTAGGCCTGAGTCATTTTATGGTATATTGCTGTACTCTCCAAAAGCTCTGACAGTGCGTTGAGCAGTTTGATAGACCCAAATTACTATTGGAGTTTTGGGGTACTGAGCTGTATGAAGAGAGGTGGAGTCTTAGACTGTTCCCTCTGCTTGCCTTCAGTGGAACAAATTAATCCAACTCTTTTTAGCTGTCTACTTGATAGAAATCTACTGTAAAGAACTGAGTGGTGCTATCAGAGTGGATTAGATTCTGTAAATCTCTTTTCAGGAAATACTCCTGTGTGTGTGTGTGTGTGCAGGTGCACACGCACTTCTTCTGTGTGATTTGTTTTGCTGTGGCTGGATCACTTCAGTGAATGCACTGAAGAGATGCTATAATTCTAGGGGAAGACAAGCATACTCTTTTTAGCTATACTTCTGCAGCCCCGTTCATTTCATGAGAATTGCACAGCTGTTCATAGGATTCAGCTGCTTCAGGAAATCAGAGTGTTCTGTTTAATGTTTTAATATTTTTCTAGTTTGACACATGCAACCATTGCTCTATAAGAACATAACAAGTGCAATACTGGGTTAGATCAATGGGCCATCCAGCTCAGCATCCTGTTTCTGACAGTGTCACTGTTGGTTGTTTCAGAGACAAACCCAACAGATCATAATAGAGTGATCCATTTCTTACTATTTATTCCTAGCTCCTGGCAGTTAGAGGTTATATCCTCCAACCAGCTTTACTAATAGCCATTTCTGGACCTATCCTCCAAGAACTTGCACAATCTTTTAAAAAACCCAATTACATCAGCTTAAAAATTGAAGAGATATCTAGGATTTAAAATAATCTTCCATGTGCAGTACAATAATCTCCTGGTTTTTATTCACTTTTACTTTCAGGCCAACCTTGATTAGACATTATCATGAAATGCCTACTCAAAGCATCTTTAGGAGAGACTTTTTTCTTTTTGTTGTTCAGTCTGTTTGGATTTAGTTTGGATTTAGATCACAAAACTACAGGCAATTTTTTCGTTTTTTCCCTCTTTGCTTCTATTTTCTGCAGAGAGGCAAAAAACTATTGAAGTGGAGTCTAATCTCTTGCCTTGGGGGCAGGCTTTTCAAAACCCTGTGGAAACACATTAACAAAATCTCAATGCTACCTGTAGAGATCTGTAGACTGTATTCAATCCAGAGTCTTTAAAAAAACTCTAAAGTTGAAAGTGGGTTGAGGAGGAGGGGGAGGAAGCCAAGAAAACTGGGACTTTGTAGCAGTCTTGACTTTTGGGCAGTTTGTCTTTTAATTAAATTCCTAATGCAAAAAACTTTCCAAAGCTTGTTTTGCGTTTTTTGAGGATGTAAAGTTCAAGAAGTCGCTGAGCTGTCATGGGTTGATACTGCATTTAGTACTCAATAATTTTGCTGATTTGTTTGAACTAATTTGGAAAAGATAAATGCCCACCTCACATTTATTTTTAAATAATCATTCAAAATAATCCTGTGCCCATCTGGTTGACTAAATTTGGACATCTGATTTGTTTTCAAAAGGGATGTTATAATGCTTACTGATAGCATTATTGTAATAACCTGCTTTTGTTCTTTCTAATTTATTCCTTTCTTGCTGTCTGTTGGGGAAAAGATTATAAGAGATTTGCTAAAAATATGTTTTTTAAAATTCTGACTAGGTTACCAAACCTGCATATTGTTGAAATTCTCAGAGGTCAGTAATCCAGGTCATGAGTGGTCATGGCTATTTCTATTGATATTCCCATTTGTTGCTTGCAGTGAACTTGCATGGCTCTAAGCTGAAACCTGGGCAATGGAACCAGTCACCTCTGGCAACCTTTATTTCCCTAACTTGGTTACTCAATATGACTGAGTTAATAAGCAATTCTTGGTCTGACCTTTGGACAGTTTATAATAGTTTAATAGACTTTGGGGTTTTTCTTATAGTCCCTAGTCTGTAACAAATGGTTATAGTGTGTTTAAAGATTTTTGGCTCTAAAGTTTTCTTGAATGTTTCAGATCCCATAAGAATAACTCATGATTTGAATGTCAGAGGCAGCATTGGTCTGAGAATTTGGGGTGCCCAGGGTGAAGAAAATGCAGGGCCTTTGTGATCCCACCCCTTCCCCATGGCCCTGCCCTTTTAACATGGAGGAAGGTTTGAGCAGCAGGGGAGGTCTTCTGAGCTCTATGGGGTCCTAGAAATGTTTGTGTACATACACAAAGCTCTCCTGCTTTGTGTTTATCTGGCAGTGCTCTGAAGTCCTGGCTAGTGAGATTCTGAGGAGCAGCTGCATTTGCACAGCAGCTGCTGAGACACTGGCGGAATGATTTAAGACACAGGACCATTAAGGCAGCACAAGGACCAGAATTTGCACGTTCCCGGTCCACAGTTTGTCTACCCCTAAGTAATACTGTTTGTTCCTACTGCCCTCTGCGCTAAGTACTCCATGAAAAAAAGATAGTGCCAAAGTTTACTTTACTAGCTCAGCTGAAACTTCAACATTAATTGTAAACTTGATATAAAAGTCTGTACTACATTAACTTTTGTAAACCATTTTGTTGGGCTTAAAGACAAATCAAGGGATCTCCATGACGGTATGTTTCCTGTGGAGAGAATCCCATTCTTTTCAGTTACATGAGCTGAGTCCCTTATGGAAGGGTAAAAGGTGTGCCTGATACCCATGCTGCACTTGCACAAAATAGCATGGTTTTAGGGTTTTTATTGTTGTTGTTTTTTGTAAATCTAAGATTACATGCTGACACCCCGATTCCCCAGTGTTACTAGAACGTTATTAAATTTGCAAAGCCAAATTTAAATGGTTAGTTAGGAAATGCCAAAAATAAGGTTGGATATGCTTTACAGTACTGCTGTACTTAACATGATCATGTTGTTTTTCACAACTGGACCCTAGCCTCATTCAGCACACAAAAAATAAAATAATCTGGTAACTTGAAAAATAAGAACAAGCCATCTTCACAACATCCCTTCAGCAATGTCTAACCACCAACCTATTTGGCAGATCCCAACACATCTTTGCTGGATCTCTTGCCTTCATAGGTTTGGGTAATAGAATTGGTCTAAAGTTCTCCATTGAAAGGTTTTGGTTTTCTTAAATGATGGAAATTGGCTTCTTTGATGGAATTGTTTTTTTCTTCAGGAAATATTTTGATTTTCTTAAAATCCCAAACAAACTGACCCCCCCACCACCACATCAGTGGAGAAAGTTGCCTGACAAAGGGTGCTTTAAATGGCTGAAACCCCCCCAAATGAAACAATTCAAACCATCAATTTTTGTGTGGCTGAGATCTTTGTTGCAAATTTCAAAAAAAATTAAAGAAATCTAAACACAAGCTATCTCTCCCCCCCCCCCCCCCCCCAATCACACTTTCCCTCCAGTTTTCATTAACAAATGAACAAAATGGTTTTTGGGATCTTCATTTTTTAGCATTTCACATTTTTTTGTGAGAACTCCCATTTAATCAGAAGTGGACACTTTCTACAAAAAATTGTGCCTCACTAAGAGAATTATTTTTATTATAAATAATTTTTCATTCGCCCAGCTGTAGTACCCAGTACTGTTGCAGAATACAGGCATTTCCTAATGTCAGTACCGATATCTAATTTTGGAGATTCCAGGGTGGACTGATTTTAAATCAAGGAGATTCAAATTGATTTAAATCATGACTTAAATCAAGAGAAAAAACAAATTTAAATTATTGATTTAAATCAAGTTTCCCATGGATACTACTTCACAGATATGTCCTAAACAATGGGTATTTTCAGACGTTACGAGATCACGCTCAACCACAGTCAATTCCCTGTGGTGGGGAATGCCCTCGTAACGTCTGTTGGGGAACCGGAATTTCCCCCCCAGATGTTAACCACGCTCAATCCCCACTGGGAATCTCATTCACCATGTGATCAACTGAACCTGCGGGGCCGGCACTGATCGTGTGGTGAATGAGATTCCCGGCGGGGATGAAGGGGCCCGTCACATCTGGACAAAGATCATGGCCCGGAATCCCTCCGGGATTCCAGGCTGTGGTCATTTCGGGTGGGTGCTGCAGCCGCATTGGCCGCGGCACCTGTCCGTCTCCCCAGAGGGCAGGCGGTGGGGGAGCGTGGGGGGGGGCATGGGCGTGCGGCCGCACGTTGCGCCGTGAGGCCCGCCGCCTCCCCGATTCCCCGCCGGGATCCCCCAGCACGTCTGTTGGCCGTGCCGGAGTGATCCCTAAGGGTTCTAAGGGGAATCTAAGGGTTGTGTCCGTGACGGGGCGATCTGAAAATACCCAATGGTGCGAGTCTGATCTCTAAAACATGTTAATTTACAACTCAATAGAGCATTTACATCCTCTAGGAGGGTATGCTTTGCATAATTTTTTAGATAACTTGATTTTCATTTTTCACTAATTTTAGGAAATAGTATGTAATACATGGTTTATTTAATGGAAACCTTTGCTCATTATCTGTGTCAAGCTGCACGGACACAGTGAGTACATTAGGCATGTTAAGAAGTAAATCACACACAAATTAGTACGTATAACATATTTTATTAAACTAAACAATCTTAAATGTTAAATGTTTCACATTTGCAGCAGTCTCCTGAGTTCCGTAGGCTGCCCTTAAAACTTTTATTTTTTTTATTTTCAAATTTTGCTAACTCGAACAGACAAGTCATCACAATAATAAAGTCTGTCCTTAAAACTTTTAAAACTAGATCTCCTCCTCCTCCTCCTCCTCACTCCCACTCGTTTTTATTCATAGACTGAAACAGAAATACAAGTTTTCCTGCTTTTTCAACTCCCAATCGATTTCTTAGCTTTGAGTGAATAATACCAAATGAAGAAAATATTGTCTCTGAGCTTGTAGAGGAAGCTACTGCTGTGAAAGGTTGGCTTAGCAACTGAAGAAACTCAGTTTAAGGTGCTTGGCTAATGACTTCCATCAGTTCAGGGGAGTGACTTTGTTTAAAACAGCATCAGTAAACAGGTGCTGTTTAAATGGTTCCCCTCCAGCCCTGAAATTTATTATGGCTGGCATAACTGAGGAGTGGTTATCAGATGCCCATGGCATGGCAGCAGCATCTTCTTCAGAAGTTAGATATCTACCCTGATATCTCAGGTTGAGAATGTTAGCAAGAAAATGAGGTGGGGTTAGTGCTTGATCCATTTGCGTCTTTGCTGCCTGCAGTTTAAGTTTGTTGTTAGGTATTTCTTTCTTCATTGTCTCTTGAAGTGCCTTCTAAATTTCAACAGCATCAGCAGTGCAGCAGCAATCTTTCTGAAGTTTGTCCAAGGCTATGGATATAGGCTTCAGTATATGGAGCATATCTTCTACATTCCACTTTAAACCAATGTTGGATACTTTGGATGAGAGAGTTCCATCTATTTTGTCTTGATTTTCTTCACAAATTTTTATGAGAATAGGCCAGTTCTTAATAAATTGTTCAAAATAGTTAACCATGGAATTCCATTGTACTAGGGCCGGGACAACCGGATCTTCTGGTATCCGATAATGCAGGTACTGGGCGTACCGGCATTATCAGATTCAATCCAGTAATCCGGCCCGTTTCCTGGATTCCCGGTACCAGATTTTTTTTACATTGCGGCCATTGCGGGCAGGGTGGGTGGTGGAATTTTTTTATTCCTACTGCAGCTCCGGGCCGCCACCGGCAACCCAGAGCGAGCCCACCAGCACCAGCGGCCGTCCCAGCAGCAGCCAGTAAGTATTAAGTAGTGTACTGTATGATCCCTGGGGTGCAGTGGGGGGTTAACACCCCACCCCACCCCAGGGATCACCCTACTTCCAAGTTCCCACCCAGGGATCCTACCTTCATGGAGCTCCGGCGGCTTCAGCGCCGACTGTGGCTGCCGGCTTCAGACACTAGTAGGCCTTCCAGTTTTCCCCGGTGTTAACCCCACCCCACCCCAGGGATCATACAGTACACTACTTAATACTTACTGGCTGCTGCTGGGACGGCCGCTGGTGGGCTTGCTCTGGGTTGCCGGCGGCGGCCCGAAGCCGCAGTAGGGACACTTGGGAATTTTTTTGTTTAAATCTAGGCTGGGCAGGGTGGATGGTGGAATTTTTTTATTCCATTGATTTCAATGGGGACAGTGCCCCATTGAAATCAATGGAATAAATCCGGTACCAGTATACCGGATTTAATCCGGTATTTTTGGAAACCGGAATCCGGTAAATCCGGTAGCCGGTAATTGCCCTGGGGTCCCACCTCAAATTGTAGATCTTGAGGGAGAATTAATTTGGATCCTCCTGCTCTCGTCAGTGAAGCTGAAGCAAAATGGTTGTTGCGGAAGTATTTTGCAACTTCAACAACATTTTCTTTTATTCCTGCAGAAGTACTTAAGTCGTCTTAATGTTTGATTAATAGGTAAAGGGTAAATAATAATATTCCTAATTTGAGAGAAGTGAGCAAATTGGTTCTTAAAAGGAGCCTTTAAATCTGTATTTAAAGGTCTCCTGGGTGAACCGGGGAGCTACATTGGAGAGGGCATTCTCGGTGGCCACACCACAGCTGTGGAACTCCGTCTCAGAGGAAGCTCGCCTGGCTTCCAGCCTGTAGGCCTTTCATCAGGCCTATAAGACTGGGCTGTTCGTCCAGGCCTTTGTGGGGTGGGGGAGGGGGGGCGAAGTAAGGGGGGGGAGGGTTACCAGTGGTTTTACCTCTTTGTTGTTGTTTTTAATGTTTTAGTAATCCCTTTTATGTATTGTTTTTATATATTGTTTTAAATATCTTGTGAGCCGCCCCAAGCTGCCGTAGGGAGCAGGATACAAATCATTGAATAAATAAGTAAATCCTCTCAAAATAGTTGTTGTTGTTATAACTAACACAAATGCACTATGGAAAATTACATGTATACTAACTTAAAAGAGAAAAAGACATCACAATTATTTGTACCTTCCTGAAATTAAATGAAAATAAATTTTAATTCAGCTAGTTATAGTGTCATTAAGACGCATTCTATCACATACCTAAAAACTTTAAAATGTATACATTTAAACAATCCATCACGTAAAACCTGCAAGTGATTTGCAGGTGCCAACTTTCAAAGAGTGAAATTATCAGTTTTAGTCCTTCAAACATTTCAGTAAATTCCAGAGTAGATTTTTTTCTTTTAAATCGTATTTTCTTTATTTTTATTTTTTTTATCATACAGATTTAAAGACCAAGGTAAAGTGTGGGTGCATGGAGCCTAAATTGTAAGCGAGCACAGTATGGGAGACCATACAACAACTTCACTGCTTACAAGGTGTGCAAGTTAAGGCAGGAGCCTTAAAATACAATTTCCTGGTTTGTTAAAGTTTGCTTGATGTGAAACTGCCTTAACTAGGCTTTTTAAATCATAGGTTTTTTGTTTGTCTAATTTCTTTGTGTTTTTTTAACACCACAATCCAAACTCTTGAGAGTGATTTCAGGGAGTATAAAGATGGCAAGAGATAGTACTACATCTATGTTTCAGTTACATGATGTTTCAGCAAATGACATCTTTTCTGCAGAGATGGTTGTGAAGACATTAATATATGCCATTCAAAAAAAAGAGTAGAGAACGTTTAGTAATGGACAACAAGTTACGTTTTACGTACATATATATTAATGAGCTAGTTAGCTTTTTCCCCTTGGAGGCCCCGTGGCCTGTACTACAGTTAAGGTTTCACTATTTATATGCGTTACAGAACCAGTTGCGCTGCCAGGTTGCGGGGAGGGTGCTTGGATGGCTGCCTGAAATGCTGCTTCCACAATCAATGGTGCTTTGTGTCTGGCCCTGAACCTCCGCTGCAACTCTGACCCTAAGGGAGAGGCACTGAAGCTTGCTGCCCCTGCAGCACTTCCCAGGCTCCTTCCCCACACACTTCTGGCTCCTCTCGCACACACACCTGCTGCAACTCTGAGCCTGGGGGGGAGAGACTGATACTTCCTGTCCCTGCAGCACTTCCCTTGCTCCTTCCCCGCACACCTCTGGCTCCTCTCCCCCCCCCCGCTCCCCCCACCTTCACTTCAAACTCTGAGCCTGGGGGCAGAGGTGCTGAAGCCACCTGCTCCTGCAGCACTTTCCCAGCTCCCTCCCTGCCAGGGCTGGACTGAGGAATTTTGCACCCCTAAGCCTTTCTCAGGCTGCTGCCCCCAAGCCAAGCTCCTCCCCCTGCCCCATCCCCTGCCAAACTCTGGCGGTAGCAAAGTTAAAGAACCAGAAGGAATGTGATCTTCTGAAGTAAGATACATGGTTACGTCTAGCAAGCAGCAAGATGATGAGTAAAGTCCATGTGCCTAGTGAATGCCGTTACAGGGAATTGTAACCCATGAGAAAACTGTGATATTTATACAGCATTGCTCCACTAGTATGGTTTCTACAAAATATTTAAGGAGCGTTCAATAGCAACAGTACAAGCCACTGAAGAAGGGGGGCTGCTCCCCCCAAAATGTGTCTGGCGGAGTTTGGAGGCTTTGAGAAAGCAGGACAATTGAAAGAACATTTTGTATCACATTGACCTTTTTGGGTCAGCTTCATTGTATTGTATTTATTATTGTGAACACCGCTGAGACATTTGTATTCATTTTATTGTACTGCCCAGGTGTGCAGCTGTACATGCGTATATTTCAGGTTGTCCCAAGCTGGATTTACATACATACATGCTTTTATACATAAAGACTTTCTTTTGAATTAATTGTGGTGGTTGCTCCATCATTTGTAGCTTTTGCCTCTTTTTCCCTGTTTGGTCATTAGGGGATTGCCCCTTGGAGTGGGAGCTTTGCCTCTCTACCTTTTTTGAGAGAGATTAAATTCTTCCCCGTCTGGATTGCACTGTGGGTGGAGGGTAGGGAGCTGTGGCGAGTGTTGTCTTGGCTTGGTGGGGAGACAACCCCCACGCACTCTCCCTGCTGTGGTAGGTCCAAGTCCAGCACTGTATCCACTACACCATACTGGCTCTCTAGTCAGAAGGAATCAAGTGCATGCTCAGTGCTGTATGCCTTTTCCCTCCCAGGGGCCACTTTAAAAATTAGTACAAGCTCCGAGAACCGCAGAGAAGTTGGAGCAAAGAAGGAGGGGCTGAAGGGGTGCACTCAGCAAGTGGGTCCAGGTCATGGATCTGTCCTCGGGTGCATGCCCTCATCCCTGCTCCCTTACCTTGAGCTCAGTCTTTCAGTGCTTGGGGGCAGGAATTAGATTTGAGGGCAAATCCAGGAACTAGAAAGGAGGGGGGGGGAACACCCAACTAGCCACAGGCTGCATTTGGCTCCCAGGCCTGAAGTTTCCCACCTCTGCAAAAGACCCCACAAAGTTTCCACAAAGGGGGTAGCTATAGCATGAGTGCACACACACAATCATTAGAGCTATCAATGTTGAGATTCAGGTATGCTGTACCTGACAACAGTTAGATAGCAGATACAACGTAACCACCACCTAATGCCGCTTGTGTTTCCCTTTCTGCTTGTGGCATCCTTCTGATGCTTCCTATTAGCTCCATTCCCACTGAGACTGTACACAACAAAATTTATTGCTCTGCAAATGGTCTCACTGATTTCAAGACTCATGTCACCACAGGATGTGCACCTCACTGGATCCCACGCATCCTACCCCCACCAGAAAAAGGATTCCAGGATCAGGGCCCCGTGCACAGGACTGGACATGAACATTTGACAGCCAGCAGCAAAAAAATGTTTCCAAAATTACAGTCTTTTTCCCTCCCACTTGGCAACAGCAGCACTTCAGGGGATTTGAACCCAGGACTTTTTGCTCCCTAAGCAAGCATCTTACCTCTAGACAGCCAAGCTCTATTAAATATGGCATTGGGTTTTTGTTGTCACATAGGTAAGGAAGAGTGGAAGTGTGCAGAGAATCCGGAGACCTTGGGTGCCAGGTGCCTGGGCACCAACAAAACAGTAGTCTATACCAGTCGAGTAGACTGGATTTTTTGGGCATCACGATTGAACTTGAAGTTACTTTCGTTATACTCTTCACACGTACCAACGTTCACCATATGCGTTCTATTGAGGGTGTTCTCACAAGCTGTCACGTGGCCCTTTCTTTTTGCCCTCGATAGCAGTATATGGAGCATACCAGGAACTTGGGTATCGTATGCGTTCTATCGAGGATGTTCTCATGAGCCAACCCCCGCCTCTTCTCACTCAACACACTGAGCATACCTGAACCTTGGATATTATACGCATGCTACTGAGGGTGTTCTCATGAACCCTGTCACACAGCCCTTTTCTTTCTCGATAGCAATATACCATACTCATATTAAAGATGTTGATATGGTTCTTACAAGCACCATCACATGGCCTTTTTCTTGTTACTTGACAGCAGTGCTGCAGGGGATGTGAACTTGGGACCTCTTGTCCTCCAAGAGGATCATACCTCTAGACCAACACGCCCTTGCACCTCTCAAAGATGTC
This sequence comes from Sphenodon punctatus, assembly GCA_003113815.1. Taxonomy (NCBI): domain Eukaryota; kingdom Metazoa; phylum Chordata; class Lepidosauria; order Sphenodontia; family Sphenodontidae; genus Sphenodon; species Sphenodon punctatus. The sequence continues at coordinate 264,998 of QEPC01008937.1, forward strand.
ATTTTGCTGAGAATGGTTTTATCCATTGACCTCTGGGTTACGGTCATGGCATGATGCTGCACCACTCTGTGGATGCAGAGGGTACCTGGATTTCAGGATCAGGGCCTGATGAACAGGAATGGATGTGAACCTTTGACAGCCAGAAGCAACACATTCTCCCCCCCCCCCCAAAAAAGATATGGCCTTTCCCCCCTCTTGGTCAATGACAGTAGCACTACAGGGGATTAGAACCCAGGACCGCTTACTCCCCCAAGCAAGAGCCATATCTTGAGACCAACAAGCCCTGCACCTTACAAACTGCAATTTTTGTCCTCAAGTAGGTAAGGAAGGGAGGGTGGAGAGGGCCTGAGGCCTGTTTGTCAACCAGCTGCCTGGACCCCTACAAAAGAATTCTCTACATCAACCGAGTAGACTAGAATATTTGGACATCACAATTTAATTTCAAGTTCTTCTGTTATACTCTTCACGCATACAAACGCTCATCATAAACATTCTATTGATGCTGTTCTCACAAGGCCCTTTTCATTCGCCCTTGACGGCAGCATAGGTGCCTAGTGGGAACTTGGATGTTGCATGCATTCTAGCAATGCTGTTTTCACAAGATCCGCAACACGGTTCTTTTCTTTCATCCTCGATGGCAGTATACAGAGCATAGCGGGAACTTGGATATTATGTGCGTTCTATAGATGCTGTTCTTGCCAGCTGAGTCACACAGGCCTTTTCCCCCCTATCTCGTTAGCAGTATACCTCACTCAGACCACAGACATTGATATGGTTCTCACAAGCACCGTCATGCAGCCTTTTCGCTTGTCACTTGACAACAGCTTCACAGGAGATTTTAACCCAGAACCACTTGTCCCCCAAGCAAGGATAATACTTTTAGGCCAACACACCCTCGCTAGGGCTGTAGCGGCACACCGCCGCGGCAGCTTTTACCGACGGAAACCCCTATTCCGCACATCGTGGCATGGTTCGGCAGAGGCAGCTTTCCGAGAGCTGCGGTTTGTCGCTAATGGTATCGCGGCATCGGAACTGGCGAACGGAAGCGAAACTTGTGCGGATTCCCATAATAAGCGGCGCCAACTCCCCTTTCCGTGGTCCGTGGAATCTTT
>QEPC01008937.1:272746-310672 GCA_003113815.1 Sphenodon punctatus
TAACAAAAATCCAGGCTGGGCAGGGTGGGTGGGGGGTGTCCCCCCTTCCATCCGCGCAGCCTGGACTCGGGGAGGGTTTTTTAAAAAACTTTTTTGGTGGGACTTACATTGCAGCCATTCATTTAAATGGCTGCAATGTAAAAAAATCCGGTACCCGGAATCCGGTAACGGGACCGGATTTACCAGGTTGAATCTGATAATGCCGGTACGCCCAGTACCGGCATTATCGGATACCGGATTTACCGGCACGCCCACCCCTAGTATTTACTGTAGGCTAGAGCCCTAATTTGGGTTCTACAGCTCTCAACTGTAACCTTACATACATGTGGGCCCTTTTGCATTGCATATTTACTAGACCCGTAGTCTACATGTAGTGTTACACGTGTGTGACCCTATGTTTCTCCATGACAGATGTCCCGTAGGGTTTCATCCTATCACACACTGGAAAAAAAGGGAAATCTGAGGCTGCTGGGCAAAATCATACGGAGGTTTGGAGTGAAGTGCCATTGGTATGTGATGACGGCCAGCTTTTCCTCTCTTTTTCTTTCGACCCTGGTCCTGCGGTCTCAGTGCTTACCCAATGCTTGGCTGCTGTTGGGAACTAGATGAGGGTGAGCAATTGAAACTGAATCCAGACAAGACTGAAGTGATGGTGACTGGCTGACCTTGTGACTTGGAGGGGATTGGGACCCCTGTCATGCGAGGGGATCTGGCCCCCTTCCATTACTCAGGTTTACAGACTTGGAGTGCTTCTGGACCTCTTGCTGTGCCTGGATTGTCAGGTTGTGACTAGGAGTGCTTTTCACCAACTCCATCTGGTGAGAAGGTTGCATCCCTTTTTTTTCTGAATCAGATCCGGTCACCATTATCCATCCATGCTTTCATCACCTCAAGTCTAGATTACTTCAGTGTGCTCTACGTTGGGCTGCCCTTAATGACCGTTAGGAAACTGCAGCTGGTGTATAACACGATGCCCAGGTTCCTTTTAAGGGTGGGTTGCAATGAGCACATTACACCTGTGCCTTACAGTTTGCACTGGCTTTGTGGGCACAATTCAGTGTGCTGGGTTTTGACCTTTACAGCTTCAAACAGCCTGGGCCCCACATATCTGAGAAACCGTCTTTTCTTCTGTGCTCCACTGCAACCCCTGTGGTTGGCCAGGAGCACTCTCTTATGGGTACCACCTGCCAATCCTGTTCGTACGATAAGGGCCAACAGAGAGGCGTTCTCAGTTGCTGTCCCATTATTATGGAACTCGCTTCCCTTGGAGGCCAGTCAGAGCCCAAGCGTGTTCCAGAGGTGGTGTAAAACTTTTCTTTTTGACTTAGCATTTGGCAGGTGGGAATGTGGTGGGTGAGTTTCTGGGGTGAGGTTGGAGATCTTTTAAAAGGGATTTTACTGTATTTTTATTGTATTTTGTGCGTTGTTGAAAGCTGCCCTGAGCCTTTGGGAAAGGGTGGGATATAATTTTTAATAAATAAATACATTGTTAAAGTGTTGTGGCTATGAAGGGCAAGACCAGAGGGGCCCCACACTTTATTTTTGCCCTGGACCCTGGAAATTCTAAGGTCAGCCCTGAAACCAGGCCCACTAAGAAAAAGCAAACAAGCTGAATTAAGAGAGAGTGCAAATGGAGGCACATTGAGTGGATATGCTTGCATTGCTCCTAAGAACATGGTTAAAGATTATGCAAGTCAATTGATGTTCTAAACTGGCCGCCTCCTGATTTTTAAATGCATTCTTATTCCAAAAAGACTTGGCTGTACTGTTGACACCTCGGCTAATATGTAAGATATTTGCTACTTGTTTGAAAGACTACAGTAAAATGCACTGTGACTTCAAAGCCTAAAAGAACTGTAGGAATAGAACACTGTTCCTATACATGACTACCAAGGGTCGTTTAGTGAGGAAATGTAACGTCCTGTCTATGTTCTCTGCTTTATGGTCTCTGGTTATTTCATTTAAAAAATATTTATGGTACAAACTGCTGAAGGAACAGAAAAACAATAGCTTTATTATCAAGTCGCATGCTAGGTCATATTCTCTTTCCCAGCTATCACTTCTGGTTTGGAAGCTTTTTTAGATACATGCCTTTTAGCAACTAATATCACCCAATCCCTTCTGTACAGTATATGTATAGGGTTTTTTTCTTTAAAACAAGAGGGAATTACCATGTTGAGAGAACTGCTCTTTAACAAGTGTGGAAAAGTGTTAATTTATGTAATTTCCAGTTTTGATCCCAGTTCTGAACGTGTGTGCGTTTTCTTTTTTTCACTCAGCTTATAATTGGGTTGTGGAATCTACTGCCAGAGGCTGTGGTAAGGGCCAGTCCTATAGCTGAGTTTAAAAGAGGTTTGGACAAGTTTCTGGAAGATAGGCCCATTAACTGCTATTAGCCAGACAGGATCAGGAAACATGACAGGAGCTGGGGGAAAACAACAGGGAACGTATCCCCCATTGTGACTTGTTGGGTGCTTCTCCCAAGCCACCGTGATTGGCCACTGTCGGAGACAGGATGCTGAGCTAAATGGACCATTGGTCTGACCCAGTATGGCACTTCTTACGTTCTTAATGTATCCAGGGAGGGAGTTCCAGGCATGAGGGACAGCAAGAGAGAAGGCGTGAAGATGTTTAGAGGAGCAAGGGGGTCACGAGCAGGTGAGGGAAGAGGAGGAGCAAACCTCCTGGGTAGGAGTGTGATGGGATACAAGAACGAAGAGAGATGGGGGAGCAAGGCCATGAAGAACCTTGAAGGTGAAGAGCAGGAGCGTGTGCTAAATGCGTTCATGTAAAGGGAGCCAGTGTAGGGTGGAGAGGAGGGGCTGCCCGTGGTCAAAGTGATGGGCAAGGTGGGTGACTGGCAGCGGAGAATTGAACGGAGTTGTGGGCGGGAGATCAGAGCAGAGGAGGCTAGTGAGGAGGAAGTTGCAGTAGTCAAGGTGAGAGATGACGTAGATATTTATATTTATATACAATATAAAGTTTATATATATGAAAAAACAAATATTTGGCCAAGAAAACCAAGGCCTTGAACTCAGTTGCACAGCATTCCCCTTGAGAGTCTGTAATATAGTAACTTTTAAAAAATGCAATAGAAAAACAAACACCTTGTTGACATTTATTTATTGAGTTTATATGCTGACCTTCCCAAAGCTTAGGGACCCCCAACCCTCCTACAGCACCCCCACCAAACTCAACCGTTGCTACCTCATAATTCTCCACACCCCTAATAATCCAACCCCAAAACTACCCATCAACACCCACTCCTAACTCCTATCTCTGCCCGCCAATTGCTTTTTCAAACAAAAAAAGGTCTTTCACCATCTCCAGAAGATGCTTGGGTTCAAATGAACCTCCAGGGGGGAAGGGAGTTCCATAACATGTGGCAGCAACCAATAATGTTTCCCTGCGAGCCCTTTTCATACAAAGAAAGCTGACAGTACTCACAGGAAGTTGCTCCTGGCTGATTGCAGGGGCTGCAATGGGGCATGGAAGGACAGGCAGTCTTTCAGATAAGTGAGGCCCAGACCGTTTAGGGTTTTAAAGGTGGAAACCTTGAATTGTGCCTGGAAAGCCATAGGTAGCCAGTGCAGACTTTGGAGCACCGGTGTAATGTGCTTCCAGTGCCTTGTCCCAAAAAGAAGCCAAGCTGCTACAGCTTCCGACAGTCATCAAGGGCAGCCCCACATAGAGTGTGTTGCAGTAATCTAGCCTTGAGGTTATGAAAGCATAGATGACGGTGGCGAGATCTGAATCATGAAAAAAAGGTCACAGCCGCCTCACTGGATGAAGTTGGTGAAAGGCACTCTTGGCCACCGCTGCAACCTGACAGTCCAAGTGCAGCAGGGGTTCCAGAAGCACTCCCAAGGTTGCGAACCTGATTAACCTGAGGGAACTGGACTCCATCAGTAACAGGAGTACCAATCCCCTTCAAGTCACAGGGCCAGCCAACCATCACCACTTCAGTCTTGAATAGATTCACCCTCAATTGGCTCGTCCTCATCCAGTCACCAACAGCAGCCAGGCATTGTGTGAGCACTGAGACTGCAGGGCCTTTGTCAGATGAAAAAGAGAGCAGAGCTGGGTATCATCAGGATACTGATAGCAATTCACCCCAAACCTCTGAATGACTTAGCCCAATGGCCTCATATACACATTGAAGAAGAGGGCAGATGGAATAGAACCATGCAGGTCCCAAAAGGACAATGAGCAATTACCTATCGCCACTATCTGAGACCTCCCTGATAGGAAGGAGGTGAACCACTCAAGTGCAGTGGTTCCTAAAAAGGGAAGATTAGAGACAAGGCCGATAGCTGGCCAGGGAGTCAGCGTCCAATGATGACTTCTTAAGCAGGGCTGGACAACAGCAGCTTTAAGGGCATCCGACATCCTACCCTCCCGAAGGGAGGCATTTGCAACCTTGGTCAGTAACTGCATTAACCTCTCCCCGACTAGATTACTTCCTTGCCAGCACGGGCAAGGATCTAGTTCACAACTGGTTGCCCTCATTGCTCCAAGCACCTCCCCTGCATCGGTAGGTAATACCAATTCAAACTGATCCAAATCAGGACAGGACTGAGCTTCCGTAACCCCAAATTCCGATTCTGTAGGTAAAATCGCGAATTGAGTATGAAATAGCTGCATAGACAATACGAAGGAGGCAGAGGCCAGGGAAGCTAGAATGTATAACTTTTGGTCAGCCAAAAAATATTTGTTTATGTAGGCCAGACTGTCCAGGAACTGAATCTGAGACTTCTAAGCCCCCACCTATGTTCCCAACTTTTGGACTCTATATCTTCCTCTCTTTCTTCCACCTCTCCCTTTCAGCACACACACTGAAAGGGAATGGTGCGTGTTGTAAGTGATGTTTTCAAGTTTGCAATTTGGGGAGGAGATGAAGGTGTCTTTCAGCTTGCTGCTGGCTTTTGAATAAAGAGGAGGCCAAAGAGAGATGAGGAAGGGGGTGTGGAACTAGAGGCCTTACAGATAAAGGCAGTTTGGTGGGGGGTGAGAGAAAAGTGCTTGGATTAGTGAGGGAAGAGAGGTAAAAATGATGCAAGAGGGCTGGGGGTAAGCTAGAGGCAGAGCAAATGTGGGGTCCGATTTGTATTGGGCTCTGGGGGTACGGTGAGAGATCAGAGTTGTCTATGTAGGGAATAGGCGATATGTGCTGGAGGCAGGGTTTTAGTACTGTCCTGGAGGGAGGAGGAGTTTAGGGTTGAGTCTGTGAGATGGAGGCTACAAAGTTTGGGACTGTCTGTGATTAGAAGAGGATGTTGTGGTCGTTGGGTCTGCATGGAAAAAGTTTGTTGTGTGCATTGAGACTGCCTGGGACAATATGTGCATGCAAGGTTTCAGGGAAGTGCTGTCCTGCTTGTACCCATGGCCTGCGACCTTAAAATTCAATTTTAATAAACATTAGTATTTTCTAACTAATATACATTTCTAGAATAATGCCATACAATAACATGCATTGGGGGGGGGGGGGGGCGCAGGGAACATCAGGAAAGTGGTGGGATTATGCCTTCCTCCCATTCTTTACCTGATGCGGCCCTACCCTGAGGAGTGCTGTGGTGTCCTAGACGTCACAGAAGTAGTATCCCTCATCCCAGGGAGCCAATACAAGTCTAATGGGCTTGGGCCAGGCAGGCCTCCAAACTGAACTGAGCCTGACTGGACCTCTTGTATTCAGTTGGGTTTGGTTAGGTATGCAGAGCTCAAGTAAAAACCTATTGACAACACCCCAGGCAGCCCCACGCACTGCAACCCTCAAAATCAGCCCTAACCTCCATGCCCTCTAAATGTAAGACGGCCAGTAATTAAGACCAGGTATTTACTATGTCATACATAGTATCACGTTCTGAAGCCTGCCCTCAGGAAAGTGTAAAAGTTGCAGCAAAGAATCCACTCTCAAGCCCAGAAGGTTTGCTGCTGCCACTGCCAAACCTCAGATTCAAGTGACTCAGTCCTGAATGTGAAGTTGACTCCCATAGGTTTGCTTATTGCCTGGTTCCTTTTGGTCCTTCAGAGATCGTTTCTGTGGCAGTTTCCCAGTCTACTCAGTGCAGGTCCCTCAATGTCATCCTGGATGAGGAATGCCTTTGGACACATTCTTTTTTGGCTAGGGCTGAATTCCTGTCAGTATTCGCTCTGTCCTCTTTGCTAGGACATTAGGTTAAGGAAACTTCTTCCTTTATCACTATAACGTTTTCCTCCACCTTCCAGGCTCTTTAAAAACTGGAATATGTTTAGTGAGAGCCTTTCATCCTGCTGTTGATGAAAACAATATTTTAATGTGGCCGTTTATGCCACCAACCCCTTCTTAAAACTTAACCCTTCACATTCCCAGAATACATTTTTTTAACACAGCTCGCTTGTTTATGAGACAGACACATACAACTCCCCAACTGTATGAAAATTCAAGAACAATTGTCACGTCTGTCCACCTTCTTCTCTGTGTCACTTGGGCACTGCTAGGTGGGGCAGGTACCTCTGAATGGGGCAAACACGGACATTTTTCTACAAAGGCACCAACTCCCTCCTTATCTGTTCTGTTTTGCTTGATGGGAACATGTTCTAAAGAGTAACTCTTCAGATTTTGGTACTACTAAGTATTGTAGGAAATCTGAAGAATCTGCTAGGGGTTCTGGGATGATGGCTCCAATTGCATGGGTAATTATTTTTTCCTTGATTGTGTACTTTAACCTTGGGGCTAGTTATCAAAAGTACATGTGTCAAGGGTTCCTAACTCCATCAGAACATCCAAATAACCACCATGGTTTGTGAAGATACTTGCCTCATAGCATTAAAGATGATGATTTCTAAAAACAAAGTCTGGCTGTAGAAACCGAAGCATAGCCTTGTTCTGTTCTACTTGTAACCACTCAAAATACTGAGGAGCTGAGCTGAATTGATTGTATATGCTCCATTTATTCTGCATTTATTAATCCTCCAGCAGCACAGAATTCAAAATAAAACCTGCTTTTTCTGCCCCTAGTTGTTTAGCAACTTTCATCCTCTTTTTTAGCAGACGGTTCAGTACCTTTTTATTACATCACTAAGCCATGACTCTGCTCCTGACTTGAGCTGCAACGGGTATTAAAATTAGTACCAGCAGGTAATGTTTGCATTTTTGGGCACCAGATGGGCTACCCGAGGACCAGTCGGGTGTCCCAACACCTAAAAATGTGAGCATTACCCAGAGAAAGTGACACGCCCCAGTGGGGAGCACTTCAGTCTGGCTCAGTAGCACTCCAGCTGGGGCATGTTGGCTTCAAAGGTGGGCCGGGGCTTCCCCCATGCAGTTCTGATAGGCTCTGTGGCCAGAAAGCTGCTTTTGAAATTGACAAGTGCCAACTGTAAGCACTGTGAAGCCTGGCTCCATAGCAGTCCCAGTCCCTGTCATTTTCAGAGGCACTGTGTGTGGGGGGAAGCAGCCTTTTGAAAGTGACGGGTCTCAGCTGGGACTGCTGCAGAGCGTCCCAGCCAGGGGCTCTTGCTTTCAAAGGCCAACTGGCATGTTTGAGCAGCCCGTTGGGCCCTCTTTGGGCATTGTTAGTGCCCAATCAGGGTTGGGTGGACCCCTGATTTGTCAGGGGAGCCCAAATCTTTGGGTGCCCAGTTGCAGCTCTACTTCTGACCAAATACAACTCCGTATTAAAAGGCAGAATTTGACTGAGGATTTGGGGAGCAACTAGGTTAGGAAAGAATCAAACATGTGGCAGTCGGAAACCGTTGACCAGAAAATGTCTTGTCGCATACTGAGCAGGTGAAATTTTCTTTAGGCACCTTCTTAATAGAATTTCATTTTCAATGGAGATCAGCTGAAAATGAAAGTACGTCACTTACAAAATTCTGCTTTCATAACTGCAAAGCATAGAAAACTGCTGAGGTACTTCTATTAAATGTGCAGGACTTTTAAAATCTCAATGGAATTTTACTGCACAGATGTGAGGAAATACACCCCTCCCCTTTCAGTCTACATCTAGGCGAAACAACACTCTCATTGTCCTTTCTTCTTTATTCCTATAGTCTTAACAATCCTAGAAGACAGGCACATGTGCTCTGTTTTGCCCTGTCCTTTCAGCAAGAGAGATGTAAACAATTAGCTCAAATACTATCCTCTTCAATTGAACTGCTCACCATTCATAAGATTACTTACTTTTATATGGTTTTGCAGGATTGGAGACTTGCACGTCAAGCCTCCACCAGTAAAGTCAGTGGAAGTTTTGCCATTGACTTCAATGGGTGAAGGATTGCACCCTCAGTGTCTTCTTATCATATGTGACTTGAAATGGCAATGTCTAATTCATGTAAACAATCTCATTAGTTTTAGTCAGGGTCCTGTGTTTACTGCTTTCCCCCCATTTGGTGCCAATGGGGAAAATGCAGTGAACGGGGGTTCCTGGTTTTGGTGGGGTTATTAATGGATGTAGGCTTGGGATCTAAGTTCCATTTTTGCAAAAGACACTGCCTGTGGTGTGCCTTGTATTTTGTTTTATTCATACCACATTTTAGAATGTATTTATTTTATTCAGCTTTTATGCTGCCCCCTGCGGCGTACAACAATAAAACACATAAAACCTCTAAAAACAATTTAAAACAGTAATACATAAAAGCAGCAATAATACTCCATCTAACAATCCACCCCCCCCCACCCTTCCCTTCCTTCTCCCCAAAGGCCAGGCGGAACAGCCAGGTCTTACAATGTCCACAATGCAGTGGACACAAGCTAATCCAGTGCTGAGGCTGACTCTGCTGCTCCATTAGGGGTGTCAGGAAGCGGAGGTTTTTTCCAGTCCTCTTTAGTGGCTCTCTAGTACAGCTAAAAATTCTTTGGTGGTTGAGAAGTGTGTTTTAAAGAACTGCCGTGGCCTATATTCCTTGCACCAGTTTATGTTTTAATGATTTAGTGACCATGGTCTGGTCTGCTGAGTAGAAGGCCTTTGCTTGAAATCTATACTTTTTGCTTTCTAAGGTGGGAGGAACTGCATGCCAACCCTTGTAGAGAAGGGAGTACCTCCTGTTGCTCAACAGCTACCCTTTGGTTGATTAAGGAGCAATATTGATGTGCTCGGAGGGGAGCCCTTGCAGTCCACAGATGAAAGGATGGAAACCAAAACAGGACCTGAGGGCAAGAGACGTGGATGACACTAGGGGAGAGAAGGATAAAATAGGTGTCAAGGGTCAGCAGTGTTTGCGAGCTACTGCTGAATACATAGTGGTTGCTACATGTTCTTGTATAATCAGTGCAGTAGTCATGTACATATTGGCATCTAGTTCAACTGCTTAGCATTACCATATTATAAAGGGTCTTGCTGGAAACCAGATTCTATTTTATTCCAACAATGGGCAGCCAGATATACCTCTATCCAATCATGTGTTACATTCATGGAAAACTCCAGAATGTATGCACAAACCTAGGTAGACCCATTAGAATAGATTATTAAAGGCGTAGACCTGTAATATGAGTAAAGAAGATTGGAAGTACAAAAAGAGGTTTTACACCTGAAAGTTGTTATAGTTATGGGCAGAATAATAACCAATTGTTTTCCAAGATGTATGCCACGTTTATGAAAGAAAATCTTGAAGGATAAATGGGTCTTTTTTGCATGCTTCTTCCACAAAGGATTTTGTGAATAAAATAATAGTGAGAGAACTCTCAGCGGATGCTGAATGCAGCTAATTGATGAAATTATTACTTATTACACTGCAACTGAACTCTGCTTAGAAGCACTATTTTCAGTATGATTTGGGGGAAATGACAGCTGAAATTTGAGGCTTTGTATTGAAAATGAATAGTGATAATTTCCTGATATCTTTGAGATGAAGGATATTTCAGTGACAGTTAAAACTGTGGAAAAGTGTTTATTTTTTGTTAAAAAAAATGCAGATTATGGAACTTTGCTTTAAAAATAAAGTGTCGCTTTATCTACTAACACTAACTAATTCATAAGGCTTCATTTTCAGTACCGCATTATTTATAATAAAGCATCCACTGATTTTTGTCGGGACTGCTATTGTGATGCCAAATGTAGTGGCTAGTATAGAGTAGTGTGGCTTTATGTGAATGGGGTGTTACAGTCCGATTGCTGTTTAAAGTTACCAAAAAACAACAGCAACAATACCCCTCCCTTGAATTAACTTTGTATAAGGCAGCCTAATTTCAGAACTGGCAAAATGTCATTGATGTACCAAGCACGGAGGATGTCTCCCTGGCTCAATTCAGTTTCTCCTGTGGGGAGAATTATAAGGGATGGGCGAACAGATCGCGGTTCGGGTTCGGCTGCGTTCGGTTTGTCCGCGTTCGGTTCGTCCGTTCGGTTTGGCAGTTTGGTTAGTTCGCCAGGTTCGGCCGTTCTGTTCGGCCGTTCGGCCATTCGGTTTGGCCGTTAGGGAAATGTTATGGGTGGTTTTTTCGTTTTTTATATGGTTTTATGGTTTTTTATTGGGGTTTATATGGTTTTCTTTTGTTTTTTATTTGGTTTTTTTGTTTTTATATGGTTTTAAATTTTGTTTTAATCTAATATTATATATATATATCTACACTAAATCTGCTATTAACTATTCTAAATGCTATGAACTAAATGGATTATCTAATAAGTACACAGGCCAACTCCTACAAACACTAAAACTAAATCACTAACGCTATCTCTATCACTAATCTAGCTCCTACAACTACTATCCCTAACCTATCTATCTATCTCTCTATATCTCTCTCTCTCTATCTCTCTCTATATGGGATGGGGGGTGGGAATCACAAACACAAGGTTTCAGTTTAAGGTTTAAGTTTCATTTCAGTACAAAACTGAAATGAAACTTAAAGCAATCTAATAATCCTACTCAACGCCTGCTGTTCAGGAACAGTGACTAGCTCAGAAGGTGTTGGGAAGTGGGGAGGCAGATAGTTTCATTTCTTGCAAGCTTCTCCACCCCTGGTGCCTGGAAGTCTGCTCCTCAGTGACTAGTACTACCCCTCCCTGTCACCTTACAGTGAACCTTTTTTTGCCACCCGAACGCGATCCGAACTGACCGAACTGTTCGGCCATTTTGCTGTTCGGTTCTGTTTGGTATGTTCGTGTTCGCGTTCGGTCGTCCGAACAGGCAGAGTTCGGGCCGAATGCTGAACTTCCAAACCACGTTCGCCCATCCCTAGGAATTATTCCCCACTCAGTTATACCTGCAGTCCAGGCCTCCCATCACTGGAACACCTAGATGCCCTAAAACCCCTCTCTGTGTAGTTTCAAAATGGTGGCTGCCTCGTGGCATGTTCATGCTTTACTTTGCAACTCTGAGCAATAGAAACTTACTTAATACTTCCATTTTGTTTCATGAAACATTTAATTTTGTTTAGAAGTTGCATTTGCCTTTAATTCCAGGGGGGAGAGGGAGGTTTTTCCCTTGTTGAGCTGGGATCCTTTTTGATCCCCTTGCAATATTTTTCTTAATGGTTGTGATAACTGCAGTTGCTGCATTCCAGAGGGGGGCCAATATGCAAATCTTATATCTGGTCAGAGTTTCATCACTGTTTAAATGTCAGAAATGCCCAAGTAAGTGATTTGAAAATCACTGCATATTATTTTTGATTTATATACCCTGTTCTGTCTCCAAAATGACTCAGGGGGGCTTATAACAATTCAAAAATAACATAATATAAAATGAATCCCACCCCTTCCCATTCCCAACCAACTCATCCTTTTCACTCACTTGGAGGGATCCCCTCCTCCTCTCATCACAGAGGGCCCATACTCTCTGCTCTTGGGAAGTCAAAATGTGTAGGGTACTAATACATTGGGAATAGATGTTTCCTGTCTCAGAATGGCCAAGGACTTCGGGACTCTATTGTCTGTAAAGCAAATGTTTATGGAAGGCCAATCTGAGATTTTGGAAAATATACCCACCGCAGTAATCTCAGTGTAATGAGAGAGGCCATAGGGACAAAGTAGTGTAGAGATATCTTTTATTGGACCACCTTAGGTTGGTGGAGGCTTGCAAGCTTTCGGACCTCACAGGATCCTTCGTCAGGGAAGTCAGAAATCCAAGCTGTACACTGAGCAAAGCGAGGCACGGGGGTTATATGCAGAGGCTGGGGAGCATTGCATCATGGGAGGGTAAGGACAGAGAGGTGTGGGGGAAGAAATATGCATTTGTGTTATAGTAGGAAGGTACAGGGAAGGGAAGAACCCAGAGGGGACGGGGTCTGCTATGCCCAGGACCAGTGACACAGTACAGTATTCTGCTTATGCCCCACACGCTCGGGCTATATGCTCTTGATATGGAACAACAACCCCTCAGGTTAACAGTTGGCCCTAGTGCCTTCAGAGGAAGGCAGGCCTTATCATCANACGCTCGGGCTATATGCTCTTGATATGGAACAACAACCCCTCAGGTTAACAGTTGGCCCTAGTGCCTTCAGAGGAAGGCAGGCCTTATCATCACAGGGGTGGAGACAACACGGCCCAGAGCTCAGCCCCCACTCGTGCACTCTGAACATGTACCCCATCACAGCCCTCTGACCCACACCACACACGCTCTCCAAGAGTGCAAGAGGGGAGGAAGACGGGGGTGCTCTCACTAGTGCGGGGAACCGGGGAAGACAAGAACCAGGAACCTGGGGTTGAGAAGGGATGGCAGCACTCACGCGGTGGGAATAGGATCCAGGGTTAGCAGGGAGGCAAGGAAGGGTGTGTTCTGCAAACACACACTTGTCACGCACTCACACGCTCTGCTTACCCACACTCTCACCACTCACCATGCATCCATGCTCTCACCGCTTCACTCAGTTCCTAGCGCTCTCATGCACGGCCCAACATCCACGATCCACACACTCCACGCAATAATCTCAGTTGCTTGTACAGCTCCTCCTGTTCCTCGCTAGGGACCAGTCTCACAGCTGCGCTGATCACAGACGCCGCTGTGATGATTGCTCCCTTCTTTTAAGACCCTGGCTCCGCCTTAAGTCCCCTTAAGTGCCCAGATGCGTGCGGAACGCCGCACTGAGCCCGAAAGCCCCGCCTCCTCGCTATGCTGCGCCACCAGGGAATCCCCTACGTGTGCAGCTTGAACCGCTCTGTTTTGCTCCTCCCCCCGGGGTTTCCTGTCCTCCCGTAGCGCAGCAGGGATAGCTTCCAGTGCTTCCGCCTACTGTGAAGCCCCCAAAAGCCCTGACCCTTGTGGGACCTTATAGTTTGTAAGGGAGTAGGTGTGGTATAATGGGGTAAGTCATTGAGAGGGTGCCTGGAAAGGGGAGTGGAAGGGAGTGAGGTGCCTGTGATTGTCAGATGATAGTGTAGAGGATGTGAGGTGGGGCAGATTCAATTAGCAGGGGTGGGTGAGTCATTGAGAGGGTGCCTGGAATGGGGAGTGGAGGGGGTTAAAGGTGCCGGTGATAGTATAAGTGGTGGGCTGCAAATGGACAGGTTTAAGCTTGTAAATTTCTGTAGTGGCTTGTGAAACCAATGTCCTGTTTAAGTCCATTGTTTCTTGTATCCAGCAGGCTATGAATTTTTGTTCCCAGGCACGCCTTTTAGAAGTGTTGTGGAGGCTGCCTTTCAGGACTAGGATGGAGAGATTCGAGATGGAGTGGTCATCCTGGCAAAAGTGGATGCCAACAGTAGAGTCTGTGTTTTGGTCCACAATCATCTTCCTGTGGGAATTCATGTGTTTGTGTAGGGGTTGGTGGGTTTCCCCTACGTAGTTCCTGTGGGGGCATTTGGTGCACTGGATGAGGTAGACCAGGTCGTTGGACTTGCAGTTGTAGCTTCCTTGTATTTGGTGAGGCTTACCACAGGGTGTCGGGATCTTGTTAGCAGCAGAGACGTGGCACTCTGGAGATCTATTAGGGGTGAGCATTTTGTTTATGGTTTTATGGTATTAATAACATCATTTAATTTTTTGTTAATACCAGAAAAATGAAAACAAAAAAATTAATTCAGGGAATTAATTTCAGGGAAGTTTATTGAGCACGTGGTGGCATGGCAACTACAGGGGCATCTGAACTGGGTCGGTTTTCTTGATCCCTTGCAGTCTGACTTTCGCCCCGGGTTTGGCACGGAGACTGCACTGACTGCACATTGAATCAGGGCAGATCCTCAATTTTGATCTTATTGGATCTGTCAGCGGCATTCAATACCGTTGACCATAAGATGTTGGTGACGAGGCTGCGGGACCGGGTCGGGGTGAGCGGAACTGTTCTTGAATGGTTCCACTCATTCCTGGCAGGGAGGACAGAGAGCGTGGTTCTCGGGGAATGTACATCTTCTCCCCGGAATGTCACGAGTGGAGTCCTGCAGGGTTCTATTCTGTCTCCTCTCTTGGTCAACATGTATATGCAACCGCTGGGTGAGGTCATGAGAGGGTTCAGCATACGATGTCCTCAGTACGCCGATGATAGACAACTCTACCTCTCGTTTTCTGGAGACCCAGGCTGGGTAGTCTCGGTGCTTACCCAGTGCTTGGCAGCTGTAGGGGACTGGATGAGGACAAACCGTCTGAGGCTGAATCCCAACAAAATGGAGCTGATGTTGGTGGGTAGGACTGAGGGCATGGTGGCTCCCATCATTGGTGGGGTTTGTCCCCCCCCGGCTGCTCAGGTCCGTAGTCTGGGGGTGCATCTCGACCCGCAGCTCTGCCTGGATTGTCAGGTGGAAGCTGTGGCAAGAGGAGCATTTTGCCAATTACACCTGGTGCAACGGCTTCGTCCGTATGTCCTGGACTCGGTTCTGGCCACCATCATCCAGGCTTTCATTACCTCCCGACTGGATTACTGTAACGCACTCTACGTGGGGCTGCCCTTGGTGATGGTCCGGAGGCTGCAGCTGGTGCAGAGTGCGGCGGCCTGCCTCCTAACGGGGATGGGTAGCTGCGAGCATGTTACACCGGTGCTCCGGACTCTGCACTGGCTGCCTATTGTCTTCTGGGCCCAATTCAGGGTGTTGGTTATGACTTATAAAGCCCTAAACGGTTTGGGTACTGGTTACCTGCAAGACTGTCTCAAGCTTCGGGTTATTTTGCGGTCCCTGCGGTTGGCCAGGGGCGCCCAACTCCCCCGGGTATATCAGGTGGTGACGGCTGGGAGGGCGTTCTCGGTGGCCGTGCCTCGGCTGTGGAACTCTCTCCCGTTGGAGGCCCGTCTTCCCCTGACCTCTCCTCTTTCCATAGGTGCTGTAAGACCTGGTTGTTCCACCGGACCTTCGAGGAGGGGGGTGGGTAGGGTGGGGGGTATTTTTCAGCTGCTATTTTATGTATTTTATATCTCATATGTGCCCATTTTATTTATATATATGATGTATTTTTAATGATTTTATTGTTATATTCTTATGTTGTACATCGCTCCGGGCTGTCAATGTGCAGGAGGGTGTGGGTTATACATTTTTTTAAAAATATATATTTTTTTGTAAAATAAAAATAAGCAGTTTACACTTTGTGGTTTGTGCACACATTTCCAGATGTAACATCTTTTATGTCCCATCCAGTATGGATGAAATTTGGACTCGTTCCCTTCTCCCAAGGTATCATCCCTGCCAAATTTCAGAAAGATTGGATAAAAAGACACAATTTTATAAACAATTGAACTTTTGTGATTTTAACAGAAGACATGCAAATACAAGTCCTGAAAATTTTGGGACAAGAACGAAAATTTCAGGACGTAACAGGGACTTTGGGCAACAAGACAGAGAGGAGGGGGAAGCGGCCCAGCAATCAAGGGATATGATTGACATATCCAGACTGGCCAACTGGCATCCCAAACTCATCCTGCAGCACTGCAACAAAGGAATCTCTTACTGGCTTTTTTCTAAGCAGATGCTTCCAGCTTCCCAGTAAGAAGCAGGGGGGTTGGGCTTGGCCCATCACAGACTGAGGATACATGACTGACATTTCTATGGCCTCCTTGTCTGGCTTTTCAGACGTAGGGTGTGTTGTTCCCCATGGCCAGTAGGAGGCAGCACCGACTTTCACTGGGCATGCGTAGGGAGAGCACACCCTCTATTCCCCAGTTTAAAGTCTGCCTCGCATCAGCTAGGAGCTGCAGCGTGGGTGCGCCACACCCGGCATGACTTTTTGAGACCCTACACTCCCTACGAGGGGGACGCTCTTTCAAAAATTTTCAGTTAGGATGAAGGGGAATCCCTTCCAGTTCTTCAAGTGCCTGGCAGGCACCATCTGACTGAGCGCCTTCTTCCGCTCCAACATCTTCCCTCTGGGACCGGCCCCCGGGTATGGTCCGGGGCAGAGCAGGTGCGGGGGATTGACCCCCGAAGTACGCCCCCTGATTACGGGTACCTGCTTTATGACGGAGACCGCCAAAACTCGCAGGGCTGCTGCCCTCCGAGCCACGGCACAGCGGGAGGGCCCTGCGACTGCTCCGGCTGAAAACGAAACTGTTTTACCCCGCCCCCCTGCGCAGAATCAAGCCGCGGCCTGCATCCACGAGCAGGAAGAACTGTGCAGCTTATCAGAAGCGGAGGAAGAGGATGAGGAGGCAGCCTCTTCTGCCTCCCATCAAGTAAGAGGGGCCCCCTCCATTGACCCTATCCAGCAGCTTCAGCTGGATGCGTTAAATCCATGATGGGGGTACTGGCCTGCATAGAAGGGAACCAGACACGGGCACGGCGACCCCGCAAGTGCGCTCGCTCCTCCCAAAATCCCTTTTAAGGGGGCTTCAAAGTCTTCAGGGAAGGGTAAGCAGAAAAGCACCTGAAAACCTTCCCGGAAGTGATCCCTTAAGGATCTCATTGGCTCCTTCTCCTCAGAAGACGATGGGGGCTCTCTCCTCATGGAGGAGGGTGACACCTGACAAAGAGTCAGACCCCGGCTCCCCCCCCCAGCAAAGGAGGGGACCCAGCCACACCAGAACCCCACTGGTTACAAACCCANCCCCCCCCCCACCCTCTCCCCAGCGAAGGAGGAGACCCAGCCACACCAGAACCCCACTGGCTACAAACGCATCCTCCAAGGAGGATTCGGAGCAGGCGAACAATAGCTAGAACATCAGGGAGTGATCATCGACACCACCCAAGACAGAATTTTCATTCCACAACGACAACACAAGATCCTGAAACTCATGATGCTGGTACGGGCGCAAACTCGATCCCTGCTGCGAACACTCTCATCTCTACTAGGCCTCATGGTGTCCTGCATTCGGCATCTACAATGGGCGCGATTCCACTCACGAGAACTTCAGGAGTTACTTCGACCATGGCAGGCACACATACATCATCAACAACTCACCTGCTACCCTCACAGTCAATTGGAAGACCTCCTCTCCTTTAATTGGTGGGAGGACCCTCACAGATTCGACCAGGGAGTCCCTCTGATGGAACCGACAAGAGTAATACTCATGACAGACGCCAGTCTGTCCGGATGAGGTGCCCACCTGAACTCAAGCGTAACACAGGGCACCTGGTCTGTGCTAGATCACAATCACAGCATTAATTGGCTGGAGCTCAAAGCCATTAGACTTACCCTGCAACACTTCACCCATCAAGTGCAGGGGACACATGTCTTAGTTTTCACAGACAACACAACAGCCATGGCTTACGTTAACAACCAGGGAGGCTCACGGTCCCAAACTCTCCACAAGGAAATTCATCTCTGTCGGTCTGCTCTGCACATACAGGGAGCGGACAATGTGGAGGCGAACTGGCTGAGCCGACAAGTAGTGGACCCAGGGGAATGGTCCCTCAGCGAATCAGCATTCCAGCTGATTGTACACAGATATGGCCCTCCAGATCTGGACCTGTTTGCTTCCCCTTCCAACACAAAGCTGGCCCGATTCTTCAGCAGGGGTCCCCACCCCAAAGCAGAAGCACACAACGCTTTCAGCCAACAGTGGCCCTCGGGCCTCCTATACGCCTTTCCTCCCCCCATTTCCCCTCCTAAACCGGGCTGTCCAGAAGTGCAAACAATAACAAGCCACTGTCATCTTGGTGGCTCCCTTCTGGCCCTACAGACCGTGGTTCACAGACCTGATCACATTATCCGCCGCGAAACACCTGGAACTTCCCATCGCCCCAGATCTGTTGTCCCAGGGTCCCCTGTGCTACAATCAGCCGGGGTTCCTGAGACTGACAGCCTGTCTCTTGAGATCGTAGCCCTCCGAAGGTTGGGGTATTCTGACACTGTCGTGGGGACACTTGGCATCCAAACGCAAGTCCGCTCAGCGTATTTACCAATGTACCTGGGGGTGTTTGTTAAATGGTGCCACACCCATCAGGTGCCCTCTCAGACCCCCTCCATAGCCCAAGTTCTTCGGTTTCTCCAGGAGGGGCTGGACAAGGGGCTCCGACCCAACACCCTCGCTAGACAGTTAGCAGCACTAGATAGTACCCTCGGGGCTTTCACCGAGTTTTGCCTGTCCAACCATCCCCACGTACGTCAATTTTTAAGGGCCGCCCGATGCATCTCCCCGCCCGTTGTCCATAGGTTTCCCACCTGGAACCTCACTGTGGTACTCAGGGCCCTACTCAGGGCCCTTACGGGTGCTTCCTTTGAGCCACTCAGGGAAGTCTCTCTCTACTTCCTCTCCCTGACGGTAGCGTTTCTAATTGCCATTACCTCCACCAGAAGGGTCTCGGAGATCGGGGCCCTCTCCATGGATCTGGCCCTGTGCACCTTCTGGAGGGAATTGGTCATCTTACGACTGGACCCTTCTTTCTTGCCTAAGGTGTCCTCCCTCTTCCACCTGTTCCAGGAAGTGATCCTCCCTTCCTTCTATCCTTGCCTTCATCACCGTCTAGAAAAATTGTGGCATACCCTCGACATACGCCGGGCTCTTAAGATATACCTGGAACGCACAGAGCCTTTTCGGCGCTCATCCTGCTTCAAGCTACCACCCTTGCTCAGAAGGCGAGAGGGCTTCCAAGGCAGTTATTTCCCGGTGAATCTTGGCCTGTATCGCTGATGCATATAGGGCAGCGGGACTCTTACCCCCTGCAAGGGTTCTTGCTCACTCCACGTGAGGAACTGCTACTAATTGGGCCTTTAGATCCAGGGCCCCGCTTGGTGAAATATGTACGGTGGCTACTTGGAAAAGCCCTCATACCTTCACCAAGCACTATAAGATTGATCTCTTTGAGACTGCCGAGGCTGTCTTCGGCCAGCGGATTTTACAGGGAGTTCTGGGTTTCTCTTAAACACACTGTCCCTCCCTTTGCCAAATGGGCGTTACTGCTCTGTTACCTCCCTACATCCGAATAACCAGACGAGGAGGCCATAGAAAGGACAACTGAGTCCCTTACCTTGGGAATCGTATTTCTATTGCCTCCAAGGGAGGCCCACCCGGGGATACTGTTTCTGAGTCTCTCTACATAGTCTCTGGACGGGTAACGTTCTGTTTACACCCTTTGTTTTCATGGGTAGTTGGTTGTCGTTTCCTCCCCTGTAGTTCGGGGGAGGTTGTGTTTTCTTTTTTCATTACAGACGTTATCTTGATCCTTCAACTGTGGTACACCTGAGGAAGCGAGGGCGTGCTCTCCCTACGCATGCCCAGTGAAAGTTGGTGTTGCCTCCTACTGGCCATGGGGGAGAACGCTCCCTACGTCTGAATAACCTCCCTCGGAGGTGATAGAAAGACAATTCTCAAGGTAAGGGACACAATTGTCCTTTCTGCTGGCCAGTTTGCATCACAGACCCATCTTGTACCACCGTGACCGACATACGAGAATCCTTAGCATAGGCTCAATCTCTGGAGATGCTGCCCAGGATTCCAGCTTGCCAGTACCCAGTCACCACAATCAGGTAGACTTGGAGGTGGGCATTGGGAAGCAAATATAAGTTTCTGCCAAGCTGCACAGCCCCTGCCATGGGCAGACCTTGTGTGGCTTGAAGACTGGCTCAGTGCTCTTTGTGTGTGACTGTGTGTGCTGCAGTTTCCAGCCTCACTGCAAGTGCTCATAAAAGCAGAACGCTGCGGTACCTATATTTTCTCCCCCATGCATGCCCCCACAGACTTTGGGATGCCAATAGCTGAAACCTATGCCAGTGCCAGTGCTTCTGGCACCTGCTCCTCCTTGTTCTGCCCACCTCCTCCTGTCTTCTTCACCCCCTCTACACATGCTCCAAAAAACAGATCTCTATATCTAGTAACACTTTTATAATTTAAACAGAGGCAGCACCTACAATTGATTTAAGGAAATTTGCAACTTCTGTTAAAATCACAAAAATTTAATTCAGTCTTTATCCAATTCAACCTTTATCCATTTTTTTTGAAATTTGTCAGGGCTGATCCCTTCGGCGATGGGCACAAACTGTCCTAATTTTATCTACATTGGATAGAAAACAATGATGTTACAGCTGGAAATGAATGCAGAAACCATGCAATTAAATTGTTTATAAAATTGGAACCGTTTATCCAAGATTTATGAAAATTGGTAGTGATGATTCCTGTGGTG
Organism: Sphenodon punctatus; assembly: GCA_003113815.1. Lineage (NCBI taxonomy): Eukaryota > Metazoa > Chordata > Lepidosauria > Sphenodontia > Sphenodontidae > Sphenodon > Sphenodon punctatus. The sequence goes on from QEPC01008937.1 coordinate 293,137, forward strand.
AGGGGTACAATCTGCCATGCAAGTTGGATGTAAAATGAAGACGTTACACTCAGAAATACATTTCCAATGGAAAACAAAAATGAAACAATTACAAAAACAAAAATTCTCAGTAACAAAAACCAGAAAAATGAAATTTTTAATAACAAAAATTAAAACAAAAACCAAAATGGGTTCCTAGTACACACCCCTAATTTAGATTAGCATTGGTCACAGTTGCATTCCTTAAAAATATTTGCAGTTTTGTTCAAAGTAGGTGGAGTGATACATGGTCGAAATGAAGCAGGGAAAGGAGGGGATGCTACAGCAAAATCAGTTATGAAGCTGCCGTGTTTGTAAAAGTACAGAGCAGTGCAAGACATTTTCAGGTTGTGCCTGGAAAACTCAGGCTGGCAACTGGTTCAGGGGTGTAGTGGGGCAGGAATGGAAAGGAGCAAAGTCCTGCTATTGTCCCGTCCCTCTCCTCCCCCCCCCCCCCCCCCACCACACACAGTCCTGTCGCTGGTTCCCACATGTGGCTCCCTCTCATTGGGTACTTCCCCCTGTATCCCTCCCCCCGTCCCTCTCCTCCCCCCCGTGTCCCTCTCCTCCAGGTGCCACCGCGTCTCACTAACCCGCCTGGGCAGAGCCAGGCCCAGCGCCAGCGGGCAGCATGGACTTCTCCAAGTTCCTGGCGGATGACTTCGAGGTGAAGAGCTGGGTGAACGGGGCCTTTCGGGCGGTGCAGCAGGACGCCCCCGGGAAGGTAGACGCCCACGCGGCCACCTTNTCCCCACTAGGGAGGGAGATTCAGTGAGCCACTGCAGCCACTGCATAAAGCAGGGGCATAGCTATAATAGGGGGCACAGGTGCAGCTGAACCAGGGCTGACAAGCCTGGGGGGGACATAGAGACAAGGCAGCTGCACCAGCTTTGCCTGTGTCCCATCCTGCTGTGCCACTGCGACTACCTGATGTGTCCTGGGGCTGCACCAAATAGGCCGTCCGAGTACTTTGAATGAGTCCTGAAGTTCCTCGTACCCACTCTGGGTACTCGGCTGAAGTTTGGAACTTTGGCTGAGGATTCGGAAGTCGGAATTCTGGACCTCGGAAATCTCCGGAATATGGAACTTCGGAATTAATGATTTTAAAGTGCACCCACTTTAAAATAGTTATGTCATGCAGTGCCCAGAAAAGCAGGCTAGCAAGAGTCGGACAATCACTCAAGAAGGCAAACCCACGAAGTGCAACTACAGGCAGAAACAAAAAAAAGCCAGCCCAGCAGAGATAACAACATCCACAAGAAATCAAATATTCACCCCCACCACACAAGCCTCCACTGTGCCTGTTCAGTGCCCACCTATGCAAGGCAAGCCCCCTCCCCTAACACACACCATATTATTTTAACCAGAAAGAAAGTTTATCTCCCCTGTGCCCTAGTAGTCAGTCACGTTTTTGCAACATTGAACCCACAGACAAAGTACAGTCCTAGTGCCCACAAAAACCACAGCAAAAGTGATCACTTTCTGGTCTCTAGGGTTCTGCCAGCTTGCCAACAGGCACTGCAAGCAGCAGCAGCACCCAAGTATATTTGGCACTGGTGGCAACCCCCGGCATTGCCCCTAGTATATGGACGGCCCAGGCTAGGAGAAGTTGTGTTAAGCAGATCCCTCTAGCCACCATGGTACCAAGCAGTGTAAGCAGCAGGCAGCAGTGACACCCACTTATTTTTTTAAAAAGGCATGGCATTGGTGTGGTGCTGGTAACCTGGACAGCCCAGGCCAGGGGAAGTGGAGCGAGGCAGAAGTACCTCTGGCCTCCGTGGTGCCAAGCAGCTGACAGCAGCAGTGTCGCACCCATTTTTAATTTATTTATTTTTTTTAAAATCATGGCATGGTGGAAACAACCCTGTCCCCCAGCATTACTCCATGGCCAGGCCAGGCACACCTCCCTGCTCTCAAGCCAATTACTTACAGATCAGTAGTGTAGCACGCACAGCGAAATTCACCAAAGAGAATGGAAAATGGCTGTTGTATTGCCCCTGCCAGCCAATAAAAACTTGCTATCTGGCTTGTCCCATCACTCAACTGTCCCCTCCTACCAACCATGGCGCTAAGTTTTCTTTCCTAGCTCAGGGAAGTAGGGGGTCAACCATCTGGATCACTGCAGTCACGCACTCAATGGCACCAAGTTTTCTGGGGACCGGCCTTGGTACTCACGACTTTGGAAATTCAAAACCAAGTACCGGAATGTATGGTGGATTCTGACGTTTTCTGAGGACCGAGTTCCAGCTCTACCGCATCCCTGCCGCTTTAGCTGTGCTATAGGGAAGTGATCTTAGGCAGCACAGTAGTCAATACAGTAAAGTGGAAGGAGGGGGTGGAGAAAGAAGGCGGGGCCAGTGTGGAATCAAGGCTACATCTCCCAGAGTTCCCATGCTGCTGATTCACCCCACCCCTTCCTTGTGCTATGCAGCCAGCTTCATGTGCCTGTTTCCCCTTGCTGTGCCTGTACACAGCACCATGTGCTCACCTTGACACCTACCTGCCCATCCACCCACCCAGTCTTGCTGCCCATCTCCTCCGTGCCCACCCTGGTTTCCCTGCTGTTTAGCCCTCTGTTGGTCTGCCCTGTTGCCTTCTCCAGCCTCCCTGACTTACTTTGGTCTCCTCCGTTACTTGGGTAAGAAGGGGGTTTGAGGGGCCCTGGCCAGCTGGGGGAGGGGGAGGATAAGGAGTGGGTCTTAATGGGGGCCCTGACCAGCTGCAGGGACTAGGGTGGAAAAAGGAGGAGCCTGAACATGGATCCTGGCTGCGTCTTCAGCTCTGCATCTTTGTTTTTCAAGTCTAGTGTTCCTTGCATTATTGTTTTTCATATAGTCTAATGTTTTGTCTTTGGCTCAGTTATATTTCCAAATTGTGGTTGCCTAAGTGTTATCCATTGCATTCTGCTGTGTCCTAGTAAAGCAGTTTTAATAACAGAAAATATTAATGTCCTATACTAGGACTAACTAGGTTTCCTGGGATGGGAAAAGCTATCTTTTTCCTAGGACAGTTAAAGACAACGTTTTACCTGGTAAAAAACACCCCCAGTATATACTTTGCCAACCCTATTTCTGGCAATCTGAAGGTGTGATTTCTTTCATAGATAAGTGTCCTTTTTTAAAAAAACAAAACAAACCCCGATCACAATATTGGGCTTCTGCCATATGTGGCTGGTACTTTTGTCTCTATTCTGGATTCATTTACACCCCCATCCTTGCACAGGGTTTATAGCAAAGCAGTTGGATTTGTCTGATACAATATTGGTTTCTGTATCGGGTTCCAGGCAAATGGCATTGGTGCTGGCACATTTAGTTCTGGTCTGTTTTTAGATTGTACATCAGCCTGTGTTTTATCCCTGTTTACAGGAGTGGGGAAACCTTTCCCTACCAGAGGCCAGTTCTAAAATTAGCACAAGCTCGAAGGGCCACACAGAAACTGGGGACAAAGGTGTTTCAGGAATGCACTCAGAAAGAGGAGGAGGTCCCGCAGGTGTACCCTCTCCTACATTTGAGTTTATAATTAGGAATCATTAGTATTTAGGCCTCAGTCCTGAAAGTACTAACTCCAGTGCACTCTGGAGTGAGTACTTATCTCAGCACTAGTTCTCTGGAATAAGGCCACTTTCACCTGTTACTGGGGAGGCAGGGAAACCTCTGTGATTTCAGTCATGGCTCTATTCTCACAGGAATTAGTGCGTGTGAGAATTGCATGGGGAAAGACTTTGTGCAGGCTGCACTTAAATTGAAAAGGAGGCACAGGTTGAGAGCAGGGCTGTCAGTTTGCCTTGCCTCCAAGAGAGGGGGGTGATGCTGTGTCTGCAGGGTTGCAGGGACTTTTCATGCCCCTTTGTATCGTTTTTGCCTGGCGAGGCTTATGCAACTGTATGGGTGCTAGCTGCTTATGTGCAGCCTTTACAAATAACATAGCAAGGAGAGGGAGGCACATTCTGCTTGTATCCCACAAGAACACCTGTCATTGTAAAAGCTATAATGAGGGGACCTGGTCATACATGAGTGTTCTCACAGAATAAAAGCGGAATAGTGCATTCTCATGTGCGCCAATTCCCATGAAAATAGAGTTGCGGTTGTAATCGCAGACGTTTTTCTGCCCCCCCAGTAATGTATGAAGGTAGCCTGAGAGTTTTCAAGACGGTAGCCTTAGGCCGTTTTTAGGCGATCGCGGCTGCACTCGCGCTTGTTTTGAAAAAATGCCGGGAGCAATACACCCCCAGCAATCACGCGCCCGGAAGGGGGACGAGCATGCTTTTCCGGCCGCGATTTGACCGGGTTGAAAAATCGACGTGGTCAAACGTGGCTGGAAAAGCATGCGTGTCCCCCTTCCGGGCGCGTGATTGCCAGGAGTGTATCGTGTGATCCCGGCTCCCAGCATTTTTTCACAACAAGCGCGAGCGCGGCCGCGATCGTCTAAAAACGGCCTTAGTAATAACAAGCCTTTCTGAAAAGAATGGGATATATGCTGGAAGGCATTCGAAATGTTAGCACTGTAGGTTCTCTGCATTGAGTGTAATTGCATAACTTCCATGCTAATTATTTCTAACAAAGAATTTAATTTGTTTGTAGCTATGTATGCCACTTGCACCTGCCTGAACTGCAGTGCAACCAGAACCATACTGGTCTGAACTTCAGGTTGGGTAATTTTCTTTCTGACCTGAACTAGAGGTGAATAAAATATCTCTTATTTTGTTGCTGAATAGGGTAGGAGTAGCAGTTTTATCCTGTTGTGGGGCTGGGAAATGCTCTCTTTCTCAGAAGGAACCACCACTTAATGCAAAACCTGATGTTAACAGACAAAAGCATTTTGTTTTATAAGAAGTTTTAAAATATTTTTAGGTACATGGGAAAATGATGTAAGCTTCAATAATTTTGTCCTTCAGAAGTCTCGTAGTCCTTTTATCTTGGCTTTATGGGGAAGAAAATGCAGTACATTTTTTTAAAAAAAAACCAACTACTGTTCTTTCTGAAACATTCTTATTTCCCCCCTAAAAGATATCCAACATACATGTGGTTTTATTGGCATTTGTTGAGGAAGACCTGCTTATAACCAGTTAGTCACACCTATTTTATGCCAGTAAAACCATTGTACAAACCACACCATCATGTAGATAATATTTCTGTCTCACACACATCGTCAAATCTCATTTGTATTCATAAGGTTTATATTCTGTAATTGCTGAATATTGGAAAAACAAGGGAATTACCTTTGTTCCCCAGAGGCAGACTTCCATGCTCCAGTGCTGATCTGTGGTGCTTATGACATCTTCAGCAGAGTGTCACAACCTGAAGCCAAGGAATTTAGAGATTTTCTACTTCATGGGCCTCCAAAGGAAGAAAATGATGAAACATTAAAATTAAAAATTCGCTGCTGTCCCTTCTTGTCTTGCCTAGTTGGGCTGTTGCACTGAAGTCTTTACTGTTGGACTGTGTTCTAGTTAAATATCAAAATAGAGAAAATGACTAAAAACAGAAGTATTTAACGTTTGCTTTTGTTGCAAATTGTGATTAAGAAATGTCGATGCAGACATTTTATTTTCCCTCCCACCAACTGAACCTTAAGACCATAAGCACTGCTGTATTAATACTCAGAACAGTCTGTCTGACTTCAGTATCTGGGAAGATACTAGAACAGATTACAAAACAGTCATTCTTTAAGCACCTTGATGACAATAACCTTTAAGCACCCTTTGTAATGTCCCCCCAGTTTCTCAGAGGGCAACTATGGAGAGGGCGTTCTCGGTGGCCGCACCTAGGCCATGGAACTTCCTTCCAGCAGAGGCCCAGGTGGCCCCAGACCTTGCCTCTTTCCGTCGTTATTGTAAGACTTGGCTGTTCCGGTGGGCCTTCGGCAAGGGTGATGGGATGGGAGGGAGGAGTTTTCCTGTTTTATTCTGTGGCACTTCCTCTTTTTTTTTTTATAGTCGGTATGGTTTATTTATTGGTTTTATAGTTTTGTATGTTTTTAAATGTTTTATATTTGTAAGCTGCCTCGAGCTACTAGATGTTGGAGAGGCAGGGTAAAAATATTGTAAAGAGCAAAAAATAAATACAGTGATTGCTCAGCATGGACTTGTCAGGAACAAGTTGTGCCAGATGAATCTTGTCTTGTTCTCTGATAGAGCAACTAGTTCTGTGGATGAGGGGAATGCTGTGGGCATAGGATATATCTTGATTTCAGCAAAGTGTTTGACAATGTTTCACATGAGATCCTCGTTGTCAACCTCATTGAAGAACCATACTGAGTGATAATCAATGGGTCATCATCAGACTGGAGGGGAGGTATCAAGTGGGGTCCTGCAGGGCTCTGGTTGCTTGCCCAGTTCACATTACCATGCTGTGGGAAACTTATGAGAAGAAAACTCATGGTGGGGAAACTAACATGAAGCTTGGACCGTGGGTGCTGGGTTAAAAGCATTAGAGGACGTGTCCAGCATTGTTTTCAGTCACGGAAGGCAGGGTTGGATTTTGTGCCCTGCCTACTGTGATTGAAAACAATGTGTGATGTGTCATATGATGCTTATAACCATGCACCTATGTTCTAAGCTTCACGTTAATTTCCCCACCGTGAGTTTTCTTCTCATAAGTTTTCTATGGCGTGGTAATGTGGGCAAGAAGCCTGTTTCTTCGGTCCATGCTAATCAGCATCTTTGTTAATGACTTGGCTGAAGAAGTGGAGGGAATACTTATCCAAGAGTGCAGGTGACACAAAACTGGGAGCGGTAGCTAACACCTTGAAGATAGAGCTAGAATTCAAAGTAATTGTGATAAATAGGAGCTGAAATTAATAAAATGAAATTCAAACAAGATAAATATAAAGTTCTGCATTTAGGGAAGAAAAACCAAATACACGAGTATAAGCTGGGGGATACCTGGCTTAGTAGCAGCACATGTGAAAAAGATCTAGGGATTCTGGTTGATCAGACTGAGTGTGAGTCAGCAATGTGATGCGATTGAGAAAAGGGCTAATGCAGTTTTAGGCTACATTAACAGAAGCTTTGTCTCCAAGTTGGAGTGTGTGTGTATGTGTGTGTGCTTTCTAATAATTCCAGTCTATTCAACACTGGTCAGACCTCACCTGGAGTATTGTGTTCAGTTCTGGGCTTCATTTTAAGAAGGACAATGACAAATTGGAGTGGGTTAAAAAGGGCAACGAAGTCCTCTCCTTTTCAGTGGAGTTGTTTTGTTTCATTTAATTTCATTTAAATTTTAATTTATATCCCACACTCTCTCGACCAAGGGCAACTTGAAGCGGCTTACATCCATATGCAAAAGTACAAAAAAAATACAAATATCTAGGTTTTTATCCCACACAGGGGAAAACCTAGAAACAACTGTATAATATAACAGTACTTGGGTCAATCCCTCGCAAGGGGACCCCACATCATGGAAAAAATGAAAACCCACCCCACCATTTTACAGCGAGACATAATACATCATATTCAACGCAGTCTGCCTCCCACCGGTATCCACTGCTAACATTCTCAACCCTGCCTTCACCAGGTATCCCCTACAGATCCCTTCCAGCAGTCCCCTGCTGCCACCAGAGGGCATCCTTCATCTCAGCCCCTCTCTCACCGGGAGAGACGAAGGTCCTCTCATCAATATATACCAGTAGAGATTTACATTCCCTTATCCCACTGGCAGCCCCTCCGCCCCCACCTCCTGGCCCGACCAAAGGGCAGGCCGCTTTGATCGTGCCCCTTCGAGCCGTGCCCTTGACACGTGCCTCCGGCCGCCCCCAATGTTATGGGAAGCGGCCCGGAAGGACGCCTCCCTAAACCCCGCCCCCGCAAGGGTGGGAGGGGAGGGGGAGCTGTGCCATAGCCCCTGGCTGGCCAGATTTCAGTGCCCCGCCCCCAGTACCAGTCTCTCTCCTCCGGTGTCATCAGGAGGGGTGGGGGGGGGTTTCAGTTCCTTGAGTGGCCGTTCCGCCGCCTCTGGGAGCCCCGACCGGCTGCCGCCTTCTCTCCATGCGGCCGTCCCCAATGTTATCTCCAGTTTATCCCCTGTCCCCTATACACCCATACGCTGCCCATCTCTTAACACTTGGTGCTCAAAGCAGGTCAGTTTCACTCCAGCTCTTGCAGGGTCTTCACACCCATGCGATCTTCTGCAGACCGAGAGCTCTTGATAAATAGATAATTTATTACGTGGTCAATGACCATTGTAAAACCAACAAACAACATACAAAAGCATTGGTCCATAATATCATACAAGGACCTAAACCTCTGAAATTATAATTACAGAGAAAATATAACAGGAATCAATACCCTAAGACAATGATCAAAACCTAGCAGCTAGTTTACAAACTTCCCTATATAAAGTGTCCAATTTCCCCCCCTGGGAGAAATTCAAAACACCATAATGCCAAAAGCAAGGTATAAGGGTTACTATTACAAACAGTCCTACAATCACTCCTACAATACTGCTTCCATAGGGTCAGTACTCCATAGAGAGAATTTGAAGCTTAAAAAGCTTTTCCTGTGGAAAATGGCAGTATTGGTAAGAATCTGAACCTCTAAGTTGTTCATTAGGACTTGTAACAAAACAGAGTCTGGTCTGTCAAGACTATTTATTCAAGGCAGAGTCCAAAAATCTGGTACGAAGATCGTCTTACAAGTGGCAGTGTAGGAGAATGTGGGCTACCGATTCGATAGACATTTGATCGAAAGGGCACAAACGCTCTAAATAGGGCATACCCTGAATATGACCCTCCAAGATCCTTGGAGGGAAGGAATTCACATGAGCCCTGAAGAGTAGCTGCTTGGCCTTGATGGATATCGGGAGCTCCAAATATCTTGCCACCTGCCCACGGGGTGGAGCTCAGTTTAAATAGGCCATCACATGGGGAAAAGATCTTATCTTCCCCAATTCCTGTTGCCTCTCCATATCTTGGGCTCTGCAGAGGATCTCCCTCTTTACTGCTTTGTGGGACAAATACTCCTGTGACAGCCCCATTGAATTCAAGTGCGCAACTATCCTCTGCATCCAGGGGCAAATAAAGGGGTCCAGGGAAACTTCCTTCAACAGGATAGAGCCCTGACCAGCAAAAATCTTGGACCATAATTTCAAGGCAGATTTCATAGCCTCGAATTGCCAACTTTGCTGGCCAAGCTCCACTCTCATGGCCACATGCGGAGTCCCTATTGGCTTATCCAAGAGTCCTGACAAAAATTTGGCCTCAACTTTATTGACCTTATGAGCAACAAAAGGTGCCCATAGCTCAGCTCCATAAAGGAGCTGAGATCTAACTTTGCTATTGAAAACCCTAATAGCAGGAACCACAGCACATCTACCCTGCCTGCGAAAAAATCGGAGGATAACTGTAGCCAACCCTCTTGCCGTGGCAGTGGCTCTTGATATGTGCTCATCCCAGCTGCAGTTCCCCTTGAACAACAGTCCCAAGTACCGAAAAGATGTAACCTGTTGGATACTATTTCCCCCTATAAACCACCGGTGTTGTTTCTTCTTTTTGGAAAAGACCATGATTTTGGATTTATTATAATTAATGGTCAACTTACTCGACTGGCAAAAAGAAGCAAAGGCATTTAATTGCCTTTTAAGCCCTACACGCGTTTGTGAGACTAGCGCCACGTCATCCGCATAGCACAGGGCACCAATCACTCTTGCAGCGAGCTTAGGCGGGAAAAACCTGGAACTAGCCATTATTGAGATGACATCGTTGATGTACAAATTAAACAGAACCAGGGCCAGCACACATCCCTGCCTCACTCCCACCCTGAAGCGAATCTGAGATGACAGCTGGCCCCATCCGTCCACTCTAGCCGCCAGGGAGGTGTTCAAATGCAAAAGGTAAATTAAATTAAAGTCTTTTATCCACAGAGGTTCCTCTCAACCTGGCCCATAATATAGTCCTATCAACTGAATCGAAAGCAGCTGACAGGTCCAGGAAAGCCACAAATAGCGTGCCATTTAAGGCTCTATATTTAGCGACCAGATGAGATAGTACAAGGCACTGCTCGACCGTAGATCGGCCCCTCTGGAACCCTGCCTGCTCTGCGGCTATAATGTTTTCCTGCGTCAACCATGCCAACAGCCTACTCAAAAGCAGTTTGGCATAAATCTTCCCTACTACTGAGAGAAGACTGACTGACCTATAATTTGCTGGGTTTGCCCTTCCACCCTTTTTATATATGGGGACGATGACCGGTTTACCCCATTCCTTCGGGATCCTCCTGGAAGAATTTATGGCGGTGAATAGGGCTGCCAATTGGGGCAGCCACCAGTCTTTAAATGTTTTTATAAATTCAGCCTGCACTAAATCCACCCCCAGAGCCTTGTTGTTTTTAAGCGAGTCAATCAAGGCCTCAATCTCCGCTTCCGTTACTGNGGGGGGGGGGGGGGGGAGTTCATTTATCCGGAATATCAGTATGTCCGTTCCTAGAGCATCCTCACCAGTCCCAAACAGCCTATCAAAGTGGTCCGCCCAGGCCTGTGGTGTTATTGGGAACATAGACCACTAGGGCGGCTTTTAACTGAGCTGTTTACCAGTCGCCAAAATTGTCTGGTGTCCTTAGAGTCTGCAGCACTCAACAGTGCCTTCCATCTTCCCTCCACATATTCCCTTTTCTTTGCTGAGATAAGGTTCTTATAATTTTCCTTTGGACTAAAGTATTCTGGCGGTATCCTAGGTGCAACACTACTCCTGTATCTAGCATAAATATCCTTAACCTTTGCCCGAGCTCGAAAGCAGTCTGCATCAAACCACGCCTTGCTCTGGGAAGCTGGTGTAACTGATGGCTTCCTCACTGCAGCCTGAAATTGTTGTAAAATATCCGTCATAAGGGTGTCATAGCATCTTACCGTCCCCGCTCAGGCTGCCGTTGGTAGAATAGAGTTGCGCAAATCGCTAACCCTAGGCTGCGTAATGTATACCGCCAGGGAGGCCATCATCTTTTCATCCCACTTTCAGGCTGCCAAGAGCTCTTTGCTTCAGGGAGAATGATTCATTGCCAAAGGTAGGTTCTGTGCGGAGGATAGATATGGTCTGTCTCTACCCAGTAGCTAAGTTTCCTAACACCTAGCATGATAAATTTGCTACTTACTTTGCAGACAAAATTACTAGTATTTCACAATGATTTTGGGGCTAGACGTTTGACTGCAGAGCCAGAGTCTTGAGTTTATGGAAGCTCAGTTCGGTCATCCTTATTTGGATTAGTTTCAATTGGTAATTAGGAGAGTTTGCTTGGGGGATGCAGGCATCCAGTTGTCAACTAGATCCATTCCTGTCCTGGCTGGTGAAAGCCAGCTGTGAGACAATGGGGCCTCTGCTGGGGTGTTAATGCCTTCCTCTGGGAGGGTAGATTGCAGGGTGCCCTAAATCGTGGTTGTCTAGCCACTGCTCAAAAAAATCAACACTCAGCACTGATTCTCTGGCTTGTTATTGCCCTGTCTCTAACCTCCCCTTTTAGGAAAGGCTGTTGAACAGGTGGCAACAAGCAGCTTCAGGTGCATCTTGACACTGGGCACTTTCTGATGAGTATAAATGTGCCTGATCTGCCTTGGTGAGAAACTCCAGGAGGCAAATCAGGTGTGGCTTTTGTCATGTGGGGGGAAAAAAAAGCTGCAGGTCTTTGTTAGCAATCGTGGGGGATGCAAAACTGGTTTTTCAGGCTTTGCAGCCCCTGCATGATCACCGCCAAAGAGACATGGAAACTTGTCTGATCCTTTTTTGAATGCTATTATGCCATTGGCCTTCAAAATATCCCATAGCAATAAGTTCCGCACAATTGCATTCTTTTGGGGGGAGGTAATATACTTTAAAAAAAAAACAACCAAACATCTGCTGCCAGGTAATTTCATTGGGAGTCCTAATATTATGAGACAAAGCTGCTTATGTACTTCTTACTTTGCAGTAACAGTTGTGTGAGTTCTTTATTTTGTTACTTCACTGAGAAGGGTAACACTGTCATGACCATTATGTGGAGACTGTGAACTATTTCTCTTTCCAGCTGTATCATTGTTGCTGTTTGTTGGAATGTGGCATAAACTGAAGATAGTCTTGGCTCCCTACCCCCTTTTTTCACCAATGTATTTATAATTTTGTCAAGGAAACTAAAAGTAAAATACTTTATCTGCAGTATGTCTATCACCTCCTGACTGTTATAGCTTACTTTGTTGTCTTATTTTTTGTAATATTAAATTATAGTATTGTCATTCAGTATTTTTGCACTTCACTTTCCCCAGTTTAGTCGAGAATTTATTTATTTTGTTTGTAATTTCCAGGACTTGGAAATTCTATGCTGATGGACAGTTGGCATCTTCCTGGAACAGAGTCCAAAATGATTATATAATTTTGTTTTTCAATTACTTCATGTACTAGACCCTCTGGATACATTTTGTCACTGTGGATGGTATCTGGCTGTTTTTAAAAAAAACTTAATTGGACTTCTAAAATCACTTTTAGCAAAGTTTTCTGAAAGTAGCAGTGCTTGACCAGAGTTAGTTTTTAGTGATGATTAAATTTAAAGCAGCAGTAACTTCAAGGCTAAATGGTCTCTCATGAGGCAAAGTCAGTAGAGCATTAACTTTTCATTAATGGGTACATTTCCAACACAAATATGCTTTTGGGTTAAACGTGGATGATGTCTTTTAGAACGGGAACACTAGCTAGTACAGTTTAGATATTGGGGAGGTGAGGTCCCTAGGAACCGTATTGTGACAGTATTGTAAATAGTTCCTGATTTTATGTTGAACTGCAATGGTTACATAGTTCAGTAATTGTATATAGGCTGTTTTTACACAAGCATTAATTCAAATCGATTGGCTCTTAATTTGAATTAATGTAATTGTGAAACACCGCAGTCCAGTTTACTGACCTTGAATTCAAAATTTAATGTGGGGACTGGAAACTTAATGTTCGAGGATTAACTCTACTATGAATTAAGCTTTGTCTGAATTAGTAATCATGTGAACCCGTAATTTGCACTAAATGCCAGAAGTCATAGAGTGCTGCAGATAGACATGTTCCGTTTCTATCTCTGTCCGTATCTCTATGGTATCTCAGCAGTCCACGCGTGGAGCACCTAATTCAAAACATTCTGCGCCAATCTATATTCCACAGTCCCTGTTCAGCTGCTGTTGCTATACCTGTAGCTGCTCATCACAAGTGTTAGGTATGACTTTCACTAACAGCAACTATGAATGGGCAAAGGTGATCTACTCTCAGCACTGGACTGTATGCCCTTGGTAGGATTGTAAGGGATCGGGTGCAAGCCATCCCTACATCTTCTTCCCAAATTCCAACTACTTTCTAGGGATGTGCGAACACCCTAGGGTTTGGCCCGTTCGGGGTTTGGCCCCCCCCAAAACCATTTGTTTGGCCCATTTGGGGGGCGAGGGGGACCCAGTTTTCCTTCCCCCCCCTCCAGGCTGTGCGGGTGGAAGGGGCACCGGGGCTCACCTCCACCCCCCTGCCCAGCCTGGTAAAATTTTTTTTTTTTAAAAAAAACCCACCCCAGGGATCGACCTACCTGGTGGTGCCGGGGCTCTGGCCCCGGGTCCAGCTCTGGCAGCGGTGGGTCTGGCTCCGACGGCGCTCTGGAGGCTTCAGGCCTCTTCTAGGCCTTCTGGGTGCTGGAGGGCGGCTTCCGGCCCCCTCCTTCAACACCCAGAAGGCCTGAAGAGGCCTGAAGCCTCCGGAGCTCCGCCGGAGCCGGACCTGCCGCCGTCACTGCCACCGGACTCGGGACTGGCGCTTTTACACTGGGGTGAGGGTTTAAATTTGTTTTTTGTTTTTTACCATGCTGGGCAGGGTGGGGTGGGAGGTGAGCCACAGCACCCCTTCCACCCACGCAGCCTGGAGCGGGGAGGGAAAACCGGGTTCCCCTGCCCCCAAACCAGTTTGAAACCCAAACTTCATTTGTCCGGTTTGGACGGGGGCAGTTCGGGTACAGGGTGTTCACGAACAATCTGAACCCCGAGTTCGGGCTGAACACCGAACCCCCGAACCGTGTTCGCACATCTCTACTACCTTTGCAATGTTACCCTATTCTGTCTCAAATGCCCATGCAATGCCAGTAGCAGTGGGTTTTTCAGAAGCCCTACAACATTCATGCCCCAATAAATCAAAGCTGCTGATTTTGTGGATGGTCAGAGTTAGGTGATTGGGGAGCAAGCATGGCAGTAGATGTTGATGGATTCACAGTGTTGAGGGGCAGAAAGGGAACACTGAACCCACTGTAAGTAACCTGTTAACCGTGGGGCATTCAGATTATCCCCTATCCTCTGTTCAGTGTTCCCTTTCTGCTCCTACACCCTGTGAATTCATCAGCATCTACTGCCATGCTTGCTTTGCAATCATCTAACTCTGTTCATCCACAAAATGATACCCTGCCTAGTATAGTTGATGTTTCAGCAATCAGAAGGAAAAAATTAAAACATCCACATGTCCAAAAGAAAGTTCATTCCCTAAACAAAAGCTATTCATTTTTCTTATTGAGATCATGCTGTAAAATAAAGCCGATCCTTTCTTTGGCAAAAAAACGTGATTTCTTTGAATGAATGGCTTATGAGACTTCGGCCCTTTTTACACCAATGGAGGTGGGTGGGGGGATGGATGTTTTGCTGTGGTGGGTGAAGGTTGGTATGTGTCCTTTTACATGGACATCCACCCATCTCCACCCACAGAGGGTGATTTCAGAAGTGACGCGTTCCAATTCACCACAGTGAATCCCACCCTGGTGTGAATGAATTCACCGCGGGCTGTGGTGACACGTGCGGCCACAACAGAAGTGACAGGATCGTGACCACCACCTGGGGGCAATCAGAGAGAACATGGGCCGGGGGAACACAACAGACATGCAGTGGAGACGTGGACCGCGGTTCGAGCCCCAGAATGCACCACGGCTGGGGTCCATTCCTTCCACCACGGATGCGGGTTTCCCTTCAGACGTTACTTTTCATTCACCCCTGCTGTGGTGACCATTCACCACACTTCTGGACCTCCTCCCGCCCCGACCTCATGAAGCGTGGTTAGCTTCACCCCGGGCCGCGTTTGACTGTGGTGAACATCTGGATGCGAGCAAACAGACATGCACGGCGCTTTCACCCCCCCCGCGTTTGACTGAGGTTGACTCTGGTGGACATTCACCACGTCACTTCTAAAATCATCCACAGCCGCCTCCTGGTTTTCCGGAGGGCTCCGTGGGTGGAGATGGGTGGAAGTGGGTGTTGGGTGGGAGTGCGCACTCCCACCCATCCAGATTTGTGTTCACATGGGCGAACACCGAGCACACACCCATCTCCCCTCCCCCACAGCTGGCCATTTACACGGACATCCTCCCCCCCCCCGCTGCACACCTGCCCGAACACTGAGTGGGGGGTGGGGCGTCTGTGTTAAAACAGCCTTAACCTCTCTTTGTCACAGTAAGTAAACCAATGTTTCGAATGTCTGTGTCCTGCGTGGGTGCAGGGAAAAGAGTGAGAGAGGGTGATGTGCCTGTTGTTCCCCCTCTGCCTTTGGAGTACAATACCTCTCACATGCTGTGCGTGTGCGTGTGCGTGTGCATGTGCGCACGGGGGTGGGGGCAGGAATTGGTTAAATGTATACAATTAAATAATTATTTGTCTTGGGCATTTTTCTTAAACCCCTCCGATTTACACCTTTGTGTCAGTTGCTAGCAGGGGCACTGGAATGTGGGAAAAGTAAATTTCAGAAAGCATATACTTTCCTTTTGTCAGATGCATGGTGGGGTTTGGTGGGCATCATACTACTTTCATCTCAACCAAACAAGAAGTGAAGCTTGGCTGCAGCCACTCAAAAGCATTGCAATACCTTCAGACGTGTAAGTGCCATGCACGCACATGCATGGGCGCACAACCAGGCCACCCATGCCTACAAACATTAACCACGCATCTCAACGCAAGACTTGATGAACAGGGGAGATGGATCAGAGGACACTGGCTAGAGCAGGTAATTTCTCTTATCAAGAACATTTTTCCTGGTCTTGCAACTAAGTGTTCTTTACAGCTGTGAGTTACTTGGAGTAATATTGTTTTTACTGCTCAACAAGGAGGTCCTCTTACTGATGCAAAGCAAATAGCAATTGGAAAACTTTGTGCTAAGGCATGATAAATCCAACCTTCCAGAAATGCAATGGGGGTAAAGTATCTAATGAGGGGTTCATGGGGAGTCTGCCATTTGCAGACTCGACACCGGTAGAAGCCCAGCCCCCACTTTCATTCAGTAGATAACCCCCCCCCCCTCCACGTTTATAATGAATATACCAGTTGAGGAGAGCAACTGAGGACAAGACTAAGGAACTGGGCTTCAGTGAATGCTGGCTAAAGTACCTAATGAGGCATTCATGGGGAATCCCTTCAAATTTTATTGGAAAATAATTTAACATGTTGTTGAAAATACACATGAAACAAGTGTAGTAACTTTTTATGATAAGAAAACATATGATCCACTGTACTACTTCTGCAAGTGACTGTTAATAGCACATTGGGTCCAAGCAAAGCATGCCATTTAATAAAGGTATTAAATACTGCTTCTGCTGACTGGGATAAAGTTCCAAACAACATTTTAAGTTAATCCCCCCCCCTCTTTTTATGTAGAGACCCTCTTACTAATTCCAGTTAAACAAAAAATTGAAAGGGATGTGCAGAATCATTACAGAAGCAAACCTGTCCATGGTGCTGCTGCAGTGAGTGCCTAATGGGGCATATATAGGAAGCTACTTGTACAAGACTTTCCCCTTGAAATTTTACAATACATTCTGTTGCTGCAAAGGAGCATTAAAGAAATGTACTAAGTTTCTAATGTCTAACGATGTATATACCACAGTACAGTATTATGTAAGTAACTATTAATAGTGCGTTGGTTTCATACAATGAATATTTTTAACAGAGAATACAGATAAACGAAACTGCTGCTTCTTACTGCAATAAACAATTTGACCACTCTTGTGGTATTTTCAAAGTTACAGAAAACAAAAACAAAGAATTCCTTCCTTTAAAAACCACTTCACCTATGGGTGATTTCAGACCTTACGGGCGGGCGGTTCACCACAGTGAACCCCACCCCCGGGGTGGAAAAACGACCCAAACAGACGTGACGGGACCTGGACCACGGCCATGAACCGGGCCGGACCATCACGGACCGGGGCAGCACAACAGACGTGCAGCCGAACCCCCGCCGTGGTCAAAACTCCCAGAAGGCACCGGGCAGGACACAGACGTGGCCGCAGAAGGGCAAACGAAGCTAAAAGGCACACAAGGGAACGCCCACACAAGGGAAACGGGAAGGGAGGGGGGAAGAGGGAGAACAGGCTGACAGGTGCCACACACAGCACACGCACACACACAGCGGACCCGCAGTGGGACACACTGCACGATCACACGCCCAGGCACACACACACACACACAAGGGAAAGGTCGGGAAGGGGGGGCAGGGGCGCCCGGAACACAGCACGAGGAACAACTGGAGGGACAAGGGGGGGCACCGCCAAGGGGCAAGGCACAGGCAGCAGCAACCCCCA
>QEPC01008937.1:316450-343764 GCA_003113815.1 Sphenodon punctatus
GCTGTGGGTGTTGTGCCTGGGTCGCCTCCCTGGTCGGGTGCACCCGTGTGCCCTCCTCCTCCACCTGTGCCCCCTCCACCTCCATCGCTGCTCCTGCCTCCACCTCCTCTGCCTCCTCCACCGCCTGTGTCGCTTTCTCTGCCTCCGCTCTCTTCCGCCTCCCTCCTCGCTCCATCCCGCCATGCTTGCTTGCTGCTGGTTTCGCTTTAAATCTCTCTTTGGTGGTTGTGTTGTTGCTGGTTGCCCGGCAGCGACGCTGCGTGCTTTGTCCCCGGCTGGGGCTCGTTTTGTTTGGTTCCGCCCGGGGATTGGCGTCCAGACGTTACTTTTCCTTCGTTCCCGGTGGGGGTCTGTTTGACCACGCTTCCCGGGATATTCCCCCAGCTAGCCTGGGAAGCGTGGTTGAAATTGACCCCATGTGGGTGTTGAGTGTGATGAACATCTGGCACGTGCCAAACAGACGTTCACGGCCCTTTCGCCCCGCCGCGGGGTTGAGCGTGGCTCACTGTGGTTGAGCGTGATCTCGTAACGTCTGAAAATACCCTATGTCTCATACTTTTGCACCCAGTAGAAGACATCTGATACTTACTTGGGTAATACAGAAAAGGTACAGAAAGACTAGTTAAAATAATTTACGTTACCATTTCAACTCAAATGCTGAACACTTTCTACTGACAAAATAATGACCCTTTTTACACTGGCAACGGCGTGGAGGCAGGGTGTGTGTTTGTGTGTGCACCGTGATCCATATATGCTGCATGGTGGAGGGTGTAGATGGGCACACGCTGATCTACGCCCACACCCGCCCATCCTCAAGCATGGGGGCACCTCCGTTTTCGCTGGTGCCTCCATGCGCGGGGATGTGTGCGTGCAGGAGCACGCATACCCCCTCCTGCGGGATTTACATGGGTGGCACCCGTGTAAAAAGGGCCAAAAGTGACGCCTACAGTGTTAAAACCTACAACAGGAAGAATAAATTCATGATAACCCAAGCAATACAATTTTTTTTTATCTTATACAAAAAGGTAAATCATGTACTGTTGCTGAATTTTTAAAAAAGAAAAGAAATCTGTCCGACGTTCCAGTGGCTAGAATTTGGCAAAACAAAGTACATCAGAAATGTTGTGTATTGATTATACAAACATACAATTCATCTGATTTTTGCCAGAATAAAAATTATAAATAATTATTTTCAGAAATTAATAAATGCACAAATTCCAGTGCAATTAAGAGAAAACAAAGTAATTGTTCAGTAATTTATAACTGTTTAGCCATAATTAATAATTGTAACTAATAATTCATTACGCAGCAACCTATGATGACCTGTGGGAAGAGCAGCAGCAGTTCCGGGAAGCACTGCTGCATATGCAGGACCTGCACTTCTCTGTCATAGAAGAGAACTGTCATAATAACAGTGAGTGCCTATTTGCATTGTAACGAATGCAAAAAGAAATATGAACAGTCCCCGATGCCTATTCCATGCTTGCTTGCTTATGGTACTTTACTAACCAGAAAACCATTCACATTGCAGTGTGATTGTGCATCAACAATCAAATACAGCTATTCATGGACCACATGGAAATGCAACAAACATTAACCCAAATAAGGAGGAGGTGATTTTCTTTAGAAGACTGTTCCGGAAGCGCATGTGACTTCAATCCTCTCCTGAACATGGCGAATTTGCACATGGCTAATTTGGTGGTGGTGGTGGTGGTGCATCTTTTTAAAGACCAAAAGTTACAAAAATAAAAATTTGGTTTATGTGTAATATGGTTGTTTTGTATGTTGGTTAACACTGCATCAGCATGTTTTTGAAATACTACAAAGGAGTAGCAGGAAGTTATGTTTGTATATAGTTTTTACAAAACACCCCCCCCTCCCTTTTAAAGATTAATCACAAGAAGTAAGGGCTCTTAGAAGAATCACTAATTAAAAACATGACTTTGGATCACGCACCAGTCGCCAAATGATTCTGGGAAAAGAATTGGGTGAGCAACAGTGGGTGCCATGGCCAATGGAAAAAAAATAAGAGACAGTTTTAGGAAGGTTACTTTCTTAAGTTTTGCTAAAGAAAAAACAATGGAACCTATTTTAAAACTAAAACGGGGGGAGGGGCAGGAGTCTGTTCTAGGAGTACTAGCGGTTAGATTCCAGCAATACAGATTTAGAACACAGGGAAATGCATTGTTTGATGGGACCAACACCCCACCCCAGTCTTATCTTCAAAGACATTGTTGAATGCATTCCTGACAACCTTCCCTGAGCTTTACTTTGGAGAGGATCTTGCTCAACTACTTGAACTGGAACATCATTATTTGAGGCTTCACTTTTTAATTCTTCATTGTAGTTCACTGCAGCACTTCCCCATTTGGCTAATAGAGTGGATAGCACAAATTTGCACGTAATATATAAATGGATGGGACTGTGTAATATGTTATGTATAACAGTGCTTTATAGTTAAAAGAATTGTTGGGTGGTATTACATCTATTCAAAAATTAGTTCCATTCCTTAAGACGTGTAGTGAATATCTTACCAACATGACATGTTTTTTTAGTTCAGTATACTATGCAAACAGCAGCTGTCTCTGTTGTCTCCTTGATTCCTCTTCCTTGCAAATGTTTCCCAAGTGAATAAGCACCATGAAGACATCATTCATAAGCTGTGTTAGTGAGTTCATAATGATTCACAGGTTCTCAAACACCTGGTTATCCATGGCTTAAAATCTGGAAAAGACAATTAACATGTAAGCCTGTAATAACTATGACTGCAAAAGCTTTGTGTCGCAATGCATCCCGTTCACTAAAGAAAGCAACAAGCACAGATGCAGACCTCACTTCCTTCACCAAGGTCACAATCCAAGGAGGAGGCAAATTAGCACACATGAAAACATGCCCATGAAGGAATTATTGTCCATGCTCTATACAATGTTTCAGTTGTGGGTTTTGTATGTTCTCTTGGTTCAGAAAAACATTCTAGCATCTTTCCCAGCGTCTGTATGGAGAGGTCATTTGGTTGGCAGTGGCTACTGCATTTCAGTGTATGTGGTGTGGCAATAAAAATCCATGGGGTATATGGAAATGTTTTTTATTTGTACATGCCTATGGGCTAGAATGGATGTCCAAAGTGCCCTTCTGCAGCCATATCAACAGCAGGCTTTCCCCGTAATTTCAAAACTGATGGCTCAAGGGGGGTACCCTGTCTGTGCATGAAAGAGCATCTGTGCTAGAATTTAAGGCTGTTGAAAACAGTACGGGTACTGACCAGGGGTCCTGGAACTGGAATGGCGTATGAGATCCGTTCACTTTTGGCTCTTGTTGTAGTCCCTGTGGTGTACTGCATAAAACACTTGGTTACCAGCAGAGCCCCTTGAATTGTTGGGCATGCCTGAGTGAACTTAACTTGTTTGGAGAATTCTCAGATTGCAGTTTTCTGCTGAATACCCCCATGTAATGCTTTGCTGGTGTCAAAAGACTAGGGCAGTGTCCGTGGACTTGCATCCAAATGATTCCCTTTCTCACGCATGGATTAGCAGCCTGCCTGCTCCTGTTGCAACAACCTTTCACCCTCCTGTCTGTCAGCAACTTGCCCTGAACTGTCTTTTTTGAAAGTGAAGAGAGAACCCTCCCTTTAGGGAGTAGACTCACTGGGGTCAAGATCTCCTTTTACACAGAGTAGTGTCTCCGAAGGTATGGTTATTCTCAGTCCGATTTGGAAATGGTGCTGAGCTACCTTCTTCTTTCCAAAATGCTTAGTTGCCACCTGAAAGTGACGCTGCCATTCCAGCAAACACAGTGGAGAATTAGTTGTAAATTCGGAAGCACTGCAGCATGGGATTTTGTGGTCTTTCCAAAGACCATTAATCCACATTGACATGTTCACACTGCAAATACACATTAAATCTTAATCCACATTAATTTGACTTCAGTATTCAGGATTTACCATTTACACAATCACTTTTAATCTGCATTAAAAGCTAATTAATCTTCATTAAAAGCCATAGCCTCAAAAATTAATTGTTATTGCTTGGAGGACAGGCTGCAGTTACGGGCCTGTAGAAGTCTCAGGGGGACATGGGCGCTATTTCTGCTGCTGCTGCTTATTATTAGCAGTTGTTGGGTGGCAGTTAGAGAATGTCTGTTGGGGATGACAATTGGCCCTGATGGGAGAGTGATAAACAAGCTCCCCGAGGAAGAGGATCTGAAGGAGTTGGCTTTGAGGAAAGGAGGCCCTTGTAAATGGAGGAAACACTATCCTAGGCACTTAGGCCACAGGGAGACAGAAACAGGGACAAGGGTTGATACAGGGTCGCTGTCTCAGACCTGCAAGCCTCGCTAGACCTGAGGAAAAAGCTGAGGACTTGATGGCTTGAACTCCAGAAACCAGTGAGAAATAAGCCTAACGGCTTGAGAGCTAATAAAGTTTAGGAGGCAGTAGTTTTGCCCCTTTGCTTTTATTATTCCGATCCTTCCTGTTTTTTCTGTTCCCTAATGCCCTTATTGGTTAGAATATATGTAAATAAAGTATTTGGTTGCTTAATCTGGCCACTTGTGATTAAAGATCTCTCTCCCTCTCCAAGTACTTGAACTTTTGGTTTAACAAAGGGTATTTTCAGACGTGACGAGATCACGCTCAATCACGGTGGATTCCCACCGGGCGAGAAAGGTCTCGTCACGTCTGAAGGGGGAACGGAAGTTCCCCCCTAGATGTTCACCCCTGTCAATCATGGCGGGGAATCACATTCACCACGTGATCGGCGAAACGGGCGGGGCCGGCCCCGAGTGTGTGCTGAATGCGATTTCCCTCCGTGATGAAGGGGCCCGTCCTGTCTGGACGGCTACCATGGCCCGGAATCCACGGCAGGATTCTGGGCTGTGGTCAATTCGGGAGGGCGCTGTGGCCGCATTGGCTGCAGCGACTGCCCGCTTCCCCAGAGGGCGGACAGTGAGGGAGCGTGGGGGAGGGGCGGGGCCGTGCGGCCGCATGTGGCTCCACCCGGCCCCGCCTCCTCCCTGATTCCCCGCCGGGATCAGCCGGCATGTCTGTTGGACGTGCCGGTGTGATCCCAGTGGGGAATCTCCGCGGCGATTCCGTGCCGGGGCGACTAGCGCCCCGCCATGTCTGAAATCACCCTAAGGAGTTAAGACACTTACAAATTCAGCCATGCTCCAAAAAGCATGGGAATTGTAAGTGAAAACTCCTATCTTAACTTGTGTGCCATATAAGCTGTAAAGATGTTGTACAGTTTCACATATTGTGCTCACAATTTAGGCTGCATGCACCCAAACTTTGCCTTGGTATTTCAACCCCATCCTCTTCAGGTTGGAGACAACACTGAAGCTGGGGCCAGCAAGGTCCTCCCTGCCCCAATATTACAGACTTGATTCCTGGCTCTGCTGTACCCATAATTTCTCTTATTTATAGCTCCTCTCTTAAGCAAGACCTATCTCCCAATCCTTGTCCCTAAATACAGATCACCCATGTGTCAGTCTTCTCTCCTCATATACCCCCCCCCAAGTACTTGGGCCCCTTCCCTATAAGCAACTGCTCCCCACCCATGAAGGACTGGAAGGCCATTTTCAGACATGCCCCCCCCCCGAATATTTTGGCTACAGGACGGAATGTGCAGCCGGACTATGCATGGGGTGCCACAGATCTGAAAGCGCCCACCCCACCCCCAGTGTGGCTTTGCCAGCAAACACCCTCAGCGATACATAGCAGGAAATCCTGCTCTCTATATGCATGTATGAGGTTGGTGGGAAGCAAGGGTGGAGGTAAGCATTTTAATTTATTATTTATTATTATTAGATATCAAGAATATTAAATAATATGCATACCTCCACTCTTGCTTCCCACCACTATTGTCCATGCATATACATTAACCATTTCTCAGTCTTCTCCATAAACACTCCCCCAGCACCTGGCTGCCCCAGCCCGATACAAATACTTGCCCCACTACATGGCTGCCCAGTGTTCCTTCCATCTACACATCCTGTCTCGATCAACTTTGTTTCTGCCGTATACAGTCTCACAGGACTCAGTCATCCCATTCTCCCCAACCTAAAAGAAAACATATAGAAGAGTTCTCATCTTCCCCCCTTCCCCCAGGACCTCATATGTGGGATTCTGCAGGGTTCCATTCTATCCCCTCTCCTGTTCAGTGTGTATATGCAGTCTTTGGGGGAGGTTGTCAGGGAGTTTGGGGTGAGGTGTCATCAATATGCTGATGACACCCAGCTATAGCTCTCATTTTCATCTGACTCAGGCCCAGCAGTCTCGGGGCTTGCCCAGTGTTTGTCAGCTGTGGGGGATTGGATGAGAGCGAGCCGCCTAAAATTAAATCCTGACAAGACAGAGGTGATGGTTGTGGGGAAAGCCAAGGCAGTGATGGCGCCCATCCTTGATGGGGTCCGTCCTCCCTTGGTTTCTCAGGTCTGGAGTCTGGGGGTGCTCCTGGACCCGTAGCTCCGCCTGGATGTCCAGGTGGCAGCTGTGGCAAAGGGGGCATTTTGCCAGTTACATCTGGTGTGTCCGCTTAGGCGGTATGTCTCTGCCTCTGATCTGGCCACAGTCATCCATGCTTTTATTACCTCGAGACTGAACTACTGTAACACACTCTGTGAGGCTACCCTTGGGTCTGGTTCGGAAACTACAGCTAGTGCAGAATACGGCGGCCTGTCTCCTGCCTGGGATGGGCCGACGCAAGCATATTACACCAGTTCTTCACTCTCTGCACTGGCTGCCGATAGTTTTCCGGGCCCCGGGCCCAATTTAAGGTGTTGGTGTTGACCTTTAAAGCCCTAAATGGCTTGGCCCCCACCTACCTGCAGGACCGCCTTACCCTCCGAGTCCTGGATTGGCCCCTGCAGTTGGCCGGGGGCACCTTCCTCAGTGTCCCCCGGGTTTCCTGGGTGTTCACCATAAAGAGGGCATTCTCTGTGGCTGCGCCGCAGCTGTGGAATTCCCATTGGAGGTCCGCTTGATTACTGACCTCCCCTCTTTCCGCAGAAAGTGCAAGACCTGGCTGTTTCGCTGGGCCTTTATCGAAGGAGATGGGGTGGGTGGGTATGGGCTTTTTAGGTTGTTTTAATTGTACTTTTATTACTGAGTATTTTAATGTGTTTTAAAAACGTTGTTAGCTGCCCCGAGATGCCTGAGGCAGAAGGGGGCAGCATACAAGTCTTAATATAAATAAATAAAGCTTTCTTATTTAATATAAAGATTTATTTAATATAAATAAATTATTTAATATTACTTTATATTAAATAAGATTTATTTATAAAAATGAGCCAGTCAGCTGGTAGTTTGCTGTAATATGGGGGTGGAGAAGAACTTGCTCTGTCCAGCTTCAGTGTTGCCCTCCAACCTGCAGAGGAAGAGGATTGTGGCTGGAAGGCAAAGTGGGGGTACATGGAGCCTACTTGGTAAATGAGCACAATCTGTGAGACTGTATAAGTGTAAGCCTTTACTGCTTATATGGTGCACAAGTTAAGGCAAGAGCCTTAACGTACAATTTTTCCATGCTTTTTAAAAAATAGAATTGAATTTGTAAGAGCCGTAACTCCTCTCAAAGCACAAGGCTTTTTGATATAATTTTCCTGTTGTTTGAAAAGGAAACACACTAAATTTGCTCTCGTATATCCGTACCAACCATGTAAAAACAGGCTGACTTTGATTTGGCTTCTAACGCTCTTATGAATACCTTAAGAAGGCAATAAACTCCCATAACTACGGCAAGGAAATTTTAATTTTTTTATAAAACATAACCTATTTATATAATATAAGTTTGCCTTCCAGCCACAAACTTATAACATATTCACCTGTCTTAACTTATAACCTATTGCTCTTAAATTGTTAACTTAATATCTATTTACCAACTTTTCTCTATATCCTATTTACTTACTTTAACCTATAACCTATCTTAACCTACAACTTAAATAAGATAAAAGATTAACTATTAAATGGTAATTTAATGTATTACTACACCACAGTTGTCTTGTAGGCTAGGGTGGTCATACTTCCCCTTTAAAAGAGGATGCTTATGAAAAATACATGTTGCAGGACTGCATTGGTTCCAGTGCAGCCCTACACCATGTATTTTTCATGAGTCCTGTTTTAAAGGGGACGTATGGCTACCCTTTTGTAGGCACACCTGTGCCCTCAGCACGTCTTACAGTCCTCCTGATCACCTGTGGCTCTTAATTTTAAAGATCCTCTGCTCTTCCGTGGATCTTAAAGGAACATGCTTATTTTAGCAGATTAGATGGGGCATGGTAAAAGACTACACCAGCAAATGTCACTCAGAAGGCAAATTGGAAACTTTCACACATTAATACAAGAAGAGGGGGGCATTGAATGAAAGTAGGCAAATTCAGAAGTGGCAAAAGAAAATACAGAGCAAAATAAATTTAGTGCATAATTAGGCCATGAAACTCATTGGTGCAAAATGCCATTATGGCCAAGAATTTAACAAGATTTAATGAAAAATCTGATACAGGCAATGCGATCCTTCAGCTGTTTAGTGCTGGCAGTGGTACTTAAGTACCAGCCACCTCACTCTTCAGTCTCTTGCTTTTAGTGTTTAATCATTTGTATGATCAGAAAACAGCAGGCAACAAGGTGAATTATGTTAAAGATTAATGGTGTGTGGTGGTATGGATTAAATGTGAAAGTTATCTTTTTCAATTAAGCATAATTATCAACTAGAAATGTTTAATAAAATGAAAAATAAAATATTTTGTAAATGTATTGGTAATAGTATTATTTATTGCTGAGTAGCATATTGAGAATGAATGCACTGAAATTCAAGTGCTTTTATTTTTAAAGAATACATTAAATAAAGGTTTTGGCCCATAAGACAAATGTCTGATACTGAATTCATCTTAGGAGGGAGGAAGTCAGTGAGAATTATATTAACTCTCTCCTTTGGTTGAATTTAGTCTCTTAACCGAACTTTATTTTCCTATAGTTTTTTATATACAATGTCATAAGTCAGGTAGCAATTATTTTCTGAATACATTTGGATAAATTTTCTTCTGAATAGTGAATGTTTTCTAATGAACAAATCTGCAACTCTGTATGTTTTTTAATCTTATGATGATTCCCTCCAGAGCTGGATAAACCCACCTTACATGGTTCCACATGTTTTTGATACTTTAGTCTCTCTCCTTGGATTATGGCTTTATTTGGGAGCTGGGCCCTGACAGAATTTAGACTCCAAGGACAAGCTTTAATTTCTGCCCATAGGTGTAACAGAGGAGCGGGTCGGAACTCTGAAGTTAGCCAAAGGAAGGGTTCCAGGAGAGATGGAACAGACCTAGCAATGGATAGAGGGGTTAGGAGTAAGGGAAGGGAAACCTCTGAGTTGCTTCTCCAAACTCGGGGAGAGTGGAGTTCATCGCAGAGGTCATGAGGGGAAGGAATCTAATAGGAGTGCGGGGGCCTAGGGAAAAGGGTAATAATGTACAGGGTCAAGGCAACTGAGCAGAGGACAAGAGTGAGACAAGAAAAAGCCAGAGCCATAATCTGGGAAGCAGGGAACAAGGAGACAGAGCAAGGGATTAGGGGCTAGGAATCAGAGCAGCGAAGGAACCAGAGTAAGAGACTAGGATCCTGGAGCCAAACCTAGAGCCAGGAACCGGGGACTAGGAACTAGAGCAGAAGAAGGAACTGGGAGCCAGAGCAAAGGCCAGGGAACTAGGGAGCAGAGCAGGGAAAGGTAGCAGGAGAGAGAGAGAGAGAGTGTGCCCAGGGGATTGGTGCAGGGCAGAGCGGAGTCAGCATCTGGGAGTAAGGGCATGGCAAAGCCTGAGTCAGGATTGAGGATGAGACGAGAGCAACAGAGAAGAGTTGTTTCACCCAGCTTCCTGTTGCTACCAGCATGCTCTTATACTGCTGGCAAGCAACCAGGAAGCTGGGAGGCAGAGCTACAGAAGAGATGGATGGAAAGAGAGGTGGGCACAGATCAGAGAGACAGGAGATGGGTATGGTCAGGACAAAGGCTGAAGGAAATAAGGGGAAGGTAGTCAGGTCAGACACAGGCCAACGTGGTGGTGCCGATGGGCCAACCACCACTCCAGAAATGTTGAGGGCAGAGGTTTGAGGCTGCAGCCTTACAACAGGCACTATGTATGAGGACTGGGAAATATATGTGGCCTTGGTGTGTTTTGCTCTATGTGACATTCCTGAGTGAACAGGGTAACTTGGTGAATGTCAGCCATTTAAATTACGTTTTATTTCACATTTTAAAAATTAGACACTTCATTGATTAAGAAAGATTCATCCATCAGTCTTTTTCTACTAGCCTATACAGGAATTCCCGGGCAGAAGTTTAGACTCGTTGAGTTCTTTACCTGCAGACCTTTGGAACACCTGGATTATTTATGTCCCACATGCGTCGTCGACTTTCTCCAAAACAAATATTCTTAATCCAAGTTCTTAATTTTAGTGTTTAGATGATTATTACTTGATCAGGAAATTAATTTCAAATTCAAATAAAAGAAATGTTGGGGGGGAATCTTTATTTCTCTGAGGGCATCAAAACTCACACAGCACATAGCTTAATTTCTTAAATGTGTTCATTACTTTTGGAAAAACAATAAATATATTCCCATCATGATCGCTTGGGAAACAAATGTACCAATACTTTGAATGCTACTTGCTGTGAGAGGTATAACTTTTTAAAGGACATTAAGTAGACTAGTTGAGTCAAATGTGTTAAATTTCTTTCAGCATTCATTCCCAGACATCCCTAGTTGACTTGTGAATGCTATTTGGTACATTTAAAGCAATCTAGCTAAGTACAGACTATCAAGAGATTAGAGTAAGAAATTGGACTCGATCCCAAACCCTGTGCACCATACAAGCAGTGGGCATGCATATTGCGTGCAACCTCTACGCAGACTGCACATGCACAGGCAGGACTATGGTCTGCATGCAAGGGTTTGGGATTGAGCCCAGTGTGTGGTATTTATTTGATGGGGACTGACCCAGCTAACCATACTATTGGTGATGTTAATGAATAAACATCTAGAGGTGATACACAAACCAATTAGATTCACTCTTAGTAGAAATGATTTCATCTTCAGTCATTTCACTGCACTACCAAATTTAATTCCTCAGTGATGAAATTTGGTAGTGCAGCACTGTCATTTCTGCTGCCTTTGTGAAAGAAAATAAAACATTTGCAAGACACACAAAAACAACAATAAACTATTATAACTTACAGTAAAAAGAGAAAGGTGGCTTTTAGAAGAGGCTTCTGTTAGAGCAGAAAGACAACAAAAACTCTACTAGAAAGTTTGATACAGCCTTTAATATAACAGTTAAATATGCTGGAAATCAGTTGAGACCAATGGGATTTTCCCCACTTATGCGTTTCGACCCATGGAGAAAGCAAACCAGCTGACCATTGGAAGATAAGAACTGAACAACATTTGTGTGTCACTGAGGTGGACATAGGGTATTTTCAGATGTTACGAGATCACGCTCAACCACGGTGAATCCCCACATGGTGATCGTTATCCTGTAACGTGTGTTGGGGGGAATGGAAGTTCCCCCCCAGATGTTCACCCCCCATGAATCATGGGGTGGGTGGGTGGGAATATCACATTCAACACGCAAACGGAGGTACTGGCCGGATCATCTCCGTTTGCATGTTGAATGTGATTTTCCCCCTCGTGATCAAGGGGACTGTAAGTCTGTTCGCCTACCACGGCCCGGAACCAGCGGCAGGATTCCGGGCCATGGTCAGTGCGGGCGGACGCTGCGGACGCATTGGCCATGGCACCCACCCGTTTCCCAAGAGGGCGGGTGGCCTAGGGAGTGTGTGTGGGGGGGGGGGGGGGCTCCTTTGCATTTTTCTTTGTGACTGTGACTGTTCTGGCTGTGTTTATCTCTGTGGGGATGGAGAAGCAAGCCAGGCTGAGATGGGGGGGGATACCAGCTTGAAATCCACACAGGGGATTGTTGCAATAACCTGGAGAACTAACACGGGGGCAGCGGGGTGGGGGAGTTACTGCTTTAGTCCCTGTTGTCCCTGTCGTGGGTTGTTAGGGCTTGGAGTGGGGTAGACGTCTCTCACAAGGAGGCCCAGATTCTGGCCTGTGTTCACACATGGGGTGATTTCAGACGTTACGCGGCTAATTTCACCACAGTGAATCCCCCCCCGGTGTGAATGGCATCACCGCGGGCCGTGGTGAGACATGACAGGGGCAACACCACCGCCCGGGGCCAACCGGAGAGAACACAGGCCGGGGGAACCCAACAGACGTGATGCGGTGGCGAGAACCGTGGTGGGAGCCCCACAAGGCACCGGGGTCACGCGGACGCAAACATGGCCGCCGGAGGGCAGACGAAGCCACAGACGGCAGAGGGCCCTGCCCGGGGAAGGGAAACACGACGGGAGGAGGTGGAATGGGAGGGTAAGTTTCAGCCCCAGGGTTTAATGTTTAACATTTTTTTTATGGTGGGGGGGTATGGGATTGTCAGGTGAAACTGCAACTCATGGGCAGTTCAGAGTCTCTGGAGGCCATTGCTCCGGNTTATTATTATTATTATTATTAGACATTTATAAAGCGCCAGTCGCATGACCTGGTGCTGTACAGAACATAGAATAAGACGCGGTCCCTGCCTGTGGCTTACAATCTAAGAGACAAAAACAAAGGGGGGGAGACAGGGGGAGGGGACTGGGAGAGACAGGGGAGAAGACAAAGAAACATTCAGGTGGATGCGAAGTCTCAGGTGCGTGTGCTTGGCTTGGTTACAATGAAGTTGGTAGCAGCAGTCAGCAGAGGAGGGCTGACAGTAAGAGTAAGGGGATTACCCACTGGCATCGTACTTTCTCCAAGCATGCCAGGTTATCCATGTAAACTTATTGTCACCTGTATCTTGGAGGTGGTTTGTTCTCAAATTTCAATGGATCAGGTCCATCCTAGTTTGGTGACTGGGAATTTCCCAAGACTGTCTTTAAAATCTGGTGACTCATGTGTCTCTGAAACTGAGTAAAGAGAAAATTAATTTTTTTTAAAAAGGCATAAAGTTGTCAATACGTATCGGTACTTATAGAAAAATAAAGAGAAATAACACACAATGCTAGCTTTACTTGCAAATTTCTTTAGCTGAATGCTCACCGAATCCTATATTTCTATCAGCTTGAACAATTCAAGTCTGACTTGAACTTTTATGGAGCAAAAATCCTGCCTGCCATTCTGATGTCTATCGCTCTGGCCCGAAGTGTGCCAGGCTACATGTGTAAACTTCTTGTCATGGCTGGTCTGGGGACACTTTGGGCAAAGGTCAGATAGAGGGAACCCCAAGAGTCTGGTCATAAGGTTCTCACAGTTTCAGAACCCCTGCACTAGGTCCATTGTCCCATTCATCCTGGCTCTTGAGGATAGGACAGAGGATAGGACGATTAAGGATGTGAAGAAAATCCAACCATTAATCCACCTTTATCCAGCTACATGTGGCACCCAAGCAACCTGAACTGCTAATCAAGAAACTTCAGAAAGCCACTTAATTGTGACTCTCTTCCTTCCATGCATTTTCCCTGCCTCCAATGGAAGAAAAGACAACCTTGGGATATCTAAATTCTATTCAGTCTGGAATTGAAGAAACTCTGAAGTCTCTGTGTATTGAGACATTAGCCCACACTAGCCGGGTGTCTACCTGCCCGTTTGTCATGTATTTGCCCTTGCTGGCCACGTGGCCACCACCCACTGGAGATCCAGCCCCACTCACGTTGGAGTCTCAGAGAATGTGGAGTCTGCCATGCGGGCACATGCGGGCTAATGTGTGCGCACGTTTTCACTTCCCGTCAGTTAGGTTGTGTGCAGTGTCTTCGTATAGCACTATGAAGTTGAGGGTGAAACTCATAGAGTGTCCAAAGAGCAACCACTTCCTGCCCCTCTAGCCACTCTCCCTCTCACTGGCACTGCCAGTAGGGACTGCCCGCAAGAGCATGAAATACAGGGATGCCCATTTACTAGCTGGACACGCTAAAGATGTGAGTGGGGGCTGCATGGACCAAACCTGGACTGCGCGGGGCTATCATCTTATATTTATTTTATTTTAATTTATTTTCTAGATTTCTACCCCGCCCCTCCTGAGGACAGCTCGGGGTGGCTTCCAACAATAAAAATATATATAAAATACATATAAAACACATCAAAAATACAATATAAGGTATTAAAACAGGGCCCGGGAAAACATTAAAACAATAAATAGGGTAGGGGAGATAAAAACCCACTAACCCTCCTCCCCCACCCAAGGTCTGGGCGAACAGCCAGGTTTTACAACTTCGCTGGAATGTTAGCAGGCTTGGGGCCAGGCGAGCTTCCTCCGGAAGGGAGTTCCAAAGGTGCGGCCCGACCACCGAGAATGTCTTCTCCATTGTGGCCCCCCGCTTAACATGGGGGACCTCCAGGAAGGCACCCCCGGCAGATCGAAGGAGCCGCTCTGGGGCGCGGAGGACGAGGCGGTTCCTGACGTACGAGGGGCCCAGACCATGAAGGGCCTTTTAGATCAACACCAAAACCTTGAACCTAGCTCGGCACGCTATTGGCAACCAGTGCAGAGTCCAGAGCACAGGTGTAATGTGCTCCTGACGACCTGTCCCCGAAAGGAGACGGGCCGCCGCATTCTGCACTAGCTGCAGCCTCTGAACCAGGAACAAGGGAAGCCCCACATAGAGCGCGTTGCAGTAGTCCAGTCTCGAGGTGACGAAGGCATGGATGAGGGAGGCCAGGTCCGGGCCGAAGACGAACGGGTGCAGCCTCCGCACCAGATGCAACTGGCGGAAAGCAACCTTTGCGACTGTCTCCACCTGCCGCTCCAGGCAGAGATCCACATCCAATATCACCCACAGACTCTGGACCTGCTGAGCTATAGGAGGGTGAACCCCCCCAATTGGGGGGCCACTACCTCCCTCGCTAACCCCACCAACATCACTGCCGTCTTATCGTGGTTGAGCTTCAGTCTGCTCTGCCACATCCATTCCGCCACGTCCTCCAAACACTGGGAAAGCAACGAGACAACAGGATCTGGGTCAGTTGAAAAAACTGTTATATGTTTTCACCCTTTATCTGTTACTGGTACCATCACTCATACTGGAAAGTACAATGGGCATTTTATTGGGACCTGAACAAACAAAATAACCCTTAGCACTTGTAATTAAAATTGTATTTGTAGGATTGAAATAATCTGGGATATGTTTTATGTAGTGTTCAGGTTAGTATTGGTACCAGTTTATAGGTGAGGAAAATGAAATAATTCTGAGTTAATTGGTTTAGTCAAGACTAATATCTTGCATTAGTGCACAAAAATCTCTTTTTTGAGTCCATTGTCTGATTTACTTGAAAATGTTGCCTCTCTGAGTGTGTCTAGTATCTAGAATATGAGATTCGGAGCAAGAATGCCTATGCTTAACTAATTTGTCATTTTGGAATATTATAAAATCGTTGATAAACTGTCACCATAATACAATTTATTGTTTGACGGTTCTTTCAGCCTTTACATTAAGGCTGAATAGAAGATTAACCCAACATTTTATACTGTATATATTTTTTAATCATGGTGTTTAAAGTAGAAGCTGTAGCAATAAACATCTGATGAATAGCTCACAGCATATTTATTCTCAGATGTGTCATTGCAGAGCCTACATAGATAAACATAACCATTTATCACAAAGTTGTCAAAATTAAACAAATAAAACAAAAGTCCTAGCCATCATTTATGCATGTCACTGAGTTTCAATGTACTGTGGATATGAGTTGTTTATAATACTTTAGAACTTTGCACCCTAAATCAGTGTATGTGTTCTGAAATAGCTAGATTTCCATCTAGGAAAGCATTCATTAGGCTAATCAAAATCCCAATCCACTAGTGGGTACATGTTTTCTGATGTAGTTATCCTGTTGCTCAGAACTGGTGGTTTTTTGGGGAGGTGGGGGGAAGTTTGGAGTTTTATTTGGTACAAAGAGATCTATGACTTGATTCCCTTCAATTTATCAATCTGAAGAAATAACAAGCCACATGTCTCAGCACTAGGAAAGTCATACATTGTCTCATATTATTAGCTAAAAGAAATGACAAGCAGTATAGAGTCTCTTAGTTTTAACTTAATAAGTAGCATGGCCTTGAAAATTTCCTTACTTCCTCAGTGAACTCTGCTCTTTTTAGTATTTAAAGATCTTTAACCTTCATCCAGTATCATGAAAAAAGCAACACATTTGGTATCATGGGGTAACTCACTACCCCAGAAACAAAATTGTTATTTAACATATACCCTAATCAGAAATGTAGCTGTTGTGATATCAGATGTCAATATCTACCACAATACACACTCCCACCCCATCTCATGCAAAAAGAATACATGCAAGTAAGAGTGTACTCTGTGGGGTATATCTGTAATCCATACACACAAAAGCTAACCATTAACGTTTCCAGTCATTTAAAACTAGCAACTTTATTTAAAACACAGACCAATGCATGAAAGAGCATGTGATATGCCCACAGATAACCTATTTGAACTGTTCAACAAAGTTACTGTAATAGATAATATTCAAAAACACAAAACCAAACAGCAAACCTCCACCCGAGAATCCCAAAGAGAACAGTAACTTCCCAAAAGTCAAATTTCACATGGACATTGTCCAGAAAATGTTCAGACAGACACACATTCTGTGCAAAGCAGCAGTGAGGTAAAGTGCGGTTGGCAAACGAGCCGTTCACAGTACTCACAGCGCCTTCAGCATTTCCGGTCCTGTGACCCGTCAGAGAAAGCACAGCGTCCACTTATTGGCAGTTCTGCTGTTGTTGGCGGTTTGGGAATGGTGTAATGAAATGAAGTCATAGCTGCTCTGAC
This sequence comes from Sphenodon punctatus, assembly GCA_003113815.1. Lineage (NCBI taxonomy): Eukaryota > Metazoa > Chordata > Lepidosauria > Sphenodontia > Sphenodontidae > Sphenodon > Sphenodon punctatus. The sequence continues at coordinate 333,313 of QEPC01008937.1, forward strand.
GGGCTTTGTAAGATGACGCACCTCTGTCATTCTGTGTTTAATCTGTTCATCGATCAACTCTTCTCCAAACCAATAAAAAATGATCGACGTCTCAACCTTTTAGCATTTGCCCTCCAGGATGGGTTATTATCTACCCATACAATAAAACTGGCAACAGCTGCAAAATCTGACACATTGAAAAATGTCATCGCCACCTGGTTACCTTGTGTTTACATGCAGTCATCGTTTTCAAATGGTCAAAGTTATCCACTCCACCTTTATTTTTATTGTAACGAAGAATGACATCAGGCTTCCCACTGTCTGCATTCACTGCCATGTCATGGTGCATGCTCGATAACAGAATCACTGACTTATTTTTCTTGGGCACATCTGACACTAATGTTAGCTCTCCATCGTAACCAAACATTGATGATGATAGTGCTTGCCGTGGATTTTCCTGCATGTCATTTGGAATATCTGGCTTGTTTTTCTGAATGGTACCGACATATGTCAGGTCTTCACGTAGCAATTCACCGCTAGGCCTGTACTCGTAAAGAAATTATGACCCACAACATTTGTCACCCACAACATTATGTCCTGATTGGTACCAAGGCTGGACCAAGTTTACGACTACTTGGCTTCCAAGATTGGTTTGCCATGGTTCTACCATTGGTTTGCCCAGGTAGATGTCAGCATTTAGGGGGTATGATGACCTTGCATCACAACACCACCATATTTTCAACCCATATTTCGCTGGCTTGCTGGGCATGTACTGCCTAAAAGGACAGCGACCCCTGAAAGCTACTAGCTGCTCATCCACAGTAATGTCTAACCCAGGTGTGTACCACTTTCCCAGACTCATAGTGGCACGAAAATTGTTCCCACAATTCCTCAAGTGGTTCATGGTTTGCAGTGTAAATGCCAGAAAGCAATAGGAGACCAATATAGGCTTTCAATTCCGCTGCGTTGAACAGTCTCCATGTCTTGATGTATTCGGGATTCCTCTCATTCCAATCCCTGTATTGCCTTTCTGCCTTTTTCTTGTATGATCTCATACAGGATACTGTCTGTGATATACAGAGAAAACATTTCTAGCACTGTATCTTTTTTACTACCAAACTTTGGCCTGCTCTGTTCATGCACAATATCTGCAATGTTGTGCTAGTCTTCCCCCCCAAGCCTTACCAAACACCCCCCCCCCCCCCCCAATGCTGGACACCTCAAGCCTTGCTTACTGTAGAAGGGAGCTCCATGGTGCAGCTTGCTGTTTGTTCTTCTCTCTTGCTTTTGTTCCTGGAGAGGTGATGCAATTGTCTTCTAGGGGCTCTGCAGATCCCCCCCCCCCCTGACAAGTCCCAGGACAACGTACAGCTATTAGGTGCCGTGGCAACAAATATGGTGTGAACCCAACCCCTTAGTGCTCTGACAATAAAGCTATCCTGAAAAGAGAAAAACAGGTTTAACCCTCAAGGACTGCAACCCCACTCCAGAGCTTTGCAGACCAGCTACAATCCCCCGCCTCCCAGGGTAGTACCCCAATAGTCCCCAATTGACCTCTGTTGTCATGGTCAAAGGATGGAGCAGCAAAAGACTGATTTTAGTGTTGGGGTAGTTCATTACCCCAGGCACTAACATGGGTTGGGGTAACCTGTTACCCCACTCATTGAAGTCAATGGGCATTTTGGGGCAAGTGGCTACCCCAGGTGTGTTTTTTTGTTTTTGTTTTTTTTAAAAACCGTTGATTGCAAATGATTGTCTTTTGCTGATATTGTACCCAGGAGGGAGGGTGACAATATCTAAATAGGACAAGGTCAGGGGTCCACAAATTTCTGAGTTATTTTAAAAAATGAACATCTGGGGTTGGAACTTACCCCATGAAACTGGATGAAGGTTAACCCTATATGACTTTACAGTTGGCCCTAAGGCGGCACTGATGAGCTATCTGTTAGGTGGAAGGGGGGAGGGGGAAGGGAGGTTACCGGGAGAGAGGGAGTTTCTAGGGATCAGGGAGGGAACTAGCCACGGGGCCATCTCTCCGCTAGCACACTGGGTTGCTAGTAATCTCCTCAGGGTGATGGGTGGGCTTTCCTCCAAGTTCAGAAGGCAACCCGTATCATCATTGGGGAGGAGAGAATGTGCCACAGGGAAAGATAGCAATGGGAGGGGGGACCAAGTACTCATCACCACACACAGCCCGGGGAACCAGCGTGGGAGGGGGGAAGGGGATGCACGTGAGATGGGCAAAGGGGAGGGGGACCGGGGAGTGGGAGGGGGGAGGAATGGGGGAGCGGGGTTTACTGGGGGAAGGGAAGGGGGCAGGAACAGACACAACCTGAAGGGAGGACCAGGGGGGAACGGATCACAGGCAAGGTTCACCAACCCACGGACCAGGCAGGGTTTATGGGGCGAGGGGTGCAGGAGGCTCACTCACACTGAACTGACACAAGGGGGGGTAGAGGTTAGCAAGGCAAGGTACAAGGATAGAATCAACAATCACCAACACTCAGCAATAATTCAAGACTTAGCTTTCGCAACGAGGATAGGGGCCAGCTTCTCTCAGTGATTACCGGCGGGGAACTGAGGCCCCGCCGGCACTTTTTATCCACTTCCTGGTTGCCCCAGGTGTGAGCCCTTGTGATCTGGTGGAGGCCCCGCCCCCCGCCAAGCGCGCTCTGCTGCCAAGCGTGCACTACGGCGGGGCGGGGCCGGAGCTGAGCGCTGGGAGGTGTCAGAGAGTGGGGGGGGGGAGAAGCTTGTGACGCCATCTGGCGGGCGTCTCGTCGTGTCAGGGGTGAAATTGGGCAAGTGCTCGGGGGGGATGAGTCCTTGGGGAGGGGCCCTGCTGCACTGGGGAAAGGGGTGGTGGTGTCCGCCTGCTTCCCTGCTCCGCAAAACCCTCCGAGTCCCGGGCCACCACCCCACTCCCCGGCGCTGCGCCGTGGCACTATCCTTCCAACAAAATTGGGGGGGGGAAGGGGAATTCAGAGTCTCAGCCTGGTTTGGGGACCTTACACTGGTATGCAAAGTAATACATTTACATAGTTAAGGTAAAAACAGAAGTGACAGTGACCCGCTGTGGCCCTGTTTGTTATGCTTTGACCTAGACCTCACCTACACATCTGTGCAGGAACCACCAGATGTTGGCCCAGGGTTGGTCTGGGGTGTGGCGGCGGCTAGTCCTGGCTCTGATCTCAGGAAACCTCTGAAGTCACAGGCCAAGGCCCACCTGAATGGGCCAAAACGGTCCACATTTGGTTATCATGTCGGGTCAGCAGACAGTCTAGGTCCGATCCACCATGGCTGATAACCGTGGTTGACTGTCATTGGCCACCATGACTGTACATGAAGGCGGGGTGCTGGGCACAGCACAAGGGTGGAGATGGTCAGCCTCACGGTGGCTCTTCCTACCCTCTCCAGACCCTGCCCGTGGGCATGTTTGGCCTGCGGCCCAGCCCTGCCTGTTCTGGCTTCTGAACACAGGCCAGGTTGTTGCTGTGTGGCTGTCACTTCTGTTTTTACCCATATTTTTTTCTTCTCTGGGAGAATAGGGAGAGAGGCTAAAGAAGGCTGCACCTCCTGAACCTATGATCTAAATATAGTTTTGTAGAACAGATTTGTACAGAAATTTTTGTTTTCTAAGCAATACAGCCGCAGTAAGTCATAATGAAATTACATTGTTGCATTTACATTATGTTTATGTTAATAAATGGAGCCATTTATATAAACATGAAATATATTATTCATAAATCTCCACTATTATTCAAAACACATTAATTTGAAGGATATTAATTTGTTTTTGTGGTGATCCAAAAGAGGGCTTACATTACTTAGGAAGTTAAGGACCTAAGTCATTTATTCTTTGTTGTTTGTGTGGTAGCTATATTCTGTGCCAACTTCTTCTCCACATTTATTCTAGATTAGATCATACTGTACTGTGTACTCCTGTTGGATTTGAGCAACTGTTGCTCTTGGAGCGATATTACTGTTGCAGAATTCCGACAGGAGGAAACATATTGGGATTCTTCCTTTGTTGGTTTACTCTACCATTTGTTCTACATTTTAAATCAAATGCTGCCATACACAACAGGGTACATCTGTTGTTATATATTACTAGAAATGTGTAACTCAGCTCAGACGCTGCTGAGAGATGTGTAATAATAATAGTTAAAACTACTGTATTTAAGATTTTATAAAAATATGGCATCTCTATGATTTGAACTTCTGTAACAATGTGCTGTGTAGGGAAATTGCTACAAGTGATCAGAAAAATTTCCATGCACTCCTGTGTATATTGTTAGCTGCGCTTAATCAGGATCGTTCAGATGCACACCATAGTCCTGGACTACTTCGGCTACAGGAATTCCTATTTATTTGTTGAGATTTAAACCCAACCTCTCTTCAAATCATAAGCACAGGGTAGGCTACAATTTTGAAAAATGTATTTAAACCGTACAAATTTTAAAATCGATAGAAGCCACACATTAAATGTTACCCACTCCCTCGTCCCTAAACCATTACTGGCCACTAAAGGCCTGCCTAAACAGAATTGCTTTACACCATTTTCAGAAGATGCACAGGCTCAAACTTTGGTGAACTCCTAGGGAAAGAGAGTTCAAAGCTGAGGAGTAGCCACTTAGAACACCTCCACCCATGCCCTCCCCATCCACACGTGGCAAATAGCGGGCATGGTGAGAAGGCCACTCCTGGCTGACCATAAAAACCATTGTGGGACATGGGGAAGGAAGCAGTGCCTATGGTATGTTGGGTTCAAGCCACAGAGGTCTTTAAAGGTCAAAAACAGCACCTTGGATTGCACATGGAAGATTCTAGGAAGCCAGTCCAAACCCTCGAACACTGATTCGATGTGTTCTGGCATTCCATCTCTGTCAGGAGGCGGGCTGCTGCCTTCTGTATTTGCAAACATTTTTCAAGGGCAGCTCCTGTTAGGAATAATAGACTCGTCTTTGGTTCAGCCACTAAAGAAGACATTGGTTGGGATAAAAAATCTAAATAAATACACACAATTTGCAAAGGCAACACATTGTCTGATATTCTAGTTTAATTAACTAGAATATCAGAAACATAGGTATTGCTGGTTCTGAGGAGAATATAATCTAGTGGGGGAAACGGAGTTATACACAGATGATATTGTCCTCCTTTTGCAAACAAGGAAAGGCTTATATTGGCTCCTACAGAGATTTAGTGATTACTGCAAATGTAATAGGCTTGAGCTGAATTATGAGAAATCGCAGGTCATGGTGATAGGCCATAAAACAAGCACCTGTATTTAGCAGTTAGATGGCCATTCTCTTCAGCAGGTCAGTCCCTTTGTCTGTCTTGGAATTACGTTTACCCACACTGGTACCTGGCATAGACACAGGAAGCAGGTGTCGCTTAAGGCCTTCTATACCTCCAAAGGAATTCTCAAATTCAAAACAGCAACACATCACTATAATCTGACTTAAAATTTGGATTTATACAGACCCAAACCATTGGCACAGTTACTGTATGGAACGGGTTATGTCTTCTCTCTCATATAATTCATTAGAGGTAGTCCAGAACAAATTCCTTAGTCAGTTGCTTGCAGTACCACAGTGTGTGTGTGTAACAGTTTGATGGTGTTGTGTGGTGAGTGTTGTCAGGATCAGGCCCCAGAGTAGTTAGTCACACTGGGAAACTGCTTTAACAGTTTGTTTATCCATCCATAGCACAGTCCACAGTAGCTATTCACAATCCCTGGGCTGCTGGCTCATCCGCCTCCATCCTGCATAACCAGTGCCGTTTCTCTCAGGTACAAGAGCAACCCAACATCAACCCCTCCAAAGTCCATACAGCCAGGCCTCAAACCCCAGGCTCTAGCTAAGTCTTCTTTAGGCAGAAGGCACCCTCCTGGGCATAGCCTTCCCCACTACCCAGGTCCACTCGGGTCCTTCAGGTCTTTAGCACCTTCTCATCTGGCCCTGATGTTTCTCTGGGTGCTTCTTATCTGTACACTCTCTCTTCAAATGGCCTAAACCATTGCAAGTCCAGCATCTCTACTCAAGGGGTTTTGCTACTGGTTTTAATTTAGAGAAGCTATCTCTCACCAGGCTTTTCCTTTTTAAGTCCCTCTGTTTAGGGCTATTCCATTTTCCTCTCAGGGAATACATTTCCAATGGGCATCTCCTCTTTACATGGCCCATAACCCCACATTTCCAACACTTAACCTTTCCATATACACTTTCCAAAGATCCATATAGTGTCTGTCTGATTACACAGGATCGGTGCTATTTTCTGCCCTTGCCAACTCCTCTGGCAGGCTCTCCAGCAATGTCCTGCTTGGCCACAGTTGTGGCACTTCATCTTAGTACCTCCCCCCAGGGGTCCCCAGTACTTGCCACTTTGTTGTTTCATCTTTGCCATCCTTGTTGTCTGCAGCTGCTCCAGTCTGGGCCTCACAAAGCCCCATAAACAGATTGGCTGCCTCCATCTTGGACTCAGCCCTCCAGCGGCCACCTTGGCCTGGCACCTGGGCTCACCTACTTTTAGGAACTCTCACGGGCACTGTTCTGTGTCTTTGTCCCTCTTTCTGCTGGACTCAGCCTTCCAGCTGCTGTTCTCTTGGTTCCTCTGTAACTCTTGCTTTTCTGGTGCACTCCTCCACTTGCTAATCTGTAGTTCCCTTCAGCAAGATGGCTTGATGGCCAACGTTGGGACTGCCCGCATTCTCCACCACTTTGTAACAGCTTGGCAGTGATGTGTGGTGAGTGGTGTCAGGATCAGCCCCCAAAGTAGTCATTCACACTGGGAATTAGCTTTAACAGTTTATTATATGTCCATAGCACAGTCCACAATTCCTGGACTGCCGGGTCATTCGCCTTCACCCTGCAGGTCCAGTACAGTCTCTTCACAAACACAGGAGCAACACCACAGCAACCCCCCAAAGTCCATACAGCCAGGCCTCAAACCTCAGGCTCTGGCCAAGCCTTCCCTAGGTAAAAGGCACCCTCCTGGGCATAGCATTCCCCACTACCTGGGTCCACTTGGGACCTTCAAGTCTTCAGCACATTGGATAGCATAGTGACCAGCAGCTCCTAGGCTTCTTCCAGGGAGATGTTGCTTCATCAACTCCCAGGCAGAGACTGCCTTTTAATTCCTGCTTCAAGGCTTTTATAGTGCTGATTGGGTGTTGCTTTGGGCCCACTCAGCCTCTTTTAAAGGGCCAACAGCCCACAGGGACTCTGCCCTGTTAGAGTGTGCCTGGCGCCATGGTACGTGCAGAGGCAGGGACGGAGTCTGTTCAGTGTTTGGCCACTGTTACGACTATGAGATACTGGGTGAAAATTTGCTCTTTGGATAGTATTGCCCTACCCTCTTTATGCCTGCAAGAGTAGCTTGAACACAAAGGATCCCCTAGTTATCCCTGGATTGAACAGGTGTTCACCATGGTCTATAGAGCTGGCCTCTACTCTCATTGTCTATTTGGAAAAACTGTGGTGCAGCAGATCAGCCTCATTAAACAAAGAATGACTGATATTGTGCACCAAGAGGACTTGGCAATGGTTGCATCTTGGAAAGTGCCTCCCTCTCTCACTGGGCTTAAGACCTCTTTTTATTTTTGAAAATGATTGAAAATTACTTACTAACACTGCTTTATGAAGAAGTTATACCCTATGGCGATTCCAGCTCTTTAAAATTCAGCTGTAGTATAAGGTAGGCATAACCATGTTCCTTATGAGCTTTGTAAGTGCCCTTGTGCACTTGGGGTGACAGAGGACCTAGAACATACTATTTCCCTCTGTATGTACTATGAGGATCTAAGATCACAATGGATTGTACCACTATTGGAGGGGAAAGAATTTTGGCCAGTAGGTTGTAAGTTCCAATTGTTGCTAGCCTCTAAGTTGGAGCTTAATATTCATTTTATGGCACCTTTTGTTTTTCTGGCATCCAGATTACGCAAAGGCAGGACATGAAAGCCGGTATGATCTTATATGGATACTATTGCTTGGCTGCTGATTTGATATATTTTTTTTTAACTGTTTTTTTGTTTTGTTTTATGAACTCTGCACTTGTTTAATATGGCTAATTGCCTAATAAACTTTGATTTGAGTTTTTGGATAGATCACTCAAATGCATAAATTTTACACCTTCATTCTGAAAAGCAGTGTAACTACATGTATGTGACTTGGATCCATTCCTAGTCCTGCCAGAAATACACTTTAACAAACTTTCAGTTGCCTCATCTGTAAAATGTGTGAAGTGATACATGCCTTAAAATATACAAGGTATTATTACTTGTATGCATCTGAGGGCTAGAAGGGATTTCAAGGGCTATCTAGTCCAATCTCCTGCTGCAAGGCAGGATGCCCTATATCTTAAAGCAGGGGTGGGAAACCTTTTCCCTCATGGGGCCACTTTGAAAACTAGTACAAACTTTGAGGGCTACATAAAAGTTAGGGTCAGGAGTACGTAAGTGGTGAACTCAGGAAGAGGAGGGTCCAGACCTTGGATCTCTGCCACAGTTCTGTCCTCCATCCTTGTATGCTTGTCCTAATCTCTGCTCGTTTCCCCAAAGTTCAGTTTCTGGTGGTAGTAACCAGGGGTGTAGTGTGGGGGGGAGCGTGCCGGAGCTCAGCTCTGGGACTTTTCACTGACCCGGAGCGTGCCGGAGTGATCACACTAGGGTCCGGCCCTGCCCGGTGCAAGGGGGCGTGGAGCAGCGGAACCTCCGCCCCCCCCAGGAGTAATTGCTCGACTTCAGTGCAGCAGCAGCGGGGGACACAGATCAGGCTGGGAGATAAAAGCTGTTTGTTTACAAACACTCCTCTCCATGTGCCCTGATCAGAAGGTTGTAGCCCTGTAAAGAAGGTTCGTTGAAATGGCTCCGAACATTCTCACAACAGGGTTCTGCATGCTTATCCTATTCAAACAACAGACCACATGATGGTCTCGAGCACCTCTAGTATAAAAGGCACTCTCCCCCTCTGAATAACAGTCTCTTATAACAGCCCTTTAAGATAAGAAAAAAATTCCATGCGGGGCTGGAAGGGTGGGTGCTGTGAGAATGTTCGGAGCCATCTCAAAGAACCTTGTTTACAAGGCAGCAACCTTCTGTTCGTCGAGTGGCTCCTCACATGCTCCGTGGGTGCGCCAGTGCATGGGCGGGTGTGCACACGGCTGCACATGGCTGCACACGCATCCCCACTTGCCCCCCACTCATCCACACCCACGGAGTAACCACTGTTTCCCCTGGTTGCTCCGTGCATGGGGAGGAATGGGGGGGTGAGTGGGGATGCATGTTAGGTGGGCGCGCGCGTACCCCCATTCAACATGGCCACATGCATCACGTTGTTCAACCGGGACTCCCCCACCCATGAACACACAGAAATCTGCGTGTTCATGGGTGGAAGAGGCTCGTGTAAAAAGGGCCACATTCTCACAAGTGTCTTGTCTTAGGTAGGAATTTAGGATGTAAAGCAATATCTATTCTATCTTGGAAAATAAATCTGCAAATATAGTTCTGAGATTATTATGGCTGCTATTTCACTAACTTTTATTAATGAAGTTATTGCTAACAGGAATACTGTCTTTAAACCCCCACCCCATAACCAGTTCATTTGCACTCCCCATATAATTAATTCACATTGCCCCGGGGGCACAGATGAAATGGTTATGGGTGGGGGCAGTGTGAATTGATTATATGGGGGGTGGGGCGCAAATGAACTGGTTATGAGGTGGGGGCAGCATGCTGTATGTTTCCTCATCGCAGTGAATGCAGCTCCCTGCAATACCAGTGATATTCCTTTTAGTGAGAGGTGCCTGTCAGATTGTGATGGTGATCTTGAAGTGGTTAGGATGCAAGCAATATCTGCATTGATCAGATATATGGTCACCTGAACAGTGAGAAAACAACAGAGCTATCCATGACTGCGATGTGAATCTGGGAAACTGGGTTGTAAATATTAAAGCAGAGTATTTAGGGGTATTGAAAACACAGGGTACCTCCATTTCCAAGGAATGGTGTGCTAATTCTATTACTTATTATGGGAAAACAAAACTAGACCAACTCAAATCCTTTCAAAAAAAAGATCTGTGAGCATTCCAGCTCATTGGCACACACATCTGCCCAGGGCATAGTTGATCAGTCCAAGAGACAGGACTTTGAGAGCTGCCTTGTTTGTTGCCAGGAGGCCAACAATGAAATAACCCATCGAGTTTTTAGGACTGCATATTACATAGCCAAAAAAGACAAACCGTATACTGACCACTCTGACCTGCTAGAGCTCCAAGAGCTAAATGGTGCACACCTTGCCAAAGGTTTACGCTCAAGATACAGTTCAACTGCAATTATAGATCATATCGCATCAGTAATGCGATCACAAATTTGTAACAGTATTCAGGAAATTAATGGCAAGATATCAGTCCTTATTGATGAGTCCACCAGCCAAGTGGTTAAAAAGGCACCGTTCTGCTGATGACCCACAGACCAGA
>QEPC01008937.1:344010-370093 GCA_003113815.1 Sphenodon punctatus
TGTGCCAGCCCAGAAATCGAACTGAATCCAGTGTGGGAGATTATTTAGAATATGTTACTTGTGAATATTGTTGTAAATATGGATATGGATAAAGAGTCAAGTCTGTTGGTCTGCATCCTGGTCAGTCAGCCCTGAAATGTATCCTGGCAGGTTCCAACATGCTGCAAAAAACCTAAGGAAGTTTCTGTGAATAAATATACTGTAAATAGTTGCATTGGTATGTTGTGTCAGTATTGCAGAATACAGGAGAATATTTCATATATAATCATATCATTTTATGCCCTTACTGATTAACAAAAGATTATAATCACCCACACCTTTTGGGGAGAGTTATGTTATCACATGGGGTTCAATCACTGGGGTTAGGAAGCTATACATGACTGCCTTGTGGCACAATCGGAGCCATTATGTGTGTTTTTCTGGGGCACATGGTTTTCTGGTTTATGTGTGGTTTTCATGGTTTTCTGGGGGCACATGGTTTTCATGGTTTTCTGGTTTATGTGTGGTTTTCTGGGGATACATGGGGACATGGTGGGGGAAGTGGGGGTCGCTGGTTTGTGTGTGGTCTTTCCACCTACCGTTCCCCTGGCTAGGCTCTGCTCCTATGCTCGCCGGCGGCTTTGCCACTGGCAGCCCGGCCACCCACCAACCTCATAGGCTCCTGCACTTCTCAATTTAGCACTACACCACTGGTAGTAACTGGTTCCAGATGCCAGATCAGATGCTGCAAAAGAGGTATGGGCCACATTTGAACCCTGAGTCTGAGATTCCCCACCACTGTCTTAAAGCATCATAGACAGAAACTTCTCTAGCCTGTTTTTGAAAAGATCCAGGAAAGGAGATTCCACAGCCTCCATAGGTAACCTATTCCATTGTCAAACTGTTCTTACGCTTACGTAATCCACTTTGCTGCAGTGGAAGCCCTGTCTTCTGTGGCAGTGGAGGATAACTGTTTTCTGTCTCTTTGTGGTGAACTTTTAGATACTTCAGAGCTGCTATCATGCTCCTCTTTTAGTTTTCTATTCCCTAGGATAAAAATTCCTAGTTCTTAAACCTTTTCCTCCAATGACATGCATTCTATCCCTTCATCATCTTCATTGCTCTCTGAATCCTCTTTTCTTGAAGTGCAGTGCCCCAAATTGAATACAGTACTCCAGGAGATGTCAAGCCAGTGCTGAATGCTTGTCAGGATCAAGGGATCAGCAAAGCTTATGAAGTGCACAGAGAGATTAACACCAGTAGGTGGAGGAACTGGGAGTAGAACTCACAGCTGCTCTGTGAATTCTCGATGCAGTTTTAGGTTTTCTGTTTCAAGATGAATTTGTGTGACAATACAGGAAAACCTACTGAGAAAAAAAGCAATTACTTTGTTCTTTAGCTAGGTCACTAAACCTTATAGGTATGGTCCTGTAATTTGGTAGTATTGCACTGAAATAATGAGAAAATACCACACAACTTTTTAATCTCTAAAAGTACTGTGTATCCACCACTATGTAGTGAAACAGAATAATATCTGAAAGTTTATACTGTAGGTAGACTAGAGAGGAAGTTTGGTAGCTGTGTTGGTTCTTAAAAGTAGTAGATGGTGATAAAGTACTTCAGATGATATCTTTTTATTGGACCAACCCCCAATGAGAAAAATGTAGTGAGCATGAGTCCCTGCTGCATTGTAGTGAATTAAGTAGCGCAAATCAGTACTGACCCCAATATTTAGGTGTCCAATAAAGTTATGAATTTTAGTTGCCTTTAAGGCCTGTCTCTTAAAGGTTTTGTACGGTTCCCTTTTAGGAGAGATCAGAAATTAAATAATAATGGAAAGCTTACCTATTCAGATTAAAGCTGCTGACTTTTGTTATGAGCCCTAGCAATAATTTAAACATTCAAAAACTAAATTTATGGAAAATTTATGGAAAATAAAAAAATTAAAGAATCTAAGCAATTCCACAAGATAAAGAAATTAGTGAATAAAACTGATTTTATAATTCAGGGTCTTGGTTTTGCTTTATTGTATTTTTTGTATTGTCACGTGTCTTGGTGATTTGGCAACATGAAGCAGAATGGAAATGTTTGACTGTTTTGGCAGATACAGATATTTTAAAATCCACATTTTTTAAAAAAAAAGTGTCTGTCTTTACAGAATCTCCTGACTTTAAACCCTCGTGTACAAACTCATGCCACTTTGCATTCAACTGCAGCAAAGAAACAAGAGAAGAAGCACTGGAAGAGGAACTCTGATAGGAACTGTTCGGTAAGCATCCCATTCACTTATTACCTCTGGACCATGTTACCTTATCGTTAATGGTTAATTGTACAAAAGCCAAGTAACGCGGCGTAGCTGACTTGGGAATGTTGCTCCTTTAAAGGGCTTAGCAATAGCATCTACAAGAGTATGTTCGGCTCAGGCGTTGCATGGGATTTAGACAGCCCCTGAGGCCACATATCTGTGTTTGGGCATGGCTGAGTCAACCCAAGGCTAAAAGTCTGAGCAAAGCTCAGTGCTGGGGAAGCTGCAGGAGCGACAGGATCTGGGAAAAGCTAGTGAGCTGCCTGGGAGCTGTAGTAGGGTACCAGAGACTCCCCAGAAGGACCCAGAGGAGGCAGGAGCAATGCTGGGTGCTTCATTCAAACCAAATCCAGCTCAGAGGGTGGTTGTTGCAATTGGGACAGGCTTCAGGAGGGCTTGGTGCCTGGCCTGTGGCACATGTGATGGTTAAGAGATTGTGGGAGGCTTTTGAGGGGCTTATCTGGAAAGAGGAAGGACTGTGCCCAGCGAGGGGGGCTGAGCTTATGGAGCCCAAGCCTCTAAGAACTGCATCAGAATACAGGAACGGATGTAAGGTGATGGGATTGTGTATATATGGTGGAGAGCTGTGTTAACTAAAATTTACTTTGGAGCATTAATTCCCTTGAGAGAGTGACTGTACTGAAAGAATTCTGCAGAGACTTACCCAAGTGAGACCATACCCTGTTATGCTCAGAACTTAATTTCCCCCCTTTAAGCAGTCAAATTACTCTTTCATTTACACCTTAAGAATTAGGAGGTGGTATGCAGGCAGCATAATTTACAGCAGAAGCTGACTTTCCCCTTTTCTGTTATAAACTTACTTTTTTCTAAGATGATTCAATATGTCTGTTATTAAGGTTGTGTTCCTTTCCCCAAAATCATATTTGTCAGTTTTTATGCCAGATAGTTGTTTCCCTTATTAGTTCGAATAGGTTTGGTTCTTTGTTCCCTTGCCAGATCAGGGACCCAGTAGCATATTGGTTTTGTAGCTGTGCAAAAGTCACTGGGTAGTCCTTTTCCTTTGAATTAAATTGTATGTAATCTTTTAGGCATTGTTCTATTCCCCTGTTCCTAGGAAATGCTCTCTCTGTCTGCATTATATTTAACTGATGCCAATAAATTCAACCAAGCATTAGAAATGCCTGTTATGTCAAGGGTCTCTCTCATGGCTAAGTTTGACACTTCTAATAAAACATCCCACTTGTCTGCTTCTTTTCACCTCTCATGCAAGTGTGGTTTCGTTTAAGGATTTATATAGCACTCATTGACATACATCTAAGTGCGATACATAATTCACATACAGTTATTATTTTATAAACCTATAGAATAAAAGCAACTGACAGAATGCATAACTGTTGATTGGTGCAGAGCCACCACATCCAAAACCTCAAGTACTGAAGTAAAAATGTTTGTTTTAGAATGGGTGTTAAAAACTTCCCCACTGGGACTCTGACTCACCTCAACAGGGAGTGTATTCCACAGGACGGTCCAGTTACTGAGAGAGCTTGTTCCACAGCGGTCACAAGATCATATCTAGGAACAGAGAGAGGAGGGCTTCCCTAGTGGTCCACAACCAGCATGGGATGAGGATGGAAGGTTCATTGTTCCCTTTGTTATGAGACCCATATTATAGATAACGTTATACCAGTAAGACCGTAAATGTAATCCAGTGGTTTTCTGGCAGCCTCTGCAGAGTGTATAAAGCTGGAATAACATCTTTCAAAGGTAGAGTACCTCACCAATGACGAGCTGTCTCATTCTTCACCAGCTACAACCTGTGAGTTACTTTCATGGAAGCTCAAAAATACAGGGTATTGCAATAATCTATTCTGGATGTATTCTAGGCATGCAGTGCCATGGTAAGATCTGTGTTAAAGAAATACACCTTCTCTAAGGCATGTTGCCATCTCTCGGGGTAATTGAGAGATTTTCAGAAGCATGTAGCAGAATGCTGTATGAGGCTCTCTCCTTCCCTAGGGCCTCTGTTTCTTGTTTCCTTTGTCTGGGCAAATGATACACCGGGAAGGGAACTCTAAAGCTGTGTCTACACAAACATTTCCTTGGGATAAACACCTGTAGTACTGGGATTAAGTGTTCATGGGGACAGCTCTCTGTGGATACATAAATCCGAATTCTGTTTTTCATCCTGAAATGATAAAACCTTATTTTATAGGTTTTATTTAGTCCGGACTAATATAATACTGGATTCGTGCTTGTGCAGATGTTAATGCTGGACTGAAGCCCCTGCCCCCACCATAGACAATTGCAAGTAGAGTTTCCCTCCCCTCTACCCAATGGAGTCGATCCCATGGCCTGCGGAAACTGCACGCAACCCGCGCTCGCACATGTGTGCACAAACCACGCACAGATCCATAGGGGAGACATTGTGCTGCGCAGAATCCACATGGATCCCATGCAGAGGTGTTTGGAATTCAATTTTCAATTCAATTCAATTTTCCTCAATCAAATTCAATTTTATTGCTGGCATTAGCTTCCGCCATAGCCACATAACACAGGATTTGGGATTGTGGCCAATGCCTCTATGGTATTCTGCAGTCTCTGGTAGTAAAATGACACAGCCACGGATTTACAACAGAGAAGGCTGTGACAAAATAGTTTGCGTGCTGAAGCCGATAGATTGCGGCATAGAGCTAGTTTACGAGCCTATGCCGTGGCTATGCGGGCAGGAAAGAGGGAGTTCATTGCTGCCCTCATAGCGTCCGCAAAATCCCGTCCAGCAGAGCTGTTCCAGGTAGTGCGGGGGCTGGTCAGTCCAGCCTCCTTCAGTTGTGGAGTGGAGATATCTACTGCCTGCTGTGACATGTTTGTGGATTATTTTGTGGACAAAATCGCTTGCATTCACCACGATTTTGATGCAACATTTCTTACACTAGGGGAACCAGAGGTTATGGAAGCCCCGTCATGTCCAGTTTTCTGGGATCAGTTTCAGTCAGTGACGCCTGCCAATGCGGTGGATGTTCTTGGGGCGGTCAGGGCCACTTCTTGTGAATTAGACCCTTTTCTGTCCTGGCTGGTTAAGATCTGCCAGGAGACAATGGGGCGATTGCTGGCTGGGGTGGTCAACGCTTCCCTGCGGGAGGACAGAGTGCTGGGCTGTCTCAAGGAGGCAGTGGTGCGGCCTCTGCTCAAGAAACCATCACTTGATGCTGGCTCCACTGCCGGCTATTGGCCTGTCTCTAACCGTCCCTTTTTAGGGAAGGTTATAGGGTAGTGACTTGGCAGTTGCAGGGGCATCTTGATCGCATCGGTTTTCTTGATCTCACTCAGTTCAGGTTATGGCACCGAGACTGCGCTTGTGGCTTTGGTAGATGATCTGCGCCGAGATATGGATTGGGGTCATTTGACCTTGCTGATCCTGTTAGATCTGTTGGCTGTGTTTGATACTGTTGATCATGAGATGTTGGTGATGTGCCTGCGGGACTGTGCAGGAGTGAGTGGGACTCTTCTTGAATGATTCTGCTTATTCCTGACTAGAAGAACCCAACAGGTGGTTCTCGGAGATTGTTTTTCATTTATACTGAGACCTCTCATGTGGAGTTCTTCTGGGTTCTGTTCTGTCCCCTCTCCTGTTCAACGTGTATATGCAACCGCTCAGCGAGGTGATTAGGGGGTTTGGTGTATGGTGTCATCAATATGCTGATGGCACCCAACCGTCCCTCTCTTTTTCAACAGACCCAGACCCGGCAATCTCAGTACTTACTCAGTGTCTGGCAGCTGTGAGGGATTGGATGAAGGCTAATTGACTGCGACTGAATCCTGACAAGATGGAGATGATGTTAGTGGGTAAGGTGATGGAATTGGTGGTCCGCATCATTGATGGGGTCTGTCCTCCATTGACCTCCCAGGTACGGAGTCTAGGGGTGCTCCTCGATGCACAACTCTGCCTGGATCTGCAGGTGGAGGCTGTGGCGAGGAGTGCTTTCCGCCAGTTGCATCTGGTGCAACGGCTTTGGCCGTTTGTTTCGGACTCTGGCCTGGCCACAGTCATCCATGCTTTCATCACCTCTTGACTAGACTACTGTAACACGCTCTACGTGGGGCTACCCATGGTGATGGCTTGGAAATTGCAGCTGCAGCTTTTATTTATACAAAAAAATTATCCCACCCCTCATGCCCACAGGGCAGCCCGGGGCGGCAAACAGCAAATATAAAAACAATAAAACAATTAAAAGAGTTAAAATTCACAAAAATGCAGGGAAGAAAACTCCCAACCCCCACCCACCCTCCCCCTCCCCCACGTCAAAGGCCTGGTGAAACAGCCAGGTCTTACATACATGTCAAAATAGCAGGAGAGTGGGGGCCAACTGAGCCTCGTCTGGGAACGAATTCCACAGCACCAAAAAAGATCTAACATCGGTGGCCACCCACCTCCAAAACCTCCAAAAAGGCTCCCATGAACGATCTCAAGGGTTGCATGGGCACATGGGGAGTGAGGCGGTCCCGCAGATAAGTAGGGCCCACACCGTGAAGGGCTTTAAAGGTTAAAACCAGCACCTTGAACCTGGCCCGGTGCTTTATAGGCAGCCAGTGCAAAGTCCGGAGCACTGGTGTCATGTGCTCCCTGCGGCCCGCCCCCGTAAGGAGACGGGCCGTGGCATTTTGCACCAGCTGCAGCCTCCAGACCAGCTTCTCGGGCAGCCCCTCGTAGAGCATGTTGCAGTAATCCAGCCTCAAAGTGATGAAGGCATGGATGATGGTGGCAAGGTTGGAGTCTGAGAGATATGGCCGAAGCCGCCGGACAAGATGTAACTGCCGAAATGCACTCCCCGCCACAACCACAACCTGAGATTCCAGGCTGAGCTGTGAATTGAGGTGCACACCCAGACTTCGCACTTGAGAGACCATGGGAGGGCGAACCCCCCTCAACAAGAGGAGCTTCAACTACCCCCAGGCCCCCCAACTCTTGCCCACCAACATCACCTCCATCTTGTCAGGATTCAATTGCAGATGGCTCAACCTCATCCAAGCCCCCACAGCTGACAGGCACTGGGAAAATAAGGAGACTGCGTGACCTGGGCTGGTAGAAAAAGAGAGGTAGAGCTGAGTTTCATCAGCATACTGACGTGCCTGCTGATGCATACTGATGACACTGCATGCCCTAAAACCCTATCATGATCTCCCCTAACGGCTACATATAGATGTTAAACAAGAGGGGGGACAGAATGGCACTCTGTGGGACTCCACACGTGATGTCCCGGGGAGAAGATGTACACTCCCCTAAGGCCACCCGGTGAGTTCTCCCGGCCAGGAACGAACGAAACCAGTCCAAGACCATCCTGCCAATCCCGGCACGGTCCTGCAGGCGAGTCACCAACACCTCATGATCGACTGTGTCAAATGCAGCCGTAAGGTGTAGCAGGACTAATAAGGTCTGACGACCCTGGTTCAATGCCAGACTGAGATCGTCAACCAAGGCCACCAATGCAGTCTCTGTACCATGCCCATGCCGAAACCCAGACTGAGAGGGATCAATGAAACCAGTGTGGTCCAGATGTTCCTGGAGCTGCTGTGCCACAGCCCGCTCAATAACCTTCCCTAAAAAGGGGAGGTTAGAAACCGGCCGATAACTGGCAGGAGCATCAGCGTCAAGAGATGGTTTCTTGAGCAGGGACCTAGTCACAGCCTCTTTCAGGCAATCAGGCACCCTGCCCTCCTGAAAGGAGGCACTAACCACCCCAGCCAGCAACAGCCGTAACATCTCCTGGCTGGCTTTCACCAACCAGGACGGGCATGGGTCTTGTTCGCAAGTGGTGGCACAAACAGATCCCATCAGGGACTCCACATTGGCAGACGACACCATCTGAAAACGGGACAGGACGGGGCATCCATAGCCCCAAGATGATCCTCTGCAATAACTGTGGTACTGAAATTGTGGTGGATGTGAGCGATCTTATCTTCAAAGTACTCGATAACCGGTCACAGCGGTCATTGGAATGAGACTCGAGGTCCCCCGTGTTTCTTGGGTGGCCACGCGGGAGAGGGCATTCTTGGTGGCCGCTTCACGCCTATGGAACCCTGTGACAGGGAGGCGCCCCCTGGCTCGCCACAGCACGAGAACGACTGCGACTGTGGGGAGCTGGAGGGGGTCCGGCGAACAGGGATTCTGCAGCTGTAGCAATCAGCTGTACCTGTGGAATAACGCAGACAGCCAGGCGGTCCCGGCCCCGATGCAGGAAGGTGGCGGGGCCTTTAGGTCAAAGGGAAGAGGAGAGCCTGGTGAGGGAAAGGGGGTGTGGGACAGAGGCGAGACTGGCAGGGACTGGGAGATCCGCGCAAGGCTTGGAGCTGGAGGCATAGCGGAGCGCTGAGGGCACTGGGAGGAGGGGGACCGCAGGGGACGAGCGAAGCCGGGAGAGCCCTACAACCCCAGGGGCCAAGGACCGGATGCCGTGAAGGAAGTGGCACAGAACCCCGACCCGAGGAGGAAGAGCCTGGCAGTGACGGATCCGTGGTGGAAATCTCGCTCCAATTAAAGGGAAGTGCCCAGAGGGTCGGGTTACGAGACTTGTGGGAGGGAAAGGGAAAAGGCAAAGCCCCCCACACGTGGTGCAACGTGGGTGAGGGCATTGGACAAGCCCCGCAAGGACAGAGACGGGGGGGAGGGGGAGGGTAAGCTCGGGCAGGGACCCGTGGCTAGGGTGTCGCCCCGGAGACTGAGGCTTCCTCCTCCGTCTCCTTGACCCCTACCAGAGAGAAAAGGGGAACGAGCGCCCCCTCGGGGGCCGAGCAGGGTACCCGGGGGGGTACATTCCTAGCCTGCAACCCACAAACTCCCTTCTGGTGGGGGCCCGGCTGGTCCCGGACTTCCCCTCTTTTTGGAAAAGTTGGAAGACCTGGCTGTTCCGCCAGGATTTGACGGGGAAGAGTGGTGATGGGTGGGGGGGGGGGTAGGGAGTTGCCGCCTTTTAATGTGTGTTAATTGTTTTAATTGTTTTTATTGTTGTAAGCCTCCCCAAGCTACCTGCGGCAGGAGGGGCAGGGTAATAAATTTTTAAAATAAATAAACAAATAAAATGCGACCCATGCTGCCTCCTAATCTGATCTGACCCTGCAGCAGAGGGAATCCATCACACCTATCTGGTCCAGGGACCCATGCCAGCAAGTGACATAGGCAAGGATGTTGGGAGGAGAGGGGCTCACAACTGCCCATACAGCAGCCAGGAGAGGCACCCAGGACCAGGGAATACTGCTTCTCTTTAGGGTCTCTCACCAAACCCTCAGATTGGCCAGGGGCGGGAAGGGGGGCAGCTGGGAATGGAGGGGGCAGATGATGTGTCTACTGTCTCCAAGGGTACTGGTACCCCCACCAATCCGTTATAGTCCCAGAAATCAAAGTGAAGAAGAGACTGAAATTCAGTGGTGCTATCTGTGTGGCAGAATCCAGTTCCCTTTGGAACTGCCCTGTCTGTCTCAGCTCTCTACGCAAATACAGAATCCCATCTGGTCCCGGACAATTCATGATAAGACAGATGCTCTAGCAGAGGCATTCTCCTCTCGGTTGGAGTTCCCCAATGCACTGAAATTTAATTGCACTGCACCAGGGGATTGACGCAGTCCTCCTTGTGACTCCTACTAATAAAAGTATCTACACTGCCATTCTGGAATAGTGCTTTATTCCAGAAAATTAATGATCCTGGGATGTCATGCTGGTATTGTGCTCGTGTAGAGGCAGCCTGAGGCACAGAGTTAATTTTCTCACCCACTCTTTCTTTCTGGCCATGCCATCTGCACCTGACTATTTAAGTCAGGGATAGGGAACCTTTTCCCTCCCAGGGGCCACGTTGGAAATTAGTACAAGTTCCAAGGGCCGCACAGAAGTTGGAGGTAGGGGTGCTTAAGGGATGTGCTCAAGAAGAGGAGAGACCAGATCATAAATCGGTACCATGGATCTGTCCCCCATCCTTGTATGTATGCCCTCATCCCAGCTCCCTTACCCTGAGCTCAATTTTTCAGTGCTTGTGGGTAGGTACTGAATCCAGGGGTCAGATCCAGGAACTTGAAAGGGGCCACACAAAAACTAGCCACAGGCTGCATTGGCCCCGGCGTCTGAGGTTCCCCACCCCTGATCTAAGTGATGAGCATAGTGCAGAATTAATTCTATGTTCTGGATCTTATCTATCAGTACCAGACAAAACTCTTCAAAAAAAAGAGTATAAAAGTTACTTGCCACATTCTCATAATATTTCTCTCACCCCACTAGAATTACTTCAGTTTTATATGCATTAAGTTTAAGCCAGTTATCTCACATTCACCTAACAGTCATGGCTAAACAGGCAAATAGTTTACACAGCTCAGGAGGCAT
The DNA here is from genome assembly GCA_003113815.1 of Sphenodon punctatus. Lineage (NCBI taxonomy): Eukaryota > Metazoa > Chordata > Lepidosauria > Sphenodontia > Sphenodontidae > Sphenodon > Sphenodon punctatus. Next base: position 354,618 of record QEPC01008937.1, read on the forward strand.
CTGTGGCAAAGGATATAGAAAACTATGCATCAGCATCATAAACATATTAAGAGAAAGAGAATCTATGTCCATCAGTTAACTATCTCAAATTACCTTTAAAAAAGATCTTTTTAGTCTGTACAGCTGTATTAAGTCACTGTTGGGTGTGCCCAGTATTGATGGAATTTAGCTGCTGATTGAAGATGGAATAGAATCTCTGGTTTTGGATAGTTTCAGGGTCTTGCAGCAGGGGTTCAAAAACTATAGATCATGACTAGGGGTATGATTTGGCTTAGGTATTTTTATTGAAAGTTATGGACAGGATGCGGGAAATAATAAATCACGGAAACGTACACGTGTCCCCACTGCTTCTAATCCAGCCACAGAGCTTACCAGCAGTGGGAGCAGAATTGAGGAAGGGAGAGGAGCCCTCTTCAATTTGCAGGAAAAGTGGCAGCAGCAGCAGCTAGATCAGGGGCAGGAAGGATGGCAGTGGAAGCTGGATCAGGTGAACACACCTAGCAGGCTCCTCTCCAACCCCCAATCCAGTGCAGAGCTTATTGGCAGGGCTGCCTAGGGCAGCAAGTTGAAGGGGGTGCCTCTCTCATCCCATCTAGCACAGTTGCTTGTGGCAGTGGTGGGGCAGCTGGATCGGGTGTGGGAGAGCTGCCCCCTTCATCTTGGTGCCCTAGGTGACTGCCTGAGCTGCCTAATGGTAGCACTGGTCCTGAACAGAAGCGTTTAAATTGCCTGTTAACCTTAATATAATTTTGACTACTCACATGATTAATTGTTAGGGTGTAAAATGGTCATTTACTTACAGTTAGAGCTTTCCATGATTCTGAAACAGCATGTTGTACATTGCCAGGTTGTCATCTTTGATTGAGCATCTGCCATCTCACAGGATATCTTTGTAAGACAAAAATGATCTCTCTCGGTCCGCACTGTTAATGGGCACCGATAAACACCTCAGAGCTATTATGGCTAGACCTGGAAAACGATCTTTTAAGTTGCACCAAAATTCCACAATGTCAAGGCACTTCATTTCAGAAACTGCACCGCTGTAGCTGCAAAACTTGGCTTTTGCCAATACATTGTTTTCAAACATAGGAATAGACTCAAATCTATTTAGTGATACAAGGTCAAGAGGTTTGGCCTGATTGGGATTAGACATTCAGCAGGCTTTCAGAAAACTGGCAGTGAGTTGACAAAACTTTTGAGAACCTGCCATGTAGGCTTTAATTCTATCACTCTTTTTGCGAAGGGCTTTCTTAGCTAGCAGGTTGTCAGTTGTGCCACTGAAAGACTTTGTCCAACTGGCAAAATTGGGCAAATCATTTGTCACCTTATGCACTCTGATTTTTTTATTTTTTTTAAGCAGTGAGAGTTGACATTATTCTTAGTGCAAATGCTTCTATTGCTGCAACATCTGTTTTTATAACTGTTGATTTACTTAGTGACCGCATCTTCAACAGATGAACTACAGCTTCGCTCACACTCCTCCTCCTCCGATAAAAATAAATAAATCTACATAATCCTGCAGGTGACTGGTATGAAAATGGACAGCTTCAAACTAGCTGCCCACTGCATAATTACTGGTGAAGGTTGAACTGCAGACACTTTTGCTTTTTCCTGCAGCGATTGGCGTAATTGAGCTTTGCAGGCAGGGTAGGCAGTGAATGCATGTTTTATGACAATGACAAGTTCATTTACTTTTCTACATGTTTTTCTCCAGGTATTGCTCACTAAGTTTAGAAGATGTGCAGTGCATGCTATGTGCACTGCATTCAGAAACAGCACATTGAGACTTTGTTCCCAGGTTTTGTTCATATATACAGCATTGTCACTGACAAAATCAGTGACTTTATCAAAAAGAATTCCATATTTTTGAACTCTTTTCACCATAGCCTGACTTGCAGTTTTAAAGTTAACCGTCTCCAAACAGACACCATCTATTAGCAAAGACTTCAATTCCCTTGTTGGCTTGAAATGTGTGCAAAAGACAAAGAGGGCACTGCCAAGATATTTAGTATGTAGTGCCGTTGATCATCAGTAGTTTTATCTACCATAAGATTCAGTCCCAAACATTGATTCAGCAGTTCTTTCAGGTCATTTGCATGTCTTTCAAAACGTTTTGGCAAGTATGTTTTTCGGAGCTAATTCAAGGTAGGTTTCATATTGATGTTTTTCAGGGAGCTTTCCAGATAGCTGTCATAACAGGGTTGCCTAGGACATGTAGTGGAATGTTTGTGATGCAGAAGGCCTCTGTAAGGCAGATGCATCTGTTCTTCGGTCTTTACAGTAAACGGCTCCCTCGCCATTTCTTGTACTTTAGTTTTCTCCACAGCCGATTTAAGGTCCTGTGCCTTAAATTTATGCAAAGTATTTTCTATGTTTGTTGCAGCTTGCTTTTTGCTTGTAATCTACAGGAACATTACATGCTGTACAAAACATCAGTCTACCACTTTCAGGAAATGTTTCCTTTGGTTGTTTACTACTTCTCTGCTTAGCAGTGGTGTTTGCCACTTTGCTCCTCAATGTACTTGGCATTGCAATTTTTTTTCTCACTCCTTATGCGCACTCCCTCTCGCTCCCTCATGCACACTTCTCACGTTTGACTGCTCAATCACGACAAACCTTATTGGCTAAGAAAAAATGGTACACAAAGTGTTATTTTCCACACCTCTTGTACTGCAGATTAAATTTTAAAGGAAATAAGCAATTTCTTGTTCTTTTCTCAATTCTAATGGAAGTCATGTACATCTCTTAAAAACATGGACAATCATCTCTGTGCCAAAATTGTAGCCTTAAGGCCCTAAGAAGCATTGCATCATCTATAGATGTAGTCAATCCTGATAGCAACAAAAATGTGCAAAATGCATCAAATAAATATCTGTCAGGGGTCATGGGATTATATTTAAGGCTCAGATGTTGGCACACATGCAAAAAGTTTTAGAACAACTGTTCCAGAGGAATGTATTTTACACAGTTCTTGCTGCTAATCCTGCAGATGTATGTGTGTTGGCAGATTGCTCTGTGTGAACAAAACCCCATTGGATTTGGTGTGGTTCTACTGTGCAGATAAAAGATTGGCTTACAAAGCACTCATTGCAATAGACCCCACTGGTAACCTAACCAATAGGTCCACTAAAAAAAACAAAAGATATGCATTGACACATGAGGATACATATACCGTACATTGTACTCAGCCAGCTAGGAGCATCAGATTTTATTTTAATTTTTTAGCTTGTGCCTAGTTGCATGTTGCAAAAATATGAAAACGCTCACCACAGTTTTTGACATACATTTCTATATAGGTAACTGTCTCTGCTGTTGTAAAGTTAAGGCACTAGTGATCAAAGGACCCTTTTGCTGCTGGAGTTCTTGGAGGATCAGTTTTTACATGTTCTTGTCCCACAGCTTAAAGTTCTATCTCTGTCTCTTTTGGGGGTGTGGGAGGCATAGCTCAAGTGGTAAGCCTTGCATGTATAAGGTCCCAGGTTCAATCCCCAGTATCTCCACCTCAGAACTCGTAGCAGCACACCTGGGGCAGGCCTCTGCTGGGGGCCTGGAGGGGTCTCAGGTTGCACACCAGGATGGCTTCCACCAGAGACCCTGGAAGAGCCAGATTTGGACCCGAATTTGAAACCTGCTGTGTCAGGTTGTGACAATACTGGGCTAAGATGGACCATTGGTCTGACTCAGTTAGGCACTTTAGTTTAGTTAATAGAGTGGCCCATGCCACTGGAAATGTCTATGCTTTTCAGGACTCACCAGTTCAATCTCTCCTATTATGATATAAAATATTAGGTAGATAACTGTTTAGTCTTTATTTAAACAATTTCATTTATAAACAAGTTAACAATGGTAAGGATAGGAATTGAGAACAGAGAAGGCCACTGCAGTTAAAATAACCTAAAACAGGTTTGATGTCAATGAGAGAGAATTACCTTTAAAAAATTTATACGGAGTCTGTATTTTGCCTGTAGCTTCAGATTCTCATCAAGCTGCAGTGATGAGGACTATCTGGAATTACTCTTGGAGGAAGGGTGGGAGTACAATAATACAAAACTAATTAAATTAGCCCACAAAACTCTGTGAACAAAAGCTGCATCTGTTGAAGCATGTACACATTGACTTTGTAATGTCTAATATACTTCCAGATGGCAGACATACATATTTCCTTACAATAATTACATAAATGAAACTCTAACTCCTACTCTGCTCTGAGACGTTTTTTGGATGTCAGTTAAGTGGGTTCCTCACAGTAGTAACTAAGACTCCAGTCCTCAGAGCACTCTACTGGCAGAAGCCATATTCAGTCACTTTAGTGGGGCTTGAGCAGATGGAGTAATTTCAGGATCAGGAAGTAAATGTCAGTGGTGTTCTTCAAATACTGAAAATGCTAAAAAACATTGGCCTAAAAGAAAGTTGCGTCGTTGTTTGTTTACTGTGTCAGGCAGCCAGACTGATTTGTAAAACTACTATCCAGCAATTAATGGAAGATCAATTTTCTTTTAGAATTTATTGGCATTCGTAAAAGGATTGTAATCTTTCAAGAACCAATGCAAGGCTTTTTTTTTTTTTTTGCTGAGTCACCCCTGTCAGGAGCTAAGTCACATCATTAATATTCTGGTAATTACTGCCAAGTTATGCTGGCAGCGGGAAGTTAACAAGGACAAGATTGTTGAGAGAAATTTGGGACCCTGGGACATCTTCGTATTTGCGGGCCTCTTGCTTTCCATCCTCCTTTCATAGGTTTTGAAATCAAGTTCTGGAGACCATACTGGGACATTATTTATGCACATTTAACTTGCAGTTATGATTTTTCTCATCATATTTTAACATATATTAAGAAAAAGAAGTATTGTATTATTTGGTGGGTGTCCAGTGCATCCATTTTATGTACCCTCTTCTCCTCCTCCCTCCTCAGTCATGACCAAAGGTATATGCGGAAATAGAAGTGTTTCTTTGGGTTAGATGTAATCAAAGAGATAAAATAAATGAAGTCCATGAGGGAAACCCTACAGAGTGCAAAGCTCAGAGGAGAAGCTAAGACTAAGGTTTACACTGGGTAATTTCCAATGTAACGATACCACGGTTAACCACAGTGAATCCCCTGTGGTGGCTGTTGGTCCCGTTACGTCTGCTTGGATTCCCACCAGACGTTCACCCCAGTGATTCAATAACAACGATTCTGGACCTCCGGCCGCTCGGAGGTCCAGAATCGTGGTGGGATCAGACCCCAACTGTGGTTGGATTGGCCACGATCTGGGATGGGCTGAAGGTTACGTCTGTAACCTTCAGCCCGGCTGGATCGTGGTCCTGACCGCAGGACGGGATCGGGTGCAGCGGCCGAATTGGCCGCTATGCCCGGCCGTCTCCTGGAGGGCGGGCTGCCGGGGGAGCGTGAGGGTGCAGGGCTGTGCGGCCACACGCCACACAGCCCCGCCCCCTCTCCAATCCCCGGTGAGAATCAGGCTGGCACAGCTAAACGAAACAGATTCCGGTGCGTGGTTCAGCGTAGTGGGCCTCGTTGCTGTGTTTGAATTACTCAAAACCCTAAAAGGGAGTGAATTATGGCCAGGGAACCAAGTTCACTGCATTTCCCCCATTGTCGCCAATGAGGAAAATGCAGCGAACACAGGTCCCTGGTTATGACACAACTATTACATAATGGAGAGGAAGTCTCACTTGGACTGCTGGCTTTTGGGGAGTAGGTTGGCTGAATTTCCTGGGACACCACTCCCTCCCTCCCCCTCCCCCCAAACCAATCCTACAGAGACAGAGACCCCCACCCCCATCTTGTACTGCAGTCTGCTGGCTGTTTGGAGTAGGAAGATTTTTAGTGCAAGCAGCACCAGAGTTCTCTAAATGCAACTTGACACAGCAAGAAGAGCTAACACAGAACAAGAGTCAAACAGTCTGGCCCTGCAACATAAAGGGTTGCAGTGCCCCCTCCAGAGCCCCCATGATTAGTTCTGGGAGGCAGGAGGCATTGAGCAATCACAGGGCGCCATTCAATGTCCTGGGAACTGCTTGCGCTGCTCATTGGCCAGCGATTACATCCATCTGGCTGCTGGCTGATTCGCTTGGACCACCATTCCCCCTCACCCCTCAAAACCAGCCCCTTGCTGGTTTTGACCTATAAAGCCCTAAGTGGCTTGGGCCCTACATATCTAAAAACATCCTTCTCCCTTATGTTCCATTGCTGTCCCTAAGGTCAGTCAGGGGGATACGCTTGCAGTTTCATCATTCCACCAGGTGCCTATGACATTTTATTTTTTATTTACGAAAAATGTATAACCTGCACCCTCCTGCACGTTGGCAGCCCGGGGCAGCGACATGGGCATGCAGAAAGGCAATCTCAGTTAGGGGTGTGCGCTTTGTTTTCGTTATATTGATAATGAAATTCTTTGTGTTCGTTATCATTATTGCAGTAACAATAATGAAGATAAATAACAAAATCAATAATGATAATGAAAGTCATTGAACTTTGGAACTGGGCCTGTGATGGGAGGGGAAGGACCTGATGGATGTAATCGCTGGCCAATGAGCAGCGCAAGCAGTTCCCAGGACATTGAATGGCGCCCTGTGATTGCTCAATGCCTCCTGCCTCCCAGAACCAATCATGGGGGCTCTGGAGGGGGCACTGCAACCCTTTATGTTGCAGGGCCAGACTGTTTGACTCTTGTTCTGTGTTAGCTCTTCTTGCTGTGTCAAGTTGCATTTAGAGAACTCTGGTGCTGCTTGCACTAAAAATCTTCCCCAGCCCTCGTGTTATACCTTACCTTTACTGATACCATTTATTTTACCTTTTCCCTTCCCCTGTCTGTCTCCCCCTGTACGTATATATAGATAGATATAGGTTTAGGTATATAGATAATATAGAGATTAGTTAGATATACCCTATAGTTTTTTTCTTTCCCCTTCCCCTGTCTGTCTCCTCCTGTCCATATGATAGATGGATACTAGTCTTTTTTATTATATATATTAACATTAAAAAATAGGAATAGGATATACTTAGAACACATAGCAGACAGAAATGTATTGATATAGGTACTTAGGAATATACTGCATATAGTATAGGTTATTAGGTGTAGGATTAGGTTATACATACATATTAGTAATTTTTCATATTGTCATTGTGCACTTATTATTACTACTGCATTATAATGAGAAAGGGAGGAAGGAGTTCAACTTCTGAGAAGCCTGGGGCAGGTGTCTGCTGGCACTTCTGCCACTGGTGGCAGCCCACAACAGAAACGATACCAAAACCAAAATCTTTGTTATCGCTCAAAATCAATAATGATAACAACATCGATAACGAAAAACAAAATTTCATTAATAACAATAATGGAAACAACAGTTTTTAAAAACAAAAAACAAAAACAACCTGGGTCCTTGGTGCACACCCCAAATCTCAGTGTGTGCTCCATGGCTTTGGAACTCTTTTCCCCTGGAAGTTCACCAACACCTGAGTATTTCCTGGAGATAATTGAAGACCTATTTATTTGGCCTGACTTGGCATTTGGCTGTTGGGGATAGTGTTTGTAATGGTGTTTTTAAATGAGAGATTTTTATATAGCTTGGGTTTTTAAATTGGTTTAATTTTACATATGTGTTTATGCACACTTCGTTATCTACTCTGAGCCTTAGGATAAAAATTAGGTTATATGTAAATAAATAAATAAACCACCACCATTCTGCAGAGGAGTGAAAGCCCCCAGTGGGGACTACTGGCTGTTTGAGGAGCAGGCTGGCCCACTCACCTGGGCCACCACTCCAGCAACTAAAGCCTACATCAACTACTGCCAGCCCTGCAGGCAGCTGACTGTGGCAGCTGCCGAAGGGTGGTGTCTAAGGGTAGTGGCAATTAGGTAGCCATTAAGTGGTTGGTAGTGGCAGCATGGCATTATGCTTCACCACTTTTTAGGTTTTGTTATTTTCTGGGAAGCCATTTGTTTTGTATTGTAATGGGGAGGGGTATATGTCTGAGGAATCTTTGGCATTTCAGCATATACATGTCCAAATTCTGTCTTGTTTTTCATATCAGTGTTGTGCTTCCATTAGAAATGCGTACGTTTTTAGGATTTTGCCACTCTTGGGAAAAACATGGAGTCAGTGGGATATATAATTCCATTACACAGACTAAAAGGGTGTATGCTAGGGATGTATAATTTGTTTAGTTTTTATTGGTTACTAAAATGAATGGAGCCCAATTTGTTTTAGTAACTAATGTTCTGAAAATGAATAAACAAACAACATACATTTGCTTTCTTGTTTTCAATTTTTTTCTGATTTTTTTTTTTTTTTTAAAAGAAAAATCAGACAAAAATATTTTTAAAATGACTGCACATGTGCAAAATGGCCACCAGGGCTGTTTCATGGATATCCCTTTTCCAAAATGGCGCTGACGCTGCTGATGACATTTTGGAAAAGGGTGTACATGCGTGATGGTCATGAAAATCCCTGCACCTGAGCAAAATGGCCATTGGACCATTCTGTGCATGTGTTCCCTTTTCCAAAATGGCACCAGCAATGTTGGCACCTGTAACAAGATGCAGCCAGTAAGGGCTGAAATGCCTTTAAGGAGAGAGTGTAGGAGTATGAGTGACTAGCCCTTTAAGCCTGGCAAGAGTGGAGACTAGCCCACTCAGGACTATAAGAAGGTGTAGCTTGCTAGAGAGGATCAGTCTGCGCCTGGACTCTGAGGAGAGAGGAGATTCCTATGGTCCTGAATCTCTGCAGAAGAGGATAGATAAGCAGAAGCTGCCTGAATGTAGAGTGCTGATCTGAAGGAGCTGAAGCCTGGATCTGTATGCGCCTTCATGGCTGGAAGGGACTTCGGGATGTTATGACTTTTACCGGTTCTAGAGATTGTATGAAGATGGACATCTGAATGAGTCGTTGGTGGAGAGATGATTCCTATGAGTAGTCTGCTAGAGGTCTGATATTTGGGTGAGCTGGGGCTAGACAAGGCCTTGGTTGTCGGAGGGGTTGCATTCCTGGCGTTAATCAGAGTCTAGAGAGAATTGTATAAAGAAACTATGATGAGAATGTGCATAAATAAAGACTGTTGAGTTGATTCCCTAAGTGACTGTGAGTTGATTCCCTAAGTGACTGTTTGGGGATCTCATCCTGTGGGTACTTACCCAAAGGCACTGCCACCCTGTTAAAGTGCCATTTTGGAAGAAGGCTGAATCTGTATATAACTGCTCCAATCACCATTTTGTGCATTTGCAGTGATTTTGTAATTTAATTTTTTTTTATTAATATAAAACAAAAATTAAGTGAATTTTGTTTTGTTTTTATGAAACACCTGAAAACAGTTGGGTTTTTAATGCAGAAAATATTACAGAAAACAAAACTGAAAGAGGTAAGTGCTGCCATGGTTTGCCACCCCTTTTGCTTAGCATTTCTTCTAAAACACCATACTTTGAATTGTATGTAAAAAGTTAAGTGGTGTAGCTGTAGGAATCCAGAATAATTATTCCATGGTTGGAAGTAATTCAGAAAAAAGGAAATGGATGAGATTTAAATGGGGTTTTGTTGTTTGCTGTAGCCACTATCTATACAGAAATGGCAGTGTTCGTTGTTTTTGCTTTCACTGAGCCTAATCAGCAACTTCCATTAGCCATATTTTTTTCTTGACTAATCCATTTTTAAGTGCAGCACTTTCTTGCAACAGCATTGCGTTTGTGCATGGTAGTTCTGCAAACTCTTTCTAAATACCTTATTTCTGATCTTGTTTTACTTTGTGGAAATGTTAAAGTGCAAAGTATGAGTTTTGTCTTTTGACTGTGCTATTTGTTGCGGGTCAGTGGATGCAGTTCAGCACATCATACAAAGCTGGAATGTACCGGTTTAAAAAACTAGAGAATTGGGGTGAACAATTCAGAATAGTATTTCAAAAACATTTGTTCAAATGCTGAACAGTTCTTCACTTCGGCCGCTTTTACACGGACGGTGCAGCAGCGTTGATGGGTGGAGATGGGTGTGGATGTTCCAGCTACCACAACTGTCAGCTGCCTCACCAGGCTGAGCCCCGGTGGCCGCCCAGGCACTGTACAGTGCCCCCCCGCCATGGAACCGCCCTGAGCCCCCCCTGGGATTCCCCCCTCGCCACCTGTCCCAGGACAGAGGAAGTGACAGGGAGGTGTAGGTTCAGCAGCTCTTTGGGGGGTGCGTGGGGGTGGGGGGTGCGTACAATGGTTAACTTCGGGGGTGCCCACACCCCATCTGGGCTGCATCACGGGGGCTTGCCAGCCGGCAAGCCCTGGCTGCAGCTGACTGAAGGGATCGCCGACTGGACGGCCCAGCCTCCCCGTCATCCACTGGCCGCTCCATCCTGGCCTCCACTGACGGCCCCTGCGAGGAGGAACAAGAATGGGGTAAGCGATCGTCATGTGCACCTTTCTCTGTCCCACGCCGAGGCTCAGGCCACTGGGGGCCCTGTGGTCACCCAGGGAGCCCCCTACGCCCCACACGAGCATAACCTGTAATGTGGTGCAACCCTCTATGAAGGAGGCCCTTGTACTGACCCTCCCATGGTAGTACGGACCCTGCGGAGGCCAGACCTGCTTACCGGAGCTGGTACGTTTGGTTGCGACCACGGCCATGGCTCTGTGACTCCTGTGGTGTGTGTGCTTGGTGTGGGTTCTGTACTGGATTCCCTACCGGGACAGTGCCCTGTGCGGTGCCCCTTCGTCCCCGTCCAGTCCCCCCCGTGTAGCGCCCCCACCCCACAGGGCCCCGGGGTGCTGCATCCTTACTGGAGGGGATGGGGAAGCCACCATGGGCAGTTGGTTGTCCTGGGGTGCATGGTCCTGGGGTGGGGGTGTCGCTTCCCAGTGGAGGGGTCGGGGTGGCATGGTGGGGCCTGTCACGCTGGGGGTCATNGCCGGGCCCCGTGCAGCCTGACCCTCCAGCCCTTCACAGGCGCGCCGCTGCTCACGTTGGAGGGTGGCAGCCTGGCGCCTGTCCCAGAGGTGCTTGGTGCAGGACCAGACCATCATGGCAACCAGGATCTCCTGGTCCCTTTCCCCCTCCCCTCTGATGAGCTCCCTTGTAAGAGCGAGCTCCCGGGAGAGCACCGCGGCTAACAGTTCCGATTCCTCCTGCAGCTCCCTGCTGAGGTCTTCCCTCTGGCACCAGTTCCTGGCCCGCATCTCCCAGTTTCGCTCCACGTTGCCGGCAGCTGCACCCCTCACGCGAGCGGGCGCCTGGTCTGTGAACGGGAGGTTGGACACCATGTTTGTGCTTCCGGCCTGTGTGCCCCGCTACTACATGATCCAGGGTGCCTGGTGGGGAGGCCTCCATAATGCAGCACCTCCCATCATCCCTCCCCTGTGGGGTCCCCCTTCCCTCTTGTGGGATGACCCCCTGGCAGCTGATTGCCGCTGGTGGGGCCTGTGATGGTCATGTATGCTGTGGGGGCCACTGTGGGACCACCAGCCCCTCCCGCCTTCCCCCAATACCCCAACCTCTGTTGGGCCCTGCTGGTTGTGGTTGCACGTCCCCAGGTGCCCCCCTCCCCTCCCGGTACCTCCGCACCTCCCTCTGCCCCCGGCCCCCCTGTGGCCCCTTGGCTGGTGTGCCCCGCTGTGGAGGTGCGCCCACCTGGTGGTGGGGGAGTTTCCAGGCCCACCTCGTCCACCTCCACCTCCGTGACCTCCACCTCGTGCACCTCCAGGCTGCCTTGTGCTGCAATGGGATGGGGGGCCATTAGTGTTTGCCGGCCCTCGGCCGCTGCATCTCTGTCCGGGCCGTTCCCCCCCCTGTTGGGCTGATCGTACCTGGATCCTGTTCCTCTGCTTCTTGGGGGCCATCCCGGGTCTCCGCTGGCTCTACGCCTTCCCCCCCTTCCCTGTGGCTGGTAGGCCTGTGGCTGTTGGGGACGTGCGCGGAGTGTGGTGGTTTGTTGCTCGGAGCCCGGGGTGCTGCCTCCCCCTGTGGAATGGGGTTATCCCCTCCCGCTTCCTGGCTGGCCTTGCCGGGGGCACCTCCCCCCCGTTCCATGGGGTCGGTTGCGGGGGGGGGTTTGCGTGGTGACCCTGCGTCTGCCCCTGGCGAAGGCGCTGCCATGTGTGCAGGAGGCCACGATGTCCCTGTCCATGCAGAGGAACTTGTCCAGCTCAATCAATCAATCAATCAATCAATCAATCAATCAATCAATCAATCAATAATATTTATTATGAAGCCTGAGGGCTATTACAATATCCGAATAACAAGCACACAAATATACAACGTGCAATAACAGAAAAAGAAAACTGAAATACAATTCAGCATAAAATTCATAACAGTAACTCAGAATTTTGGCCCAGCCCCTCGTGCACAACTATCTAGACAAATTTGCCTTAAACGCATTAAAATTTGGCAAAATTTGGCAAGTTCTTGACATTGCCGAATCCTAATAATTGAGGAGTCTCTTTACCAGTATCCTAGGGTCCTGTGAACCGGTAATATATCTGCCCAAAAGGTCTTTCCTGGGACCACTAAGAGCTGTACAATAAAGGAAAACATGTGTGCAAGAGTCAATTTCCTGTAGGTCACACAGCTGACATAACCTCTCATGCCTAGGGGTACCCTTAAAGCGCCCCTCTTGTAAAGCAGATGGATAGACATTACACCTAAAGCAAGTAAAAGCTCTGCGTTGATTAAAAGTCTGGCCATAGACATAAATAGCTGTTCCTCCAGTCTAAGTGACTGGCTAGAGGGTATTCAGGGGCAACTTTCTGATCTGATAACAGGGACATCTCATTTTGGTGTTCCTGGTCTAACAGCCTCCTTTTAATAAGGGTCAGAGCTCCAGCAAGACCCAGTTGCCCAAGGAGTTCCCTGGAGAAACCCAGGAGGTTAATTTCAACTTCCACCAGACGAGCCCAAGAGCTATGAAGCTCATCCCTCACAGCCAAAACTAAAAGAGAGTCATCCTGGGGATGGAATAAAACCACCCTTAGCCAGTATTTCAGAAGTAGTTGGAGGGCCCGGGTTTTAATAGTAGAGCTCACGGTTTCCTGTGTCAGGATCACCTGAGGGGTTCCCCTAGGGACCCCCAGGATAGACCGCAAAACTCGGTTCTGTATTGGTTCTAAGAAATGAAAGGCCCCAGGCTGGGAAAGCGTACAAGCATTAGGCGATGACCTTTTCCCTAAAAATTCGCAAGGCTGGCAACACCAATCTTCTCCCCCTGAGTATGAAAAAAACTAAGAATAGCGTCCGAAGAACTTTTGGTTTGTATCACCACTGCCTTCAAATGAGGCTTCCAGCACAAGGGGGATGAAATAATCACTCCCAAATATTTAAACTTGTCCAGCTCCTCCTGGAACTTGGCTGTGCGCATGGCCTGGCTGGACTTGAGATTGTTGTCCTTGATACGTTTATGTCTGGACCTCAAGTCCTTTGCCTGCTGCATGCACTGGGTGACATCCCTATTGTACCCCTGCCGCTGCATCTCCTGGGCGATGGCTTCACAAACCTGTCTGGTCTTGTAGATGCGCACCAGGTCATGCTGGACCCTTTCAGACCCCCCCACGCGTATAAAGTCCCTGATCTCCTGCTTGACCAGGGCTCCCCATTTTGGGACCCGCGTGTGGTGGGACAACCGGCTTGGTGGTATGGGGCCCTCCCTGTGGATGTGGTAGCTGTGGTGATGGTCGTGTCCTGTTGGGGTTAGTGCATTAGGGGTTACTCTAGGTCCTGCTGGCCCCCTCTGTGCCCCCGGGGGGCCTGCCCTACCCTCTCCCCCCGGGGTGCCCTTCTGCTCGCCTGGCTGTCTGGGGGACCCTCCTCGGCTGTTGTCCTAGTGGTGTGGTGCTCCGTTGTCTGGGAGCTGTCCTGCGGGGATGGGGGACTGGGTTATGTGGATGCCGCCTGCTCTGTGTTCCCTGGCCTCGCGCTCACCTTGCTCTCGCTGCTGCTCCTCAGGTCGTGCCCCTGGGATGTGCTGGGCTGGGGGTCCTTGACGGGGGGGCACTGCGGGCCCTCTGCCGGGAGACGTGTGCTGTCTTACAGTCTGGCACACTCCCCCCTTTCCCCCTCCCACTAGGGCACCCCCCCTTGTACCTCCCGTCCGGCCCCCCCTGTACCGGCGGCCTTGGACCCCCCCTTGTGCCTTCTGCCTGGGGCACCTGGTCGCCATCTTGGGAGCTCGCGCACGTGTGCCATGGTTCCGCCCTCCTTTATGGGCTCTCGGCCGGACGTCCGGCATCTTCCCCCGTGGGTATGTCCGCGTGGCGGCACGTGTCTGACCCGTGGTGCCGGCGCAGTGGGGCTCCACCGGTCTGGCCCGCGTGGGTGTGGGTGGCTTCGCTTTTACATGGACGCTCGGGTGTTGGACAACCATCTCCACCCATGGAGGGGTGCCAGCTCCCTCACGGCTGCTCCATGGGTGTTGGCGGGTGGGTCAGGCGTGCACCCCCACCCAGTCGTGGACTTTTACATGGACGCTCTCCTATCCATCCAATGGGTGTTTCCGGGTGTTCGTGGGTGGGTGGCGTCCATGTAAAAGTGGCCTTTGCCCCCATCACATCTGTTGGTAATTGCTTTTTGCAAATTTTTTTTTTTTTGCAGATGAGTGGGTTTTTTTCCCCCCACGCAAGTGTTTGAATTAATAATACCCATATTCACATTCAAACAGAGGTAACCAATTGTGGAAAAAGATTGCTCTTATTTAGCTATTGCCCTTATTAAATGTTTGTCGTCCAACCAAGGAACATTAAAATACCACCTGGGTTAAGTGACTAGTAGGGGTGGGCGTGCTGGTAAATCCGGTATCCGATAATGCCGGTACTGGGCGTACCGGCATTATCAGATTCAACCCGGTAAATCCGGTCCTGTTACCGGATTCCGGGTACCGGATTTTTTTACATTGCAGCCATTTAAATGAATGGCTGCAATGTAAAAGTTTCACCCAAAAAGTAAAAATTGAAACCGTCCCTGAGTCCAGGCTGCGCGGGTGGAAGGGGGGACACGCCCCCCACCCTGCCCAGCCTGGATTTTTTTTTAAAAAAAGAGCTCCCCCCCAGCACCAGTGGCCGCGGCGTCCCCGCAGCCGCCGGTAAGTATAGACCTGATCCCTGGGGGGGGTGTTTAACACCCCCACCCCCCCAGGGATCACCCCTACTACAAGCTCCCACGGTGGTACCTTTTACTTTAGTTTTCAGCTGCTCGGCTCTGGGTGCGGTGGCGGGCGGTCCGGCGGCCTCAGCGCCGGCTGTGGCTGCCAGCGTCAGAGGCGCTCTAGGCCTTCCGGGGTTCCCCAGAAGGCCTAGAGCATCTCTGACGCCGGCAGCCACAGCCGGCGCTGAGGCCGCCGGACCGCCCGCCGCCGCACCCGGAGCCGAGCAGCTGAAAACTAAAGTAAAAGGTACCACCGTGGGAGCTTGTAGTAGGGGTGATCCCTGGGGGGGTGGGGGTGTTAAACACCCCCCCCAGGGATCAGGTCTATACTTACCGGCGGCTGCGGGGACGCCGCGGCCACTGGTGCTGGGGGG